>RCUC01142443.1:0-67763 GCA_003697995.1 Taxidea taxus jeffersonii
TTCTAGAATTGTTGTTCTTCTTCTCTTCGATCTCCTATTGGATTCGTCGGTGTTCGGAATGGTTTGATAGGCTATCTAGCTGATCTCCTGCTACCTGATGTCATCTCAGCCTGCTACTTCTCCGCCATCTTGACTCCTCTCCGGTTTCTTAGGCTTTTAAGCTTCTCATGGGTGCCACTTCCTAAGAGGTGGGTATATAGAACAAAAGTACATGAAATAAAAAGCAATCACAGCTCATGTTCTATGTCCTTGATAAAGCCAAATATTATCTGTAACCTGAGCAGTTAGGAGTAGATGCAGGCACAGTTTAGGGTCTTCAAGAAGTAGTCTTTCAGTTAGAATTTAGTATATTTTCCTAATTTCTCATTTAATAATTATGCACAGAATGCTGTTTCTAATAAGAATATTTAAATAAGGGGCGCCTGGGTGGCTTAGTTCCTTAAGCTGCTGCCTTTGGTTCACTTCATGATCCCA
Organism: Taxidea taxus jeffersonii; assembly: GCA_003697995.1. Lineage (NCBI taxonomy): Eukaryota > Metazoa > Chordata > Mammalia > Carnivora > Mustelidae > Taxidea > Taxidea taxus. The sequence continues at coordinate 475 of RCUC01142443.1, forward strand.
GGGTCCTGGGATTGAGCTTCTCCCTCTCCCTCTGCTGCTCTCCCTGTTTGTGCGCTCTCTCCCTCTCTCAAATAAATAAATAAGATCTTTTAAAAAAGAATGTCTAAATAAAAAATAATATCTTAGAAAACTGTATTTCATACTTAAAAATCTTATACAAAGATGTCATTATTTCAATAAGATAAAGATGTTCACATTATACCTGCCTTTTTTTTTCTTTCTTGAAGATAAGGTAAGGAAATGAGAATTTATTGTGTTTACCATTGGGACTGAAAAACAGAAAAGTTTTATTGTGTATTCTTCCTACTAGTAAAATGGAATAATAGAAGCTGGTAATCATAAAGACGGTGCCCATATAATAATAGCTATTCTTTATTGAGAACTTATAGCAGTATATCATATTATCTCCACTTTATAACTGAAGAAATTGAGGCATGTTGAGCTTGCCAAGATCTCACAGCTTGATGGATATTATGGTTTTGTAATACATAAACTCAACTAGGTTGTACTACCTTTCCAAGAATTACTTCCCTATATGTTTCCTATTAAGATGGATCACAAAGGAAATCCTTATGTGAAAATTAGATGGTGTAAGTGAATCATCATCCAAGTTTTTTTCTCATACTCATTGTCACTTATCAATCAAGTATGAAACAACTCTGTTTTTCACTAGATTCTTCTTGGCTTCTTGATTCCTAAGCCTGGTTTGTGTTTAGCTCCATGACAGAGGCTCAATTTCTCCTATAGCCATCCACCTATGTCAGAGACGGCAAGAATGGGTTTGTATCCTAACATCCCTATGTTAACTCATAAACAAGGGGGCCAGGCTTGAATCCAAGTAGTTTTACTCTAGCCTTAGAATTCATAATCTGTACCACTACTGAATAGCCCTTCTCCTTAATTGGGCACTCAACAACCCCAAATTAAAAGCTGCATTTCCTAAGTTCCTTTGCATTCATGTGATTTCTCATAGTTGAGTTCTGGACAAAACCTCATTTAAGGGATAACTGGCAAATTACCTTTGTCCATTTTAATTTTATCTTTCAGTTGTTCTGCTACCTGAAACATGAACATGATCATCTGGAAACACAAGGATCAAGGCCACCCCTTGGCAATGGAAGAGGAGTAAGCAGGGAGGAACCTGGAACCCAGAGAATTTCAGGAAGTATAGCACCAAAGTAGCCTTGAACCATATACCTTTGGATTTTTATAAAGAGAGAAATAGACTTCTATCTTGCTAAAACTACTCTTATTTGGGGTCTTAGTTACATGCAGTTAATCCTCATCTTTGGATGAAGCGCTCTCTAAGCTTTGTTTCCACCATCTGTAAAATGGGATAATGATGTTACTTACACATAGGTTTGGGGTATGAGAATTAAAGTAGAAAATACATGTAAATTGCTTAGCACATTGCCCAGCACTTAGCAGATGGCTAGAATGTGTGCCTCACCAAAATAAGAAAGTAACCTTAGAATTCCCATCAAACAGAATCCAATGCAAGACAGAAATGAGAAGAAAACCCCTTCATGGGGTGCCTGGGTGGTTCAGTATGTTAAAGCCTCTGCCTTCAGCTCAGGTCCTGATCCCAGCGTCCTGGGATGGAGCCCTGCATCAGGCTCTCTGCTCAGCGGGGAGCCTGCTTCCCACCCCCCTCTCTGTCTGACTCTCTGTCTGTCAAATAAATAAATAAAATCTTTTTAAAAAAAAAAAGAAAACTGTTCTGAAAGATTTAAGTAACACCTCAAGTAAAGTAAAAGTCAGAACTTAAAACAGAAAACTTAATTTCAAATCCTAAACTCTTGATCACTATGCTATATTGCTTTTCAAATATAAAATTATAAAGTTCAGACAAAGAAGATGAGAGTTTGAATTAAGAAAGCCAGGATGGAGAGTAAGAAAGAAATACGTGAGAAGTCATAGAATGACTGAAAATAAAGAAAACTATATATTTATTAGAAATAAAATATACCATTTTATATAAAGTTTGCTTTTAATTTTTTAAAATTTATTTTTTTAATAGGCTCTGTACCCAACATGGGGCTTGAGCTCAAGGACCCAATATTGAGTCACGTGGTCTTCTGACTGACCCAGCCTTTTGCTCCTAAAGTTTGCTTTATATAATTACAGTTTACTTTATAAAAAGTATACAGTCATTTACTTCTTTGCAAAAATACATTATCTTCAATTAAAACAAAGATTCAATGTTATACAGAAGCCAAAAAAAAAGTTCAGTTTGCTAAAACAATGGAATAAACTTTAATTAAGAAAATACCTTCGATCAGATGTTTTATTAGAACATGGTTTGGTATCCCTCCCTTTGTCATAAGAAATGAAAGTAAAAGTTTGTGTAATTAAGAAAATTAATATAAAATTTATTAAAAGGAAAAAAATGTTATTTTCTTTTTGTGACTTATTCTTTTTTTTTTTCCTGTTATTGATGAGTTGAAAATGAATCTTAATTTTATCTCTATAAGAGATGGCTTTTTTGAAAATAAGGAAACACATTCCAGGTCTTTCTCCCCCAAAACATAGCACTTTAATTTGAAAAATCATGGTAGCATTCCTCTTCAGATAAATCAAGTACAGTCTCTGAAAGGTTCTCTCATATCTTGCAAGATCTTTACGATGAAAATGTAAAAATGAAATATTCTTGTGTTATCAATAAGCACTCAAAGGCTTTTCAAAATAAATGTGCCCATTGGGCATGGCCCATAATCGTGACTAGCACTTTGTGTCTTGTAAAGCAAAAATTAATTAAGTAATATAATATGCAGGGGCATAGGATAATAGTTTTCCAAGGATCACAACCAAGATAGTTAAATGCTCTCTGAATAAAAGTTTGAAAGAATAACAGCTTATGTTCTTGTTGTCGCTGAGCAGAATATATATTTACTCTGATGGAGATCTTATATCTCAGTGCGTGCTCGTTACCTTCTACAAGACCTCTGTAACCAGCCTGCTGCTGGAGAACAGCTCCAGATCTCTGTGCTCTGCCCTGGGGTAGAGAAACTAACAGATTTAATAAAATTGAGCTTTTTTCAATTTCCCTCTTGAATTCAGTGAGTTTCTAAGAACCTGGACCCTTAAGTCCAAACCACTTGGTAATGCCTCAATATGAGAGCTTTGGTCTACTTAGTTGAAATTGCTCTCATGACAAAATGGAAAGTTCTACAGAAATCTTGGTACTAGCTGATCCCTCTCCCCCTCACTGATATCTTGGGAGGAATATAGGTGATGAAATAAGCTGGTTCTATGCAAAAGTTGCTACAGGGCTTCAAATTAGTAAGTTCTTAGAAGCTCAGTGATTTTTTTTATACATAAATACTGCCAGATGCCAGTGCTTTAGTGGCAGTTTGTTGGCCTTAAAGATAACCCCTGAGGTTCCTTTATTGCTATGTCTTATTGGTTTAGCAAAGAAATTCTAGCTTTGCCTTGTTACATTTTAATAGTTAAGAGCCTGTATATTGAGACAATGCACTGAATATTCATAACATACACAGAGACCAAGATTATTGAAGACAGGGTAATAGTTGAGAAACAAAAAAAAGGGGTGGATTTATATAATTCAGAAAAATCCACTAAAAATGCACATTCTGAAAACCCATATATTGTTTCCACAGCATATGAAACTAACTGAAATAAAGATATTGTGGCGTCATCCTCCTGGAAATTTACTTATGCATGACAGAGACTTGGGTAATTAGAGGAGAGGGAGTTATTTGAATAATGAGAAAGTATAGCTGATAACATTATAGGCCTTAAACACCAGGCAGATAGTTCTTCTGGCAGTGGGTAAGGACTAGGCTCTGGGACAAGACCGAGGAGGATTTGAGGCTTGGAGCCTGGAGGAGAGAGCATCTTAGCGGGCTGCTCAACAGCTGAGGGCCACGACAAATGTCTGGGAAAGAGGAAGGCCTACTCAAGATGGGAACTTAGGTAGGCCTGAAGAGGAGCATCCATCAGTGTAAAATGGGGTAATAGAAACTGAAGTGAACACAGGACCTTCAGAAAGGCTTGGGATCTTTGATTACCTTGAAAACTAAGAGAACTTGAAAGGAGCCAAGCTCCCAAAGTACCAGAGGCCTCTGTTTACCAGCACCAGTAGACTGAGTGTGAAGTGCTCTGAATGGGTAGGTAAGCCAGGCCTCCTGAACACTACATACTGTATTTCAAATTGATCTAAGAAGTAGATTGAGAGAGGAGGGACCAAGTCCCAGTCCTACCCATTCCGTCTCATTAACAAAGAAGATAGCAGAAGATTGTCACAACTAATGGGGAAGGAGTAGAAATCTATGAGCTCTCAAACACTTCACAGCATGAAGCACTAAGCAAAGACTGAAAATAGCCCATGATTAACAAAGAAGTAGCGGAATACCAGTAGAAAACATTCTGGCAGAAACACATAAGGCAAAAACAACTTCAAATGCAAAACTGAGATGTGACATGAACCAGAAACTCTTCCTCTAACCAGGCCGGTTAAGAAATTTCACCTATTTTCCTGTGAAATAGAATTGAAAATCATCATAAAAACAAATAGCATGAGACGTCATGTATATAAGAAATACTGAGTAGTATGCATTATGAAACATGGATTCAACTATCATAGCAAATCCTTCATCTTCATCAAAAGGTTTCACGAGAAATAAACTGCCAAATATTGCTTTATCATGTATTTATATTCCAGCTCATTCTAAAAAGAAAAAAAGTGCTATTTTAATGTTGAGTGGAAATGTTTTTATATAGAGAAACCAACAGTGGATAAGTTCCCACTAAGCATTTGCAGCAAATAACAGTGTGAAAAATATGTAAAATTCTCACTTACAAATGTTTATTGTAAAGAATTTTGATCACATTTGAGTGTGATCAAATACATACATACATGCAGTTAACACAGAATTAACTTAAACCCAAGTATACACTTCAAAGCTAATTGTACAATCCTTGCTCTGAGTGTGCACTTTCTCTCTTAGAGGAAGCAGTCACTATGTTGGGTAGAAGGCCTGAGGTACTTGATTCTCTATTGTCTGATTATCTACTTCTTTGGACTCTCCATTGTTCTTGTCCCAAACCTGATTTTGACAGAGTGACAGGCCTCTGTATCAAGTTGCTGACTAACAATTACATTGAAAATTACATCTTTGTTAGCATTTTTCCTCTTCAGTCGCAGCCTATTCACCAACTCAGATGCAAGACTATTTTGTTTCCTCAGTATGCCTAGGGAAAAAGCCTAATGGTAGCTATTTGCAAAGAGCATCTTGGATTTGTGTTGGTGTCTGCTCATCTTTATCTGAATATCTGTTCTATTCTGTGCCTTTTTCATTATCCAGATGCCTGCTGTCTTTCCAAAGCAGTCTTTGAGGTGTTGTTGGGGGCACAGGTACCCTGGTTTATGCTTGGCTCATGTCAGCAGCAAGAAGGACCTACAGATTGGATATAAGTTGGAAATGATCCCCAAATAGGCAGATATGGGCACCTTGAAACACCACTGAGTTCATTTTTGTCTGCCACTTGGGGTCTTCATATTTAACTACTTCAAGCTCATTAGTATTTGGGTACACAAGAATTAGAGAAGGCTCCTGCTGACGGCGTGAGGAAGCACAGGCAACATGACACTGTGATACTGTTCTGTGCGTGAGGCCCCTGGACTCAATAAAGACCCCTGAAAAACAATTGGTAGATGGGTCCCGAACTTCCTGTGACAGACAGGATTCTAAGGTTGTATACCAGCTCACAAGCAGACTAAACATTTGTCTAGATTTCCTGATCTATCTTATCTTTAGGTATCTCCATTACACAACTAGAAAGACTTATTATGCACAGTTAAATTTTCTTTACCGGATGATTACACAGAACCAACTCTGAGCCAGTTTCTACACTTACCCCTTCATTCTGTCAGCTCGGCCAAGGTGAACAGGGTCCTACATGCTGAGAAAAGCAACCCAATTTTGTCATCGTTCATTACTTCTTAGCTGTACTTGATACTATAGAATATCCCTTCTGCTTGAAATACTTTGTTACTTAGCTTCCTAGTCATAATTCTCTCTGTTTTCTCAAAACTCAGTTCCTGATCCTTTTTATCTCTTTTGCATGTTTACCCTTTCTACCTTCTGTTTATTCAAGCTCAAGGTTATTTGGTAGGATTCTTCTCTTCTCATTTGATTCGCTTTCTCTGGACAATCTTATCTTTGTTCATGGTTTATTTTTTTAAAAAGATTTTATTTATTTATTTGACAGAGAGAGAGATCACAGCAGGCAGGGAGGCAGGCAGAGGGGGAGGGGGAAGCAGGCCCCCTGCTGAGCAGAGAGCCCTGCACTCCGGGGGGCACTCGGGGCACTTGTGGCTCCATCCCAGGAACCTGAGATCATGACCTGAGCTGAAGGCAGAGGCTTAATCAACTGAGCCACCCAGGCGCCCCTCTTTGTTCACGGTTTAAATTACCACCTACACATAGTTCACTTACGAATGAAGTGTTCACCCAGAGCTAACTTTCGAGCTCCAGCTACATTCATTGGACTGTCCTCAATGACTTTACTCAGCCTTATCTCTTTTTAAAAAATACAGCATATCTTATCGTCTGATAATAAATGTCATCTTCCTGCAGCTATTAGCACAAATTTCTCCTGCTCTTTAAGCGCTTCTCCATTGCTCTAATATCACATATTGTTCTTTTATTTTGATCATTACAATGCTGTTATCCTTTTGTTTAACAGAAGCCAGTATGTATAGGAACAGAAGTGGGCTGCTGCTGAAGAAAGTGTTTAAATTAGAGAGACATAGATTCCCAAGTAAAGGTTACATTACCATATTAAGAAATAGCTAAAGCAAACATTAGCAGTAGAGTAAATAAAAGTTAGAAAATGTTGGAGACATGCAAGAGTCAAAGAAAAAGTAAAAGTAAAAGAAAAAGGAGAAATTGCTGAAATATTGCAGGAAAAAACCCAAATTTCATTAACTGGTGCTTGTTTTGTTTTTTATAGTTTACTGATTACTTTTAAGATATTTTCTTTAATGTAGTTGGTTTGTTTGCCTTTCAGAGGTGAAACAAACTCGGTCAGGGGTAAAATTGTCCATGATAAGGATGGAAACTATAAATGATTTCAGGCCTTCAAAAGCAAATGCCTTGGTAATTTTAATATGGCTCAATTCAATAAACATGATTTAATACATACCCTTTACAAAACATTGTATATGGCACAGTAGTCTTCGTCGTAGTGAGAGTAGTATCAGTAGCAGTAATACAGAGCCTCAGGAGCTCATAAGCAAATAACTAATTACATGTAAATAAATCCTTTGATTCAAAGATTACAGTAAGGGTTATATTAAAAGTATAAAACATAGAGAAATAAGAGAAGTATATAAAAATTCTGAATCCATCAGGGAAGGTATCTTAGAGAATATAAATATGAATGGGTATAATAGCTTCTATGGAGGCAAAGAAATATTCTGTACAGGAGTTGTAAGGGCCTATTTAGACAGAGCGATTCCATACGATTAAACAGTGATTTTGTTGTTTATGCAGTAAAACTTAAACTGACCCTGCCCCCTCCCCCCCAGGGGGACTTACTTAAAAGTAAGTCCCAGAAACCAGTAGAATATGGTCGACCAGTCCCTGATAACAGAGCCCAAATACAAGGGTGGGTCAGGTCAGGTGGAGGTAACAGAGCCCAGATGCAGGGCTGAGTCGGGCCAGGTGGAGACATCCAATCAATAAAGTGTGCAATAAAGTGTCTCCCTAACTACCAAAGGATGTGGGCCCTGTCTTTTGGGCGCCTTTTGAGTGCCAATTCTGATCAAGGTGATAGGCTAGTTCAAATAGCTACTATGGGGTGAGTTGTAATTCAATTGGCCACCCGTGTGTGACCTAGCATGACTGTGCAGCTTTCTCTGTGTGTTGCAATCTCATTGGCCACCTGTATGCGGTCAGGCCCAACCACATGGCCCTTGCTCTATAAAAGTTAGTCTGTGAGGCTGGGAGCGGTCGCCCTCTCTGTAAGAGGCAGCCCAGACCGGTCGGTTTGCTTCTTGATGCTTGGCGGGAAATAAAGCTTTGCTTGACTTTCGCTTTGTATCAGTCCCGTTTCTTTGATTACGGACCCAACAGAGTAAGAGTCTGAGCGAAGAGCCACAGGTGAGAAAGGGAAACCGGGTTCCAGAGGACTACCTAAAAGGCAGTAAGATTAAAAAATCCTGAGGCCTGCGAATATAATCAGAGTTGAGATCAGAAAGGTAGCAATGGACAAAATATGGAGGATTTACCAGACAGGCTGAGAATTTTGAACTTGACATTTTGCCCAGAGCCAGCCCTTGGCTTCCTTTTCTAAAAGTCAGCTGAGACAACACAAATAAGGGAGAACCGGGATGCAAATGTTTCGACTCACTTTATGATTGTTCAACCATTGTCAAATGTTTGATGGATTTCAGAACACACTTTCCCAAGGCTTTGAAATAGGATGACAAAGGAGTTGGGCAAGCATGTTCTTAATATGCCAAAGCTAAATTCCTCTAGTGAAATTTGTTTTAGAAAAATGGGATGATCACACAGAATTTCAGAGACTTTTCATTGACTGACAATACATAATGGAATTCTGAAAGTCATCTTTTTCTGGTTAAAAGGAATCCATCTATACAAAATTAATTGCTGCTGCCAATTATCTCATAAATGTTGGTAGCGCAGCTAACCATTATGAATGACCCACAGCTCACGAATCTACCACAATGAAGACACAGTGCGTTATTCACTCCCATATGTCACACCCCATAGTAGCCTGAACAAAAGCAGCTCTGAAAGTAATACAAAAAACAGAAAATGTGAAGGGGAAAAAAAAAAAGCCTAAATACGTTTACCTTACTTCATACCTCTTGGTGATTGAAGAAACTAATTTATGAGTAGAGGACTAAAAATGGAAAAGAAAATCTGAAGTTTTTGAAATACACTTTGAGTAATCTACTCTGTCTTTATTTAACAAATACATATAGCCCTTACTAAATGTTTGACATGGTCCTAAGAATCCATTGCAGCTTGCTTCTTCAAGGCTAGCAGAAGGATCTTCCCAGTTGGCTAAGATCGCAGGGTGACTATCCCATCATCTTTGCATATTCTATTGGCTAGAAGGAAGTCACAAATTCTGCCCAATCTCACCAGAAGGAGATAATCCAAAGGCATGACTCATTGCAGGTAATCTTAGAATCCTGCTTACCCTATAGAATAAGTGTTGTTCTAAAATGGTTTCACATTCTTTTGTATTTGGAAACTTCCAGAGATGAAAAATCAAATAGTTTTCAGTTCCTACTTTTGACATTCTTAAAAAGTATTTAGCACATGTTCCCCCTTTTGTATAAATGAACATGTCTTTTTAATCCTTTTTTTAAATACATTGATGTATTTTGAATCCTTTTCAGATTGCCCACATTGCCAATAAACAATACAGAGAAAAAAGGATTAAGGCGGGGAGGGAGGGAATGAGAATGGCCTTATCACCTTTCTAATTCATGCATCTGAAACACATATATTATACTGAGAAATAATTGCTACATACCATACTTCGGCATATAATTCTAAATTATTATCCTTTATGGTTATATAGCCAACATATAATCAGTCAAAACTTAGAACCCCAGACACTGCAATTTTTAATTAACAAATAATTTTTAAGCTTGCTTTCCCTGAATAGTACTTTAAGGTAGGAAAATAGAACACACTAGAAAGCCATTATAATGTATAGCCCACCCCTGCTGACTGTCTCAATATTATTCTACCAGAAAGATAGCTATTTTCTTCTCTCAGAGCAAAATATTTCCTCTGAGAAATTTACAGTCCCTCAACTTTAACAAAACTAGCCAGGATGTTAACAGATGAGAAACTGACTAAAGCAGAAAGGGACAAATGGGGCATGAATGGTAGCCTCAGAGCCTCACCAAGCTATAACAATAGAAGCGGGAGGCCATCATTGGGGAAGAATCTAGGGAAAAGGAGGTTCCTGTTCTACACCTTTTTCTCTTAAATCTGGCATTCCTCTCTTTGTTTGCTTTCAGGCTGGGATCTTCCAAAATATCTAACATATTGTAAGTACTTCTGTGTAAATGTCTAGGGAGGCATTTTAGGATTTCCATATCTTATCTCTGACCTACCTTTCTAGCCAAAACAATCAGCTCAATACCAACATTCCCTGTCCTGGATCAGTAGATCATGTAATACTTCCCAATATGACTCAGTCTTCTCATCTATAAAATGGTGTCTACCCTGTGTGGGTAATAATAATTGAATGTAACATTTTTAATTATAGCAATAAGCATAATATTATGCTTATTATAAAATGCCTGGATTTTCTGGTGAAAAACTCAATACCAAGAAATTGAAAATTACTTGTGATCATATGGCTAACATTAGAATTTTATTTCCCAAATAATACTCTATCATGTCTCACTATTATACGTTAATCTTATTAAACATTTAGTTTATTTCGTGTTTAAGTGTTTATTTATTTAGTGTTTAAAGCTTTTATTTAATAGTTTCCTTTGCACTCTGCCAGCGTCAATACCCAGTCTGTCCTCTTCAAAATTTCTGGTATATGCATTGCAGATAAATTTAATGCATGACAAATTTATCAAGGCTAAAATCATTTGAAAGGGATTTATTTGATTCCCCTTATGCATTTATTATTTACAAGTAAAGAAAGTACTTATTTTGAATAAAATGTGAACTTCTTCCATGACCAGGTTATTTTGGATTTAATCCGAAGTAAGAGCTAGAGTAGGTTAATATAAGGATTTTCATTAAAATTTTTCTGCATTTGCCATCCCAGTGAAAAGATGCTCAATATCTAGGAGAGAGGAAGAAGAGTCCATTACATACCACACTTAATAAAGTCAAGTTTCAAATTTATGGTACCATTAAAATTGAAATTCTGGTGCATCAAGTGTTGACTAAACCAATAAAAAGGAGAATGCAACCAAACTTACCAACATTTGAAGAGATTCCTTTTTAGATGATTAAACCTTGGCTAAAAAAAAGTAGAATCTAAATTGTCTAGTATCTAAACTTGGATGGAAAACTCAGCATGGCTCGGTGAACCATTTTTTCCCCTCAATTTAATTTATCCAATTTTAAAATTATATTTGCCTTTCAAAACCAAGCATAATTAGTATTTTCCATGAAAAAATAAAAAGTACTAGTTTTTAGTTGTGATGTATTATATACTAGACACTTTCCCATATATTCTTATTTAATCCTATCAACAGCATGTATGGAAAAACCTGGGCTCAAAAATATTGAGGGTCTTACACAAGTTAGTAAGTAGTGGAGTTGGAATTCAAATCTAGGGTTTGTGCCACATTTGGATTAAGGATTGTAATGATGTGTTCTTAATACTTCTATCTTTAATGTATAATATCATAGCCAATAATTTGCTTAAAATGGTATTCAAAAAAGGTGAGGACTGTGTCTCATTATATCTATCACACAAACACTAAACATCATGTGTTCTGTGTGGTGACAAATACGCAATTTTATCTGTGCGTGTAACTGAGAGTTTTGATGAGTTCCTGAGGAAAGGGTTTATTGCAAAGGATATTAGAAATTTGTATCCCTGATGCCAAGGAAGATGAGATAAGCAGTTGGCAATCACCACAATGCTTATCCCTTTTAATTTTGTCTGAGAGGATCTTAACATTTCTGTCAGCTTGACTAAACTTTAGGCAGGATTCTTCTTGATTCTAGGCTCCTGACTCTATTTTCTTAGAGCATTCACTTTAGAAAACTTGTCACTCTAAACTATTCCTTTGCCCACTTAAGGTTTAAGTTTTTTGAAAAGCCTCTTGCTGGTTTTACAATCCAGGTATATCTTTCTCAAGGACCGAGGTACCATCCTTTTGAAATGTAAAAATCGGGGAAGATTTCGCCACTATCTCCCAGACTCTACGAGGGAGAAGGAGCGGAACTTCTGTGCGTGTCTTACTCGATGTTTGTAACACTACCTCCTGTCAAAGACACTAGAAGTCTACTTTTCCTTTGGGTGAAGTCAGTTAGAAAGCACAGGTGGCCTGTGTTCTCCCCTGGCATGTTGCATTCTTCTTGCAATTCGTTCCCGTGGATTGAATTCAGACTGAGTTCTGGTCTCCTTCCTCTCTTGAATGAAAGTCCTCCTTGCCTGGTCCAATTTCTGCTTTTGACAACTTCTTCCCTGTATCACAGGAATGAACAGGAATCTTCATTTCCCAGAATCTCTTGCCAGTAGAGTTCTGATTAGATGTCACCAATGAAAGAAAGTCACACAAGATTTGTAATGCAAGGAAACCACAAGCCATGAGTCTTTTCAGCTGCTGGAGGCAGATTGTGTGGGTTCTGGGAGACCTCTGTGTATCCATCTATCTGTGAGTTACCTATTCGAATGCAGACGTGTGACCACTGTTGGTAATGTCTTGACCTGGGGCAGTAGCAACTTTCTGATTCTCTGTGGGCTATCAGCCACCCTAGTGGTAGCATTTCCTGACCAGTTTAGTAACCCTTATAATGGTTTTGTAAGTAACTAATTCCCTGTGTTAAATCTCCTCTTTCTTGAGAAAAGTAGAGGGTTTTGTATTTTCTTAACCAAATCCTGGCTATACCAGAAACATGAGAAATAACTGACTGATGTTCTTTTCCTCATTAAATCCCACTCAAAGAATCTCATCATTGTGCTAATAAAAATAGAAAGAAGATTTTAGAAAAAGAAATACCTAGCAAGATTCTCTGTTACTTTATAGGTGTTTATACTAAGGCAGATTTCCCTCTATATCTGGAGAAAGCCACTCTTGGCAGAACTATGTAGACTATGCTCCATTCATGACTCCATAACAGGACCCAAACCTAAAGCTGTACCTTGTGGACCTTCTTTGTCAATCACTTTTAACAAATCTCAGCTTTCTCCACTAAGTCTTATCCCATATATTTTATTTTAACTAGTGTTACTTCTCCGCAGTCTGCACTGCAAAGTTGTCCTGTTCTGTATCCTTACTTGTTAATTTTTTTCTGTGCAAACCCAAATTCCATTTTCCCTAATGGTATTGCCCAGCTGACATGATAAGATACATGTTGAGAGGGGCAAATAACAAGCTATAAACTACCAGTTGCAGAGCTCAAGAAGTTCATGTCACATGTTCACAATTCAAATTATAAAAGCCTTCGTCATACGATTTTCAAATTACCTCAATTTATCCTAATACTAATAGTCACAAAGAGAGCCCTTTTTCCTCCCAAATATTGAAATAGGTCCACTTTACTGTACAGAAAGTGACCTATACAGTTCTTTAAAGTATATAATTTTTCCTTTTTTTAATATGAAAAGATGTCATTGTCCTAAGAGGAAATATCCATATTTTGAGCATTACTTTAAAGATAATCACATACGGGGCGCCTGGGTGGCTCAGTGGGTTAAAGCCGCTCCCTTCGGCTGGGGTCATGATCCCAGGGTCCTGGGATCGAGCCCCATATCGGGCTCTCTGCTCTGCGGACAGCCTGCTTCCTCCTCTCTCTCTCTGCCTCTCTGCCTACTTGTGATCTCTGTCAAATAAATAAATAAAATCTTTAAAAAATAAAAAATAAAAAAAGATAATCACATACTTTAAATATATATTATTATAAAATTGTCAACATTATTAAGGAACTAATAATTAATTAATTTCTGATTTACTATTAAAAGGGTTACCATGACTCATTTAATTTAAAAAAAATATTTACTTATTTATTTTGGGAGAGAGAGAGAGAGAGCATGAGTGGGAGGGACACAGAGAAAGGAAGAGAGAGTCCCACACAGATTCTACACTGAGAGTGAAGCCCAATGCAGGGCTCGATCTCAGGACCCAAAGATCATGACGTGAGCGGAAGCTACGAGTCCCTTGTTTAACTGACTGCACCGCCCAGGAACCCCACCATGACCCATTTTAAAACTCTTCAAAAACTTTTATAGTATATTTTGCTTCCTCACTTATGAAGACTTAATTCAGTCAGCCATTTTCTCTTTTTTAAGTAATTTATTTAAATTCTGAGGCTTTGTTCTCTTTTTTCCTTCGCCTTCTTGAAAACAACAAAAAAGAGATCTGAAATTAGAAAGACTAGACATCTCGTCAAAAGAAGTCACTTTGCTACAAGTGGATCTGACGAAGAGCTCTTATGTAAAACTAAAGAAGCTCTGTGATAGTTAATGGCAGTTAAAAAGAGCGGACAGGGACGCCTGGGTGGCTCAGTGGGTTAAGTCGCTGCCTTCAGGTCGGGTCATGATCCCAGGATCCTGGGATCGAGTCCCGCATGGGCTCCCTGCTCGGCAGGGAGCCTGCTTCTCTCTCCGCCTCTGCCTGCTTGTGTGCTCTCCCTCTCTCCTCTCTGACAAATAAATAAATAAAATATTAAAAAAAAAAAAAAAAAGAGCGGACAGAGGAAGGGAATGAATGGTTTTGCGAACCTCGAAAGATACAAATCCTGGACTCATAGAGGTGATCATCAAAAATTACCTGGACATCACATAAATTGTTATGAGAAAATAACAATTAAAAAATATTATTTCCTGGGGTGCTGAGTGGCTAAGCTGTGAAACAGCTCCTTTGGCCCAGGTCATGATCCCAGGGTCCTGGGCCCTGCATCAGGCTGCCTGCTCAGTGGGAAGCCTTCTTCTCCCTCTCCCACTCCTTCTGCTTGTGTTTCCTCTCTCACTGTGTCTCTCTCTGTCAAATAAATAAATAAAGTCTCCAAAAAAATTATTTCCCTTAAATCTTAGTATGTTTTCAGTCTAATCATGGGAACATATAATTTAAATAAATGCATAATATTACTGAATATCTATCTTTATACTAAGGTACCTAGGTATTAGAGTTCATTTACTTATATAACTTGACATTAAAAAAAAAATCACCTAAGCTATAATAAAGTTAGTGAATATGCCTGATTTAAAACACGTTTGTTAACCTAAATTACGTGTTCACAACTTCTTTGTTTATAGGATTATTTCTAAGAGCAACAATAACAACAACAAAACTTGTTTAAATGTCTGAAAATGTCCACTAACATTAAAACTACATTTTTGAATTGGTATCTTTATGCAGAATGTAAGAATTGAACAAAAATGTCTTATTTTTTGCATGTCTATCATATGGATACAGATTAACATTTTATATTATCAGGGGTCTGTATACTCCCAGGAAATACACCTTGTGATTGAGTTCAGATTTATAAATAAAATAATGTGAAAGAATGTACATTCATTTAAAAGACTATAAGAACTTATTTTCTAGTCAAAGTAAGAAAAAGGTGGAGATTTTTTCTAAGAAAGCTCATACTGAGATTAAGTAACTGTTTAGGGAATGTGGAGGTCCATGCTTCTTAGACTAGTTTCTCTTCCTCTTACAGCACCTTCTAGACTAGACTGATAACCTTCCAAATGGGGGGGACATCTTGCCTACCCATAATATGACAGATTTATCAGTACTCAGAAAAAGATTATTTTTAATTAAAGCAGCATAGTAATATATAATGGAATATTACTCAGCCATCAAAAGGAATGAAACCTTTCCATTTACAACAATGTGGATGGAACTAGATCATATTATGCTAAGCAAAATAAGTCAGTTAGAGAAAGACATTTGCCACATGATTTCATTAATATGTGGAATTTAAGAAACAATACAGATGAACATAGGAGAAGGGAGGAAAAATAAAATAAAAGCAGAAAGGGAGGGGCGCCTGGGTGGCTCAGTGGGTTAAAGCCTCTGTCTTCAGCTCAGGTCATGATCCCAGGGTCCTGGGATCGAGCCCCACATCAGGCTCTCTGCTCTGCAGGGAGCCTTCTTCCTCCTCTCTCTCTGCCTGCCTCTCTGCCTACTTGTGATCTCTGTCAGTCATATAAATAAATAAAATCTTAAAAAAAAAAAAAAGCAGAAAGGGAGGCAGACCATAAAGACTCTTAACTATAGAGAGAAAATGGAGGTTTGCTGGAGGGAAGCTCGGTGGGGGGATGAGCTATATGGGTGATGGGCATTAAGGAGGGTGCTTGTTACCTTGACCACTGGATATTGTATGTAAGTGATGAATTATTTAGTTCTACCTGAAATCAATATATGTTAACTAACAATATATGTTAACTAACATGAATTTAAATAAAAACTTGGAAGAAAAAATAAATTAGTGTATTAAGAGAACTTAAAGAAAATGAACTTACATTGTGAAAAATGTTCTTTTTAAATAAAAAATAAAATTTTATTTTTCTGTGTATATGTATATGTGTATACTGTTGAAGTAATTAAACAAGGAAGCTATTAGACGAAGGGTCTCTAATGCCTTGGCAGTCTATGTAAGCAAACAAAAATCTTAGCTTAAGGTTACAAAATCAAAATGTTAAGGGCAACCAATCATAAACAGCCAACTGGGCTTTAGGCTGCAGTTAATCAAATGATTTCCTTTCTTTGCTTTCACACATTCTCCTCAGACATCTTTCCCTTTGCTCATGCCAGTGGAGTTGTTCTCCTCCACTCCCTGTCTGTCACTACCCAATTCCATTTGATTTTGCTCTATTTGAGCAAAAATTTTAATATGCTTCAGTTTAATCTTTGAACTGGTATAGTTGCATGGAGTGATTAAGAGTAAGGACTTTGGGTCTTTACTTTACAAGACAGCCTTGTAAATCCTCACTCTTATGTTTTCCTCCATTTATCTAAATGTATGATCTTAGGTAAGTCAGTATCATGTGCCTCAATTTCGCCCTCTCTTTGTCAAAAAAAGAAAAAAGAAGCAATTCAAACCATTGAATTAGATTTTCTCTTCATTCATTTTAAGAATACAAAAAAGCCAAACAAAACAAACATGAAAATAAACCAGGGCTAGCTTTACTCTAGTTAACACTTTATAGTGAATAAGGCAAAACGCAGGACTTTGCTTGGTTATGGAATCTGGCATTATTAACATTAACACAAAAAATAGTTTTTTATTCCAATCTTACCCACCCTATGCTGGTCCAATATTTGGGGAGAGCAAGTTCTTTATCTGAATTCAAGTTGCAACTGTGTTTTCTCTCATGCATACCATAAAATCTTTGGAGAAACCGTAATAGGACGGGCACTATATTCTGACTCCCTGAGAGTCCAGAATCCTTTCTCTATAAATCCCAACCTATAGGCCCCAGATCTCGAGGGCAAAGTGCTCTTCCTGGGCATTCAAATCACTCAAAAATCCTGCTGACTCTAAAGTTATATTTTCGATGACAATAAAATATGGCACACAACACAGGAGCAGTGTACCTCTCCAAGTGAGCCAGGAAGTCTGGTCCTGCCGGGATTATTGCACAAGTAGATGGCACCATGGAGGCAGGGGCCACTGTCAACCCAGGCTGGTTTATCTACCTTCACTTTATGTCTCTGTGAAAACCACTTCTATATATTTTGCAATTAAGGCTGCTCATGATGAAAACTCAGAAGCACGCCAAACACACAGAGATGCTAAATGGAGTGGAGAGCACTGGCAATAACTTGGTCCAGGTTGTGAGGAGAAAAATTTGACTCTATAGATCCAGTTAAATGTAATGTAACAGATGCCTCTCTGTAAATATAGTAACTTCTCATCCAGCCATCTGTGCTCTAACTTGCTTAGTCCAAACATGCGTTTACAAAGGGTTTTACTCCATTTAAAAGAGTTTGCATGTAGGCTTTCTTTGGATTCCAGCTGTTTTTCATTCAACAAGCAGGCAATTTGTGAAGAAGGATCAAAAGTCACATATACTTGGTTTAAAATCTCATGCCTAAAAAAAGATCATATAGAGGCTTTTTGCTTCCCAATCCTATTTTTGTTAAACTGTTCTTTTTGTTTTGGGGGGTTCTTATTTTTTCCTTTTCCTCTTTTCTTTTCCCTCCCTCCCTCCCTTCCTTCCTCTCTCTCTCTCTCTCTTTCTTTTCTTTTACTTTGGGGTAATTGTAGATTCACGTGTAGTTACAAGAAATAGTTTAGAAATACTACATATCCTTTATCTAGTTTCCCCTAATAGCAACATCTTGCAAAACTTCCGCAATCCCCCTTTCACACCTGTAACAAAAAATTGTTAATAGATTATAGGATATGACTCACCTTCCAAATCATATAATACAGAGCAGGAGTCACATTCTATTCACCTCTGTATAATCACTAACAATATAGTCACCATTGTGACTCTGTTGTTGGAATAACTGCTCTTCACAACTTGAAGGGCCACATCACAAAGTGGCAAGGGGCCAGGTGGAAGTCAGATTTCTGTTTCTTCACAAGGTAAGGTCATGCATCTCTCCAAAACTGAAGATTAATATACTGTTAGAATCACCTCAACCTAACATTTCAATTTCTGAAATAAAACTGGGGTCCATTTTTATTTTTATTTTTATTTTTTGGTCAATGAGAACTTATTTTAAATGATTCTAAAATAAGTAACCCATATATATTTTTTTCTAGTTTTTGGAACATAGACTTATAATACTAAAAATTGTTGGATGTTTGTAATCAATATATAAAAGTGTAACTATTTCATTTGATTTTAATAAATCTGTAACCTTCAAATTTCAAAGGGTCAAATACTATTTGAATATATACATATGAGTACATAAATGTGTATAAAATATATGTACTTATGTACATAAGAATTAGGACACCAGTTATTGCTATTTATTTCCAGTATGTATCATGGAGTACTACTCAGGAAATTCAGCACAACTAACATCCTTGTTAGCAAATAAACTAGATTTTTTCACTTTTCTCACTTTTCTTATTAACTATGAACATTTTGATTTTTTTACCCACTTCGCCACCATGAGAAAGAAAAATAAAAGTTAAAGGTACATTAGTTAACTTTCGCTTGTTAACAACTCACAAAATTAAAGTAGACTAAAATTAAGATGTGTGATTCCTTGGAGGTTTATTGTAATGGGTCTATAAGCCATAGAAGTGAGTACTTAAACCTCAGTATTAGTCAATGAAATTGAAATGATTGGCTAATAATGGGGAGAACTCGTGGATCACTGGAAGACTTTATTAGCCACTGCATTAGTTTGCTATGGCTACACTGCTGCAAACTTGGTGGCTTAAACTTATGTGATTTTATTTTCTTACAGTTATATAGTTCAGTAGCTGAAATGAGTTTCATTGTTGCTTTCTGGTAGGACAATGTTCCTTTCTGAAGGCTCTGTGTTAGCTACCCACCTTGTTAGCTCATGGATCTCTTCCTCCATCTTTAATGTCAACAGCTATGTGTTGTATTCTCACATTCTGTCACTCTGACCTCCTCTTCTATAATCAGATCTTCCTCTGCTTCTCTCTCCTGCTTCCCTCTTCCACTTGTAAGAATGCTTATGATAATAATGCATGATAATGTCTCTATCTTGAGCTCCTTATTATCTGCAAAGTCTCTTCTGCCATATAAGGTGACATGTTCATGGGTTTTTAGGAATTAAGAGATGGACATCTTTGGAGCACCACTATTCTGACTACCATAGTCCTGGGGTTGTATGTTTTTACTCACTGATCAAACATTAACAGAGTGCCTATTAAAAGCAGAGAGCTTTGGGCGATTATAATAATCTATGCTATATTATTTGTGCAAAAGTAACTTCCAATTTATTTAGGGAGAAAGGGAATTCCACACAGAGAAAGGGAAATGATGTAACAAGTATTTTCACCTTCAGACCTGGAGCTATTCTTGACACTTTTTTTTTTTTTTTTTATCTGTCCCCAGCCCTATCCATTCAATAATAAGTCTTACTGATTTCACCTCCTAAATGTCCTCAAGCTTATGTTGTTATGGCCCTGACCTTGCAGTCTTGGGACTGCAAAGCTGTTAAAGATAGGAGTACCATCTCTCTTCCTTATAGATTGAACACAGTGAGGTAAAAGACTGATCGTTGATTAAGAAAGGAGTTACAAAAAGTGCCCAGGCTAGGACAGCCATAATAGAAATGAGAAGAAAAGGCATGACTTCTTCCCAGAGGTTATATCACATTATACGGTGTATTTAACAGAAACTACTGGTTTTGTTTGTTTGTTTGTTTGTTTGTTTTATTCCTGATATAAATAAATAATTAAGTAAATGAATCATCTTTTGGAAAACAATGTCAGATGCGAACACCATAGTGATTCAAAAATATATGTACTTTTATCTTAGCTTAAGAAATACGCTGCAATGATGCCTGGGTGGATCAGTGGGTTAAGCCTCTGCCTTCGGCTCAGGTCATGATCTCAGAGTCCTGGGATCAAGCCCCACATCGGGCTCTCTGTTCGGTGGGGAGCCTGCTTCCTCCTCTCTCTCTGCCTGCCTCTCTGCCTACTTGTGCTCTCTCTCTGTCAAATAAATAAATAAAATATTAAAAAAAAAAAAGAAATATGCTGCAAAGACAAACAAGCCATGTTCTGATGGTGCTCTAACTCTTTCATTCTGTCCTGAGATGATTTATCCAAGTAACTATAGGCAAAGAACATTGATATTTGGTGTTTCTAATTTTATTAGCTGGGAACGAGCCAGAGAAAACTAAAGTGAAATGCAAATCCAAATGCTAAAAGGTATGACTCTCTTAACAAGGTGTTATGGGCGGCATTGCAGTGTCGGCCACCCCCCACCTTTGCCTGTTTCTGGAATTTTAAAGTAATAAATCTTGTGACTTTACTTCCTTTATGAGAATGTATTGAAACTGCACTTTTAGTCAAAAGGATCCCAGGGTTTTATTTCCCCAAAGTGGGAGGTTTGATGCTGAGGGAGCTACCTGCCGACAACGTGTGGGTGACTCGTTCAGCAGGTCATAATCTGCACATTTTTATGTACCAGCTACAGGCCTTCCAACACAGCCTGGAGCTCTAATTCATTTATTTCTATTCATTTTATGAAAAAAATTGTTTACAAATAAATAGTTAAGTATTTCCTGCTTTTTTCTGTATTACAAGCAGTCCTACAATAAACATATTCTCCAGGTCCCACCATGCCCATATTCAAAATGTTTTCTGGAGTAGAAACCCAAGAAAAGTTGCAAATCCTGCACTGATCTTCCAGACCAAATAGGGTCACACTCTGAGCTACTGAGGATTTGAACTCGAGCATGTAAATTTTGGTGGGAGGCACAATTCAGGCCGTAACAGTAGGTAAAACCAGGTTTGCTTATCTTAACTCCCTGTCATTGCCCTCCTCCCCCCCCAAGACCCAGAAGGATGGACACAGGTTGATTGAGTTTGCAGACATCCACTTTGATAGTTACAGTGGCGTTTATACCATACCTCTGCTATCCATTCTGGGATACCTGTCTCTGAGAAAACCCCCAACCAGGGTACAAACTGAGATCAACGGGTAGGTGCCCAAAAAGAGAAGAAAAAAAAAATTCATATTGATTTTTCTAGGTATGGCACAATTGTTGACTGACATATAGCATTGTTCATTTGTATCATTTTCACTAATTTTTAAATTAATCTTAATAATCTTAATAGAAGTTTGGATACATTGCAATGAAAAATAAAATGAAAATAATTTTGGGGCTTGATTTTTTATTTCCAGTTATGTGGAGTTTTTTAAAATAACACTTTATTTTATAGTTCCAATTTTACTTTATTATAATATTTTTGTTATGCAATCTTATGATATTTACTCTTTGCTAGTTTTTGAGGTTTACTTTGTGACAATACTTTTTTCAACTTTTATTAATTTTCATAGGTATCTAAGGTTTCAATATAAATATAATTTATTCTTAAAGACTAATTTTAGTTTTGCCACATTTAAAATTTTTTCACCTTCAGTCACTGTGAAGCAATTATTAAAAGCAATAATAATAACATTGCTATTTCTACTTCGGATCATCTTTTCCAATTATATCTACAAATCATATAGCTTCCTAAAAAAAGGCAACCACATGAGATGCCTGGGTGGCTCAGTCAGTTAAGCATCCAATACTTGGTTTCAGGTCAGGTCATGATCTCATGGGTTGTGAGATTAGGCTCCATGTTCAGCACGGAGTCTGCTTCATTCTCTCCCTCTGCCCCTCCCACACTCCTGTTTGCTCTCTCTCTTTAAAAATACATAAATAAACCTTAAAAAAAAGGCAACCGCTATTAATGTTTATTATATTAACTGTAGGTTCAGTATTTGTCAATGATTGAAGATGAAAAAGACCTTTTATTATTTGTTTTTGAAATAAGCAATGATTCCATGTTTGAGTTTATTTTTTATAAATCAAACTTTTGAGGAACAGAGCAAAACTTTCCTACTGGCTCTATACAAAGAAGAAACCATGGCTCCTATAGGTCAATTTCTTATTCAGAACATCCCACAAAGTTTGCTCTAGGAATTTTTATCACCAACTGGGGGATATTATTTATTGTTAAGCTAAAATAACCAGATATTATTTGTAATATTTACTGAGAGCAAAAAGGATATAAAAATTGAATGCTGAAAATGACTGAATTGGGAAATATTTCTATTGGCAAAATTTAGTAGTTCCATCACTAACCATGGAAGAAATGTCCTATTTTTCTCCCTGAAGGAGTCTAAGCATCCTGAAATACAAAGTAACTTTGAATAAATTCAAACTTGAAAACACACTGGGTAAGTTAATGTGAAAACCGAATCTAAAATACCTATATTACACTTTTGCCTGCACTTATAACCTTTCCTGTTTTGATATTTGGGAAGAACTGCCTCAAACTGATTTGCTGCTTAGAAGTAATGAACTGTTACATAAAATATTTTAAAGAATTGCTAATTATACTGATAATTAACTCATTGCACATGTAAGGATTTAATTTCTACAGCTGTCCACTTTAGGATTAATTTTTCCCCTGTACATTGTTTCCTAGTTTTATATTCTGTGAATCATCATAATGCATAAGATGTAAAAAAATTAAAAAATAGTGATATTATAGTTTTTGTGAATTTTTAACTATATGTAAAATCTGGGAAATGGCTGTCAGAGGCTGATTGGTTTCCAAGGGAGTTTTAGGTAAGGTAAGAATTGTTAAGTGAATTTGATTTTCTGCATCTACAATTGATTTTCTCTAAACCCTATAGTAGGTAAGACATGCAGATTAATTACCTCAATCTTGATTATTTCCTATTATGAAAGAATGTTTGTTATGTTTAACTCTAAAATTCAGGATGCACATTTCTAAGAATCCCCAGAAAAGCTAATCCCTGCATAATCCAATAGGCAACAGCAGCAGATGGCCAACATTAAAAGAATATTGAAAGCAACCATAACTACTTAGTTCATACTACCAAAACCAAGATTTGCGGTCCTTTATCAGAAAATACACAGAGACACAAACAAAAACAAAACAACAAAGCCAAGTGTATTTTATAGTGTTTGCTCTAGTTGAAGTGGATAAATCCATCCATGACTATGGACTTGGGAACTGTGCTTGTAGTAGCTATTCTGTACAACTGACCATCTGTTCCCAGGTACAAATGCGCTGAGTAATGGAGGGGTGGATTGCAATGGATGCAAATAGCTTATCATTTGGAGATTTAGCTCTTGTAGTTTTTACACAGTAACCATCTTATAAAGTTCCACTGAAATCTCTGCCTAACATCTATGCCCTAAAAATATTCTTCACTTTAAAATAGGAGGAAAATAGTTAATATTATATATCACAGTATTAACTCTCTTCTTCGGGACATGATCCCTGCACTTGGTGAGTTTAGATAAGTCTACGTAACAAAATCAGTGATGGATGGGGGACGCCTGGGTGGCTCAGTTGGTTAAGCAGCTGCCTTTGGCTCAGGTCATGATCCCAGCGTCCTGGGATCGAGTCCTCAGCGGGGAGCCTGCTTCTCCCTCTGCCTCTGCCTGCCACTCTCTCTGCCTGTGCTCACTCTCTCTGTCAAATAAATAAATAAAATCTTAAAAAAAAAAATCAGTGATGGATGTGTGGTTCAAAACAGAATGATCTGGCAAAGAGCACTTGGTTGTGGGGGGTAGAATTGGTGACTTGATTTGGAATGTAACGCCACTTAAATAAGTAACATTTCTAAGTATCCATTTCTTTAGGCTTGGGAAGGAAACAGTGTTACTTTTGGAAATGTGCATTGAGTGTCTCCTGCAGGCAGCAGGAAACATGTTACTTCAAGGCGCATTTGGGATTGTGTTTGGAAATGTGCATTGAGTGTCTCCTGCAGGCAGCAGGTTAGATTGGAGGCTGATACCACCCATCCTGGGTATCTTCGGAAACACCAATTTCCGATCTAAAGTCACAAAACCTCCTATTATATTCCCTGATTAACAAGAGTTGCCACTGTGGAGAAACAAATACCCAAAAGACATTTTCAAGGAGGATTTCCAATGTGGATAATGAGCGCAACTATAAATTTTACTTTTTGAATATCTATGCAAACATATGCACCTTATCTGTTTCCAAATGTCTCTTTCACAAGTACCTGGGGTTAGGACTTCAGCATATCTTTTTGACAAACACAGTTCAACCTACAAGAGGTGATAATATACTCTTGTATTTGCTTCTCTCCTTCCATGCCTCATTTCCTTTTTTCCCCCACTGTTTGTTGCCCTAGAACTGTACCTCCCAATAAAACTTTGTTATATGCAGGGGCGCCTGGGTGGCTCAGTGGGTTAAAGCCTCCGCCTTCAGCGCCGGTCATGATCCCAGGGTCCTGGGATCCAGCCCCTCATGGAATGGGGCTCTCTGCTCATCAGGGAGCCTGCTTCCCTTCCTATCTCTCTGCTTGCCTCTCTGCCTACTTGTGATCTCTTTCTGTCAAATAAATAAATAAAATCTTAAAAAATAACCTTTGTCATACGCAAAAGAAAAAAGAGAGAGAGAGAAAGAGAGAGAGAGAAGAATTTTACATGTAAACATAAATTTTTTTTTAATGGCAAAAATCACCATATGTAGATTCAAGACAAATGGTAAATTAGGAGAAGATTTTATAACAAATATTACAACCAAAAAGCTACAATTTGCAATATATAAGTAGGTAGTTAAACATGAAGGAGGAAAGACCAAAACATGAGAAAATTGGGAAAAGTGAAAAGACAATGAAATAATAAAGATGCAAAGAGGCAGATTCTCTACTTCACTCATAATAAGAAATATGCAAATCTGTGCTTCTCTGAGAAACTTTTCTTAACTGAAAAAAATGAAGTTTGGCAATATTCTCTTAGTGAAGCTGCAAGAAACGACCTCTCATGTGTTGCAGGTGTTAGTGCAAGGTGGTTAATGCTCCTTTTCCTGCTGGCAGAAGCAGCCCTGCCCCTGGGCACAAGATTGACCAGTGCAGTACAGGAGGGATTTCAGGCACCACTTGCCCCTTAGCCAGGAGATTTTGTTCTGTGTACAACATCTATTAAGTCTGCTCTCATGACTTACTAGGAGTTACACAGTCTTTTTATTTAATCTTACTTTCAGGGGCATTTGCTAATACCAACCACTGACCTGCTTATGCTTCTGAGATAGCAGGATTTCCATAAAAGGGTGCTGGTAATCCCTTTCAATTGCATTGATTATCTTCTCCTTCTCTCAATTCCCACAGTGTTTATTGACTGTGGTTCTAAAACTTCATGTGCTAGCCTTTTGATACTACAGAGACTCATTTTATACTACTTCCCTTTAATGAAACTAGTAATTATCAAGAAAGTTTCTCTAACCCAACCTATGCTATTCTTTGTCCTTGATCATAAATTCAATTAATTGTCAAATCATCAATTTATGGTGCGGTCATGACTTTCATTTTCAATACTTTAAGGTTTCCAATTATGTTTAACAAAAATATTAGGCTGTTATAAAAAAGATACCAAGGTAGGAAATTTTGTTCATTTAATAAAGGCCTGTTATCTTTCAAATTACTCTATAGCTTTCTATAAGTATCGGGCATAGTTCCTGTAAAACTAAACCCGTTTCCTTTTCTTCTCAGGTGCAGAGCTATATATATATGATGCAATGTCCCTTTTGAAAAGATGTGGCCCTGGGGCACCTGGGTGGCTCAGTGGGTTAAGCCTCTGCCTTTGGCTCAAGTCATAATCTCAGCGTCCTGGGATTGAGCCCCGCATCGGGCTCTCTGCTCAGCAGTGAGCCTGCTTCCTCCTCTCTCTCTGCCTGCTTCTCTGCCTACTTGTGATCTCTATCAAGTAAATTAAAAAAAAAAAAAAAAAAAGATGTGGCCCTGTGACTGAGTATAGTCCCATGGGGTGCGAGAGAAGTAATGTGAACTACTTTCAGGCCTGGCCCACAAGAATCTCAGAATATATGATCTTTCTGCCTTTTCCTCTTTTGTGGCTTAATGCCACACACACACACACACACACACACACACACACACACACACACTCAATAGCAAAGCCATAAGTTACAAGAATCCTAGATGTTCAATTAATCTCTCAAAGGAGAAGAGCTACCTGACTATTAGGAAAACTCATTTTGAAGTTAAGAAACATGAATCCACATTGAGCTACTACAGATTTGGGGGCTACCATTAGAGGAACAATCATTAGCTGAATTTTCACATGGCCATCATGAAATGAAAGCAAGAAGACAAGCATCTTGCCAGAAGACAGGCTGAAAATCTTAAACACTGACGGGTACTAGATTATACACATCTAATGGAGGATTTATTTGGATAAGGCTTTGTATATATTTCATTGATCTGGATTTTAATAAAAATGTTTTGTCTTAAAAAAAATGACAAAAGAGAGAGGAAGGAAGGGAAGTTACAGAAAGGGGGGTAGGAGTTAGGGCACATAAGCTGTCAAGTGTAAGAAAAAAATAGGTTGAAAAATTCGTGTAATTAAATGAATAAGAACTAATATTAAGTACACTCAGTTAAAATGATTAGAATCATTGTGTTTCATTTTCCCAAAATCTCCTCTGAAGTGCTTGTTATTACAGTTATAAACAGTGAAGTCCTTTTGTTTTTCTCACTGGTTTGATGTTACGTTTTCTTGATTGCATTTTTCTCATAAGTATCATAAGTATGGAAAGTTGTTCAAACTTTCCATGAACCTCCAAAACAAACTTTGCCTCTATAAGTACCATGAAAGAAGTCTGACAATTTTTTAAAAAGTTGAAATTTGATGTGAAGCCTAGAGCTGTATTCTAATTTGGGGGACTAACTAGTGTTCTGGAGCCAATTCCAAATTGGGGAGGGGGCAGTTATCCCCAGGCCACCAAGCGATTCTCCAGACACCAGTTGTAACTCAATTGAGATAGCATCAGATTCCACAGGTTAAGGGCTCAGTCCTAGAAGGCTCCCCATCCTCCATCAGACACCAGTCACAAGCTCAGGTTCACACCTGTGCTTCTGACCAACCAGCTATAGATTGGAGTTCCAAAGACCCCTTGTTTGGACGTCAGAGGTCTGTCACAAATCCAGGTTGTTACCTGTATTTTGTACTGACTGGACATAAATCAGAAGTTCTCATGATCGCCTCCCCCTTTGGATTCAATCAATTAACTAGAGCAACAGACCTCTGGGATGCATTTATTTGTATTTACCAGTTTATTGTAAAAAGATACAATAAAAGACACAGACAGACACCCAGATGGGAGGTACATAGGGCAAGGTACAGGGAAAGGGTGTGGAGATTCCCTGCCCAGTCTGGGTAGTTCATTCTCCTAGCACTTCCCATGTGTTCATCAACTTGGAAGCTCTCTGAACCCAGTCCTTTGGGGTATTTGTGGTGGCTTTGTTAGTTAGGCATAATTGATTAAGTCATTGGACATTGGCAATCAACTCAACCTCCAGCTCCCATCCCCTCCCTGGAGGTTGGGGTAAGGAATGAAAGGAGGTGGGAATGAAAGCTCTAACCCTCTAATCACAAAGTTGGTTCTCCTGGCAACCTGCCTGCATCCTTAGGTGTGGTCTGGAAAAATAACCTTATTAACATAGATACCTCACCTCATTAACCACCTCATTAACAAGAGACATATTTTTAGCTCTCATCACTTAGGAAATAGCAGGGGTTTCAGGACCTCTGTGCCAGATATTGGGATGAAAGCCAAACATACATACATATATATTATAAATCATAATATCACAAGGACAAAGAGATGAGGATTTTAGATAAATAGTTGGCAAATAGATTATTAAACAGTTACTACACTTTAATGGATAGCTTAAAAGTCTTTCTAGTATTTTTCAGTGCAAAATCATTTAAACACATTAGCAATTAATACAGATTTGTGTGCTCTATTTCAATATTTCAGCTTTCTTCCAAGATTAGCCTTTAAATGGTTAAACAACATTTCTATTTCCATCTAACACTTTATGAAGACACTTTAACATTAACTTATCAGTAAAATAAGCACAATATTTTCATGAGGGCATATGACCCTATGAATTGCATATATCCACTTATTTTAGAGAAATGGATAATGCTAGAAACTTGAAAGGAAATTGATTTTTTAAGATTTTATTTTATTTATTTGAGAGAGAGAGTGAGAGAGAGAGAGAGAGTACAGGAGTAGGGGGAGGTCAGAGGGAGAAGAAGAGTCCATGCAGAGTTCAATCTTAGAACCTGAGCCAAAACCAAGAGTCAGACACTTAACTGACTGAGCCGCCCAGCTTCCCCAAAAGGATATAAATTTTATTTTTTTAGTGTGCAAAATCAAGCCACAGCTATCTTTTTTGGGCAGTAATTAATGTTGGAGGCAGTTATTTCTTCTTTTTTTATGAGATAAAGTTTGGAGACAAAGTATCTGTTCTCAGATTCATTTCCAAGCAACTTCTAGAAGTTACAATGGATTTGTAGCTTAACACACCATTAACCAGTCTGACTCCTATCCTGTTTAGATAAAATTAATACACTGCATATTTTTCATGCTGGATTGAAGCCTCCTTTGGAGGGAAATAGGCTGGTCTCATATATTTGACTGCTAATATCTTACTATCCTTTGCAATATTTATAAAGTGAAAAGCTCAGCACCGTTATACCGGGCTGTACATTTACCAAAGCAGAGAGGTGAAGGGATGCCTTCTTCATGGTTAGAGGGCAATAGGCTTTTCCAATCACTGAGATTTATGTTTATGAAAGACCAATTAAACTTATTCAAAAGGAAAAATATCTGTATATTTAAAAATTTTTAAAAGCTAAGAAAACTTGCCAGCAGTAAATACTGGCAATATTTGTAGTAAAAGTAAAAAATATATAGTGCATGACATTAGAAATCTGAAAAAGCTATGGTTTTCAAAATTATTTTATATAACTTGAGACATGTTCTAGTTTTTACTTGAATGTTAGTTAACAACTTTCTACACTTACTGAGTACCAAATACTATGTTACGCATTGTAAAGACATTATCCTATTCAAACTTTGCAACTATTATCTCAACTGTTACAAAGGAGGAAGTGTTTTTCTTAAAAAGTGCTTTCTTTGTGCATATTATATCTCATACACTATAGTGAGCATTGTATAAGTATTAATCACTTAAACCTCATCACAATCCTTTAGAAGTAGGCACTTTTATTATACCCATTTTAAAGATGAGGAAACTAGGGGCCAGAGAGGCTAAATCATTTCCCCAAGGTCATACAATGACTCCTAGTGCAGTAAGAATATGAACTCAGGCAGTCTGACCCAGACTACTACTTAGAGCAGTGTTTCTCCAGCTTTAGTTTTCATTACTTCCCTTGTAAGGAGCATTTTTGGCCCATGTTTTTCCTAATTTCCCCCATTCTTCCCACGATATGTTAATAATATGTTTTGGGTACTGTAAGTATCTTTTACACTCAGAAGAGTAAAATTTGGTTTAACACTTAGAAAAAAATTTTTACCTTTGGGGAAGACGTAACCCCCATTGTGATTGTCTGACATAGAGAGATGGAAGACAGTTACACCAATGTCTTTCTGCAGTGTCACTTAGTCTCGAACAAGACAGACTTCCTTCCCTGCATCTGAATTTAACAGGTTCTGCTTTAGTTCTCTGGCCAAGCCTTTTTCCAGGAAACAAGGAATTCAAGAGGCTCAGGAATGCACCATCCCATGCTCCACTTCTGAATTGCACAACAGAATCAGATAACTACTATTCCCAGACCGAATGGGCTTGCTCTTGCTTCTAGAACCTACTTGTGCTACTTCCCTGGAGCTAAATTTGAACAGATGACAGTATGTGCACCTTTGGGCTTATGTGCAGTTGTCACAAGGTCTTTAGGTAGAAGTTTGGATGTATAAGCTAGGATATTTATATATGCTTAAAACAGGTCTTCTTTGATGCAGGGCAGAGCAGGCAGAAGAAAAATTAGTGGTCCACAGGCAAGGGGATGGCAGTCAGATTTACTTTTATGGCCATTTTCAATGCATAATTCTGAGGGGTTTTAAGGATTCTAAATTTGAATGTGGTCTTCAAGACTGTTGTGAAAGAATATGTACTAAAGTAGGAGGATAGACTATATTTTATTTAGCAGTTTGTTATCTTGATTGATGTCTCAAATATTGTGACAAATATTAGGGTATACAGACTTCCAATTATACTCTTACTTTAGAAAAGCAGTGGATGAATTTAACTCAGGCAAACACACATTGCTTATCCTTAAACAGTGTTGTTTCTTTAAATTGAAATAGAAAAATATGTTGATTGAAATAGACGAGCACTGGATCTAGCATTCTTGTATTGAAGGAAAGTCCTCCCCTCAACTGCATTTTGTCGATCATTAATTGGAGAAGTCTTTGTAAATTGTATGTTTGCACAATAGATGATGGAAGGAAGGGGCATTGTACAGCCCAAGGATAAAGTTCATAGAATAGCATGTAATGAAGCATGAGGGACTCTCTCTCTTTTTTATTATTATTATTTTTTTAATGAGGGACTCCTTTGCAAACTCATCAGTGATGAACTCCTAAAATGCAGTTCATCTCAGATATTTCTAAAACTACTGTGTTCTGTTACCAGTATTTTTTTCCAAATATGTGTGGGTGGTAAATAAGTTCAGTGATTTCCATTTACTAACTTGTCTTTGAAGTATTATTTGTGAGACTTGGCAGCCATGCTTATGAATTTCTGCTATTATATTTTAACGGAAGGTATCAGAAGTTCTTTAGATAGTCCATCATGTTGGAAATCCATCTTGTCCAACACCTTGCTGTTAAAAATTAGTACATGGTTGATCTGAAAAATGTTTCCAGTTTCCAACAAAACACAACTTTAAAAATCAATATCTTATTAATTCTGTGGTTAGCAAGAACTTACGGAGAATTGAAAACAACCAGCAAAAACAGTCAGAGAGAATAGGAAAGAAAAGGTATATATACACAGGCAAACTTTTCTTGGTAAAGAAAGATCTTCCAACCAAGAAAGAATAATATTTACATTAGATGTTAATATACGTTCATTTTGAAAAATGATCTTAAGTCTCTTGTCACACATGAATAGAAACCCACTTGCCAAATACTGTAGAAGGCAACTACATGCTTGGGGAAAAGAAAGTGGTAATCTAGAAATGTTCAGAAGTTTTCCATATTCCATTTAAAAAGCCTTCTATCGATCATTTTGGATAGAGCTTTTTATTATAAGATTGTGATTTTATGAAGCTAATATGGAAATCCTGGTTACATCTCACTCTCTTAAAATTATTCTTAGTTCCATAGGGGGAGGTCAAACTGAAAGATTTAAATAGATTCCACCTTTTTCTGCCCTTAAAATCTCCTCTTCCATACGTTGCTAATGCAAGATTCCATCTCTTCCACTAATATGTCAAAACCTACTGTAAATGACATAGCTTTGTATATATACTATGATATACCTTATGAAGGAAATGCACCCTTTTTTCTCCCTAAATCTCAGTCTTTGCAATAAGGAGACATGATGCACATTTTTCTATTGTGTGAGAATTCATAGCTCATCCTCTCAAAACAACTCCTTGTATTTTTAGCAGTAAATGACCACGAATATTTCTTGATATTTAATACTGAAAGCAAGGTTTTAAAAAGAACATAATCAACAAATACCTGTCTGATCAACTGCAAACATCTGTGGGAGAATGGGTAAATGTAATTCATTATTTACATGGTATGCCCATGTTGTCATCAGAATCTGGTAACTTAAACAAATGTAAGATGATATAAAATTTTCTTGTTGTGTATTATGAAAATATTGGACAAGGGAAAAGAAAACTACACACGTGAAATAGCGAGTAAAGTGAATTTTGTGATTCAACTGACATTTAGGAAACAGATGGTAGTAGAAATGCAGCCTACTATTTTAAAAGGTCCAGGTCTCTGAAAGCATTCTGATTTGGATTATATTATGAAGAACCATTTGAAAAGTGAAAAATTCGTAAGTTTCTACCTGTCTTAACTAACCTGGAATCTCTCCAGAATCCATCAATTTGGGAGCTAGTAACATTTACAGAAATGCTACACTGCTGGTAAATAAATGATACTCAAAGGATAACTGAAGACATTTTTGTTATTAACCAAAATACCTGTTTCTTCTAATGTGTAATTTCACACCTGGGAGTGGCCTATATACTCATGGGTGCCCACAATTAGAAGGTTTGCGGGGACCCACGGGGAGGAAAGATCAGTTAATGAACACTATGGCTGCTATTTTTATTCCCTTTTTCTTTGTCAGTGACTCATTTCAACAAATCTTTGAACACATGGTGGGATTTGTCAAGTCTCATTTTTAAACAGTAAATTAAATAAAAAAGAATAAGTTGAGATGTGCTTCAGAATAGTTTACTAAAAACCAAAATATGACCAGTTATCTTTCAGAAATAGTGCCATACTGACATACTGACATTAACAGCATCCAACATTACTTATGTTAATTAACTACTAGATTCCAAATGTAACAATAAATGGGACACCATCCTTGCCCTGAGTTCATGATTGATATTTTTCTAATGTAATCATTTAGTTACTTTAACAAAATGCTGGATGTAGAATATCAGCCCCAAATCATGAAGCTACTGTTTCATAGAAAAATTTATGGCTTTTGGTTAGCGGGTGATATCTGACTGAACTGAACCTTTTGAGATACACACACACACACACACACACAGACACAAACACACGCACACACACACACACACACACGCACATGCACACACATGCACGGGACACAGTTAACATCCATATTTTTATTTTCTTCAGTTTACAATCAGATATCCTCAAGTCCAGGATTTGGGTTCTTGTACCCAAATTTAGGAACTGGAATGATCCTTAACACCTCTTATTTTAAACTTACTGCTATTAACAAGAGCAAACACAAATGCATAAAGTTTACCTTGTGTTAGACACTGTTCCAAGCACTTTGCATATATATTACACATTTAATATTTTAACAACCCAATGAGATAGATAGTACCATTATTCATATTTTACAGATAAAGTCTGTTCTGTTTTAAGGCAATCAGTTCCTTCATTTTTAATTTAATTAATTTATTCCTTTGACAAGTATTTATTGAGAACCTATTTTTTGCAGGCATTGTACCGGGCACTGAGTGCACAATGACAATACGCATTCTCTTCCTTCACGGAGTGTAGAATCTAGTGGGAGAGAGGAAAGGAAACTAAGGGCCCCAGGATAAGTTCTGCTTAGATGAAGCAGAGAAGTTACTAGAATTGTTAAAGGGGCTCTTTAAAGCAGACCCACGAGTTTTAGGAAACTTCAAATCTGAAAGACCAAGCAGGAATTAACTAGTGGGAGAGGTTTGTATATGAAAGGCAAAGGGCGTGTGGACAGTGGTGGGTGGAGTGGCCATTCTAGGCAGAGAGAAAAATGTGTACAGAGGACACATTTAATTATACTGAAACAAATTTTGACTTGTTGCAAATTGTAATTTTGATGAGATTTTAATTGGAAGGCTGTTTAAGGGTAAAACGGTCAGCCAAGGTTCTAGAAAGCGTAGATGACTGACGCCCAGCTCCACCTCAAAAAGCATTTTTGTCCATTACTTGTCTGGTTCACTATTAACTGCATGATGAGATGAAAATCATTTCTAAGTGAAGAAATGGTTGACATAAACAAGATGGTTAGTTTGGTAAGTGAGCTTATACCCAGGAAATAGAATTTTTGGAGAAAGAGGGAAAATAAAAGCATCATTCTGGTAAAAGTTGGGAATATTTTTTTTTAATTTTTCAACTGAGGGATTATAAAGGTCATGAAAGTTCATGTTCTTGAAGATTTTTTTTTTATGATAAATTACATTCTCCAACTTGCTAATGGCTTAGGGTCTAAATTGCTCTATCTCTGCCAATATAATGTCTCTTTTCCTGTCTCTTGCTACTAAAACACCTGGGGATACGCTCCCATTGTTTAATAGAGCATATTTTTAAAATACTAATTTACATAAAGTTTTTATACTTCTATTACTCCATGACTAGAAATGTCTTCACACTAAATACATACAAAAACACGTACAGCCCAGAAGCTTCGAAGCACTGACTTTCTAATCATAGGCTTTACTTTGTCCAATTCCAGAGACTAATATCATCAACCCTGCAGACCTATAAGGAAACCATCCCCAAAGCTCTTCATAATGTCTTCTCCAGCTCCCTAGATTTCCCATGGCTGGTGGCAGTTACTGGCACAGTACATTTTAGCTTACTCAGGCATGTATAAGGCATGGTTCCCTGTGATCCCTACTTCAAAAACACATTTTAAATTTATCCAAGTGGATTTCTTGGTGTCCTGTCACTAATTGTGGAGGGTAGCCCACATGGAGATTTACAGCACACATAAAGCTCTCTGCAGAAGCTTCTTCATTAATATATCTCTCCAGCTTCGTGACTCTCTTATATTTTGGAAGTGAGTGAAGGGGTTCCAATATCATGGAACAGGTTTCTCTTCACTCCTTTTATAAATGATGTAGGGAATTCTCTTTGCAATCAGAGAGACCTCGACTGATTAATTCTGGCAGGGCATGCTGATCCCGACAAACTAGCCCTCTCTAGAAACCACTAACAAAGTTCTTTGTCATACCTACTCTATCTCATACTCATTTTTGTGTACTGACATTTATTTCCTTGGTGGCAGAGTCAAGACTAAGGCTAGACAATTCCCATTCTGAAAATCTTTCTATATAACAGTTTAAAATTAAGTAGGAATCATATTTAAATATTATTTTCAGAATTCTCCTTTAGTGTATATTTCTCAGGAACTATTAGACCATTTTTTTAACTGGGCAAATTATTTAGAAACTATTCTCCATAAATCAGCACTGAGTTCTAGACCCCTTTTCTTTGTACCTGTGAGACTCAAAGAAATGCTAAGTGAAATTGTTTCCAGTCAACTGGATAGGAAATTCATGAAGGGAAAATATATTTACTAGATGATTATAGATTAATAAAAAAGCTTAGAAATCATCTATGTTATCCTGTCATAACTTTGCTAAGATAACCCTATAAAATTACTATTGAAGAATTACCCGTGTCACTCAGTGTAACTAAATTACATAACACTGATATTGAAATTGTTAAAAAACAGGAAAACCATAGCCAAAAGAATATTTAATATTGTTATGAAAGAAATATAATCATGGTAATATTTCAGCAGAAAACTTTTTCTAAGCATGAAGCCAATCTGAAAAATAGGGTTCTTTCTTACACAAATACATAATCTTTATTGAAACCCTTGGAAGGAGATAGTTTTGGAATTCAGAGTGCTCTGATTTATAAGGTAAGAAGGGCAAATACCATATATTATATAACTCCCTAAAGAAGTTTGATATGTTACTCTGTAATCAGTCATAAATAATATTAGTGTAATAAAATGTATGCATAATCACAATAAGTGGAATAAAATAAAAAAATAATCTCATGAAATTTTGTTTGAAGTCTGGCCATGAAATGAGTTTCAAAATCTTTGGTTAGAAGAGACATTTGTTACCTAGTATTGATGTAAAAATAGCTGACTGCTACACATAGGTATTGCTTGCCATAGAAGGAAAACACAAATCATAAAGAAAAACATGTTAATGAAAAGCTAGAGTAAAAAATAGAAAAGGAAAATAAATCTTATATTTGACACAAGAGGGCTAAGATAAACACCTCCAAAATTATGGGTGAGGCAAAACATGTGCTCACTATAATTGTCCTCCTGTGTATGTTTTAGATTTTTGTGAACTCTTTTCAGTGATTTTGGAAATTATCATGAGGCTAAGTTAAAAAATAATCACTTTTGAGGGGTTTGTTTGTTTGTTTGTTTTTTGTTTCTTGTTTTTTAACAATAGTGAAACATGAAAGTATACATTCCTTACTTCAGTAAGCTTTTACTAGTTGGGAAAGGCAATGTTAGGATTTCTTCCTGACAACAAAATAATCTGTAGCAGGGCTTGTCAATTTCCTTTAGGTAGTTAATCAGTGAGAAAGTTTTGGAGTTAGTGGAGGTGGATCTTTGGAGTTCATGAAAATCCTCTTAAAGATTTATTTTGTTTTAAATCACTAACTTGTTAACTCTTTAAAAGGTTTTTCTAATTAATATAAATGCAAATTGATTGAGTGAATAAATGAATAAATAAACTAAACTAATGAGCACCACACAGGAGAGTTGATCTTTGAAGTATGGTTGAATGTAAGAGAATGGAGACAAGGGGGATCCAACTCTACAAACCAATACATAGTAATAAAATGTTTATGAAAATGGGAATTTCTTTGTTTCCCCACTGAAACTATGCCTAAGGCTGTTGTAGCTTTAACATAATTTTGACAAGAATCAGTTAACACTATGTTTAGTCACCAACTCATGGAAACTACAAACTGTGTGTAGGAGATACAGTATCTAACTAAAATATGGTTACAAAAATAGATTTGTTGGGAGCCAAAATTCTAGGTCCCCAGGAAGTTTGTTGTAAAATTTCTACATTTAAACCTTACATCATGCAATTCATTCATTATTTTACAAGGTTTTAAGAAAACATCTCTTGTTTTTCAATCTTGCTAAAAGAAAGGATGCTGTTACATTTTTGGGACATCCAAACAATCCTAAAGACCAACTCCTATATACACTGATATATGAAAAATGCATGTGTAGAACTTGGGGAACATTTTTAGAATAGCAGAAGTCATCAATGAACACGATATTTTTGTCTTCTCTATTTTGAGTAATTTACAATATTTCTCATTTGGTATCATACCTAAAAATTGTCTTTGGTCAAGTTTACATTTTTCAAAATAAGTTCTGATGAAGAAATCTAAAAAAAAGCAAGTATTACTCAATCTTATAAATTTTTTATTATGCCTAAACCAATAAAGTTCTATAATATCTCACAAAAAGAATACTTTCTTATTTAGTGATAATGCATCTGTCTTTTTCTCTCCTTTAGTCTTAGTAGAAAAAGTGGCATTTATTCTTTTTATATTGTTAATGGACATTTAGTCCATAAACAGCATTAGCATATTTTTTACTTGATTTAAGTATCATAAAGTGAAATTACATTTGCAATTTTTCATTCTACTTCTATTAGTTTTGAGGATCTTACTGAGTTTGTTAATGTGTTAAAATATTACAAATGCAGCTTTCATAGTAGTTAATAAAATAGGAATTTTATTGACATAACCATTCTTTTTTAATGTCAAGAACTTGCTTTTTATGAAGCTATTATACTATGTTATAGCTTTTTCTCATTGTAATAGAAATATACTTTCATAAAAGAATGCAACCAAGAAAATAAAATCACTCATAATTCTACTTACACACAGCTCCTCTTAATATTTTGAAGTATTATAAATGTACATATAATCATTATGTTTGTAATTTCTTATACAAAATTGGGGAGATTGGTATTCTTTAACATCCCTGACATGTCTGGTTTGGAAGTTCACTCTACCTCTTCAAATTGTGTTTTTTTTGCCTTTGGTATGCCTTGTAATTTGTTTCTTGCTTGCTAGATATAATGTATTGGGTAAAAGGAACTACCGTAAATAGGCCTTTAGTAACGCAATAGTGAGGTGTGGGGGCAAGGGAATTATTTTATAGCCCTATAATTATGTCTCAGTCTTTTAGTGAGCCTGTGCCTCTAAAATTATGAACTTCACAAGTGTTTCTCAGTTTTTTTCTCCTCCTTAAGTGGGGAGAGGTGGCTAGACTAGGTTGGGGTTGGGTATTTCTATTCCCCTTGGTCAGTTAGGCTCTGATAATAACCCAGCAGATTAGTCCCTAGTTAACTGGTTTCCCCTGAAGTCAGGACTTGTTAAAAGAGTGCCCATGCATATTCCAAAATGACTCCTTTTCCTCTATGTCCAAAAGCATAAGGGGATTTTTTTTTCTTGTATACTTACTGTGTGAACCTGGTTAAGTTCATAGAGGTAAATCTCATAAAACTGAGGACCTTATAATGGCTCGGTCTTCCTAGAGTTTGTCACTCTGAGTTGTCCCCACTGAGCCTCCGGTAAATCCATCAATAACAGTGCAGGTTTTCCTACCTGGGCACTGGTTTCCATGAGTTTCTGTTCTAGTTAGTCAGTATTCTGTCTGTCTCTCCAATCCTGGGAAGAGCGGTGTGTCATGTGTGCTCCCCTTTCTTACAGATCTAAGAGGAGTTGTTCATTTTTCAGTCAGTTCAACTTTTTACTTGTTGGTAGGGTAGTGGCCTCTTCCAAGCTCCTTACATGTGGACCAGATGGGATTCTTTTTATATCTTGAGTTTATGAAGGTTTTTTTTTTTTCCTGGAATTTTTCTGGAATTTCTTAAAGTATTTGAAGTCACTAAAATTGGTTGTTTTTAAGTTACATTTCTATTAATCCATACTATTATTCTCTCTAACTTATGCAATTAAGACAATTAAAAATACACGTAAGAATGTACAAAGGGTCATGTATATATGGCAGTCCACAAATACAGGTAGAGAGGAGAGAGCATTAAATGTTAATTATTATTTAAAGAAACATTAGTAGATAATCTTGAAACATTAACTCAAAAATCATTGAATTTAGAACTAGATAAAATTAGAAATAATCTACACCAAGAATTTAATTTACAAAAGTAGAAAATGGAAAGCACATAAGTTAAGTAATTTATCCACAGTTAATATGAAATTAAGTGACAGATTTGGAAAGAAACCCAACTCGGTTGCTGGCCACTCATTTTCTTTGACCTGCTGTCTTTTTCTATCTGTCAGGCAATGATTTTAGGACCTCTAGAGTTAGACATGGTCCCTACAAAGGCCATTATATATAGCCATATAAGTGCTTAAAATCATAATAAAAGTACTCTACAGCTAATAACTTCTTTGATGTCAGAAAATTCCATGTTGCAACCAAGCAGGGAATTCTGCATCTGTAACTGATAAAGAGTAGTATGTATGTGCATGGATGTGTGTGTGTGTGTGTGTGTGTGTGTGTGTCTGTGTTTGAGTGTACATGTTCCCACACACCTACACCAAACATCTTTTATTTTGTCATCTATATCTACTCTTTATTCTTTTCCATGTTTGTCTTTATCCTAGAAGGCTGACCTGTATTAAGTAGATCAATGAGCTTCCATGCCTCTGGCTTCCACTTGGTTCACCCAATGGGTATTCCCAGTAGGAACTCAAAAGGAAAGGAGAGTAAAATTGTAGTATATATTTCCCTGGTTATGTAGTTCAAGTAGACTCTGTCTTTTGAAGAAAGACCTTTGCTCCTATCAAGGTGACAATTATACAACTCAGAGTTAATCAATACTTATATGAATGTGTGTGTGTAGTTACCCAGCTCAAAGGGAAATGATTCTAGGACAAGAAAAAAATAATGATAAAATAAAGGTTTTTAAGTGTTAGGTGTCAGCAAAGAGGGAGATGGCTATTAAGAATAGGATATTATAGGGGTGCCTGGATGGCTCAGTGGGTTAAAGCCTCTGCTTTCATTTGGCTCTGGTCATGATCCCGGGGTCCTGGGATCGAGCCCCGCATTGGGCTCTCTGCTCAGAAGGGAGTCTGCTTCCCCCTCTCTCTCTCTGTCTGCCTCTCTGCCTAGTTGTGATCTCTGTCTCTCAAATAAATAAATAAAATATTTTAAAAAAATAATAGGATATTATATATAGTTGGTATAATGTCTGGACATTTCTTAATTGACACATAAAAGCAGCAGTGGGAGGGAGGAGTAGGAAATAAAATGAGACTCACACTCCATGATAATTTCCCAGTTGTTAGTAGGAAAGATATTAATGGAGTTCCTCAAGCCAATAGATTTACTAAAGAGAAGAAATAATTGATTAACAAGGAAGCTACAAGGAAGTCATCTACTAGGAGCTACAGGGTTCTGGTTTTTCAGAAAGTAGGGATCCCTCCACTTAGTTTCCATTAGGTTCTTGGGTTTTTACAAGCTATTCGTAGGCCCAAAGACCTTAAGCAATTTGTAAAACCTGTGTATTCAAAGTAATCAGAGTTTTTCATCCCATGCTTGATAATGAAATCTTTTATAATCCTATATTGTCCTCTTCACTTTAGTTGCTAATGATTCTGCTCCCTATTCCAGTGTATGGAGCTTTTTTCCACACCAGCAAGCAATTCCCAAACACCAGCTGGGTGTCCTACATTACAATTCAGTTTTGATACTATCCACATAACAAGAGCTTTAGCTCTCACAGGTTAAAAGTTCAAGACTGTCCCCGCTTCGGATGCCAGTCAAAATTCTGGGTTGCCATCTATATGTCTAACTAACCAGCTATAGATGGAAAGTTCCAACAATCTTTCCCTTGGGTTTGATAATTTGCTAGAGCTCCTTACAGAACTCAGAGAAATGCATTACCTATTAGATTACTGGTTTACTATAAAAAGTTGTAACTCAGGAACAGCCAGATAAAGAGCTACATAGGGCAGAGTATGTGGAAGGGCATGGAGCTTCCACGCTGTCTTCTAGTGCATCATTCCCTCTCAATCTTCAGATGGCCACCAACCCACAAGCTCTCCTGAAC
Organism: Taxidea taxus jeffersonii; assembly: GCA_003697995.1. Taxonomy (NCBI): domain Eukaryota; kingdom Metazoa; phylum Chordata; class Mammalia; order Carnivora; family Mustelidae; genus Taxidea; species Taxidea taxus. The sequence goes on from RCUC01142443.1 coordinate 41,267, forward strand.
CCCGTTCTTTTAAGTTCCTTGCAAAGCTGAAGGAAGAAGTGACAGAATGTGGCCAGACCATGGGACTTTAGGGCCAATAAATGGTACTCAATACCAACAGAGCTCTCTTTTGTCTACACTTTTAATTCTCTTCCATTTTCTCTAGGCTTCATCCCCTCATATGGCACTGAATGGACTACTCTCAGCTCTAAGCTGTACCTTTAACCTCATTTCCTTAATCTTCCCATAAGCTCCAGCAGAAAATCCAGAAAAATATATAATTGAACCAGCTTGGCCCTAATTCCCTTTCCAACCCAATCACCCAATCACTGTGAACATGGGGCTTTTTTAAAAAAGAGAACGGGTCTGCCATAGAAACAATTTGTGAGGATTATGCCAAGTAAAATCAATAGCTAACAGAGTCTTATTTTATTTTTATTCGAAAAATTAGATACTTTTATCCAATACATAGGTTTAGAAGAAAGATAAATCATGTATGGGAAGAACCTGGGGTACTCTGGGGGTTGAATAATTATTACCCTTACACTTCTTTCTCCTTCTCACTGCCCTGGACAGTTGCCGCCTAAGACAAAGAATCACTAGAAGAAAGAGAAAAGGAGAGGGAAATTTGCTATTGCACTTCTCTACTTTATTCTTCTGCCCTATGTTCTAAACATTTTACAAATCACCTATGAAAATGCAAATAGACCAAGATGATACTTCTCTCAGGAGTTTTACTTCATGCTTTCTTGTCTGTGTTTTTATTGCATTTTACATTTTGCCCAATTATAAGATTATAGTTTCATCACAATGCATTATAGTTACTTGTTTGCCTATCTTTATTCCCTGGAACACAGATAGGTGGTAGGACGCATGTTTTATTCATGCACTAATCCCCATTAGAGATACACATGATAAATACGTAAAAATGAATAAATGAATGAGCTCTAGATACATGGAGTTTATGCTGTGATTATGTATCTATTATGTTGTTTATAGCAGATACATAATTATCACCTCAGTTTTAAAGGTGATGTGTCACTTATGAAGAAATTACTATATGACACATGGTACTAATTTCTTTTCATCTATTGTTTTACTTAATTCTGATAACTCTATAAGACACATAGTATTATTTCTACCCACCCTTTCCTACTCTTACCCTATCCTTTAATTTTTCAAACACAAAAACTTAGAATTAAAAAGGTCAAGTGATTTTTCCCTCAGTACCAAATTAGAAATAATCAGAGTCAAAATTCTGGAATATTTTTTAGTATAACATTTGTCTGAATGTCATATACTTCACATAGGGAAATATATAAATAAAAAGTACTGAATGCTACTGCAGGTTTTGTCAGGGAACATCATCTGTAGTTCACGATCTGAGAGCATTCTTCCCCCCGGGATGGGGGGGCTTGCTAGATACTTAAGGGATATAAAGTGATTGTTCTGTTATTGCCATGCTTCTCACTTGTTTTCCTGTTTTGTTTTGTTTTCATTCTTTGCTGAAATATACACCTTTATGAAAGTACTTTTCACCTGATTCTTTAGCTTTGTCCCAAGAAGCACCTTAAAACTCATGTCATGTAGCCCATCTTGAAATATCTATCTCAGAGAACTTACAATTCAAAACAATTATGACAGCTGGTGAAGTCAGCCTTAAGAGCAGAATTGCTACCAATCACAGGGAAATAATTCTGAATTTATGAGCCTCTTTCACCCACGGCAAATGAGGTTCTCATTCCTTCTCAGATACAATAATGTCCTGGCATGGCTTTCCATAAACTAAATTCATGTGAGAGACAGATAAACGTGGATTCCACATGTTTCTGTTTATAGTAGGAAATATTCATTCTCAAAGATGAGGATATCTGAATGATGATCCAGGATATTACTTCCAAGTAGGAAGTTACGTCGGTAGGAATTTTCTTTTTTTTTCATCTGAGCTTTTACTCAGTAATTCCAGAATTAGAATGGTTTGGGAAGAACACATCCCTGAACATCAGAGAGCACCGGTGTCTCTAGATTGACACTCTGGACCGCAGAATGGGTTTTGCTTGCTTGTGCTGTTTTGGTTTTACGTGTTATCTTTTATTTTTCCAATGAGTGGATTCTATCTTGGGCAGTATTAGATTCAATGTCAAAGTTTCTTCTCTGCATTTTATTTTTCTAAAATGGTGAAGTCCTATCTGTTCACCGTCCCTTCTTGGTTCAGACAATACTAAGCTGATGTTATATTTTGGCCCTTTGACCACAGCTCACAGTAAAAATGCATTTTGCATTTATATGTATCCCTACTCTAGATAAATATAACTCCAATGGAACAAATTTTCACTAAATAACCCTTACCATGACTATGTGTGGTATGCTTAGGTATTTTCTATCTTATCCTACTCTCTTCCATCCCTTTCACATATGATAAAACAAGTTATGACCCCTGAATTGATTTCATGATCTATTAAAAGGTCTTGACCCTACCAAAGCAAACTTGAAAAAGAATAGCAAAACTTGAGGCATCACAATTGACTCTTAAAGTTATATTACAAAGCTGTAGTAATCAAAACAGTATAGTACTGGCACAAAAGAGATACATAGATTAATAGAACAGAACAAAAAACCCAGAAATGAACCCACAACTATGTGGTCAATTAATCTTCAACAAACAGGAATGAATATCCAATAAGAAAAAGATAATCTCTTCAACAATGGTACTGGGAAAACTGGACAGCAACATGCTAAGGAATGAAACTGGACCACTTTCTTATACCACACACGAAAAATAAATTCAGAATGGATGAAAGGCCTAAATATCAGACATGAAAACATTAAAATCCTAGAGGAGAACAGAGACAATAACCTCTTTGACAGTGGCTGTAGCAAGTTCTTTCTAGATATGTCTCCTGAGGCAAGGAAAATAAAAGCAAAAACAAATTATTGGGGTTTCATCAAAATAAAAAACTTCTACACAGTGAAGGAAAATTGAACAAAACTAAAAGGCAACCCACTGAATGGGAAAAAAATATTTGAAAATGACATATCTGATAAAAGGTTAGTATCTAAAATATATAAAACATCTGATAAACTCAACATCAAACAACCAAACCAATTAAAAAACAGGCAAAAGACATGAATAGACATTTTTTTTCCAAAGAAGACATGCAGATGGCCGACACATAAAAATATGCTCAACATCACTCATCATCAGAGAAATGCAGAGAAAAACTACAATGAGATATCACCGCACATCTATCAGAATAATAGCTAAAATCAACAATGCTTAAAACAAGAGGTGTTGGGGCACCTGAGTGGCTCAGTGGGTTAAAGCCTCTGCCTTTGGCTCAGGTCTGATCCCAGGGTCCTGGGATCGAGCCTCACATCGGGCCCTCTGCTCAACAGGGAGCCTGCTTCCCCCTCTCTCTCTGCCTGCCTCTGCCTACTTGTGATCTTTGTCTGTCAAATAAATAAATAAAATCTTTAAAAAAAAAACAAACAAAACAAGAGGTGTTGGCAAAATGTGAAGAAAAAGGAACAGTTCTGCACTGTTGATGGTAATGCAAACTCGTACAGCTCCTCTGGAAAACAGTATGGAGGTATGGAGGTATCGAGGTTCCTCAAAAAGTTAAAAAATAGAAGTACCCTATGATCTAGCAATCACTCTTCTTGGTATTTACCTAAAGAATACAAAAATACTAAATCAAAGGGATACATGTACCCCAATGTTTATAGCAGCATTATTTACAATAACCAAACTATAGAAACAGCCCAAGTGTCTACCAGTTGATGAATGGATGAAGAAGTAGTACACATACACACACGCATACACACACACACACACACACACACACACACACACAGGAATATTATTCAGCCATAAAAAGAATGAAATCTTGCCATTTGCAATGATATAGATTATGCTAAGTGAAAAAAGTCAGTCAGAGAAAGACAAACACCACATAGTTTCACTCATGTGGAATTTAAGAGAAATAAATGAGCATGGGGCAGGGAGACAGAGCAAACCAAGAAACAGGCTCTTAATTCTAAAGAACAAACTGATGGCTACTAGAGGGGAAGTAGATGGGGGGGATGGCATAAACAGGTGATGGGGATTAAGGAGTGCACTTGTAATGAGCACCAGGTGTTGTATGGAAGTGCTGAGTCACTAACTTCTACACCTGAAACTAATGTTACACTGTATCCTGACTAACTGGAATTTTAAATAAAAACTTAAGAACTGGAGGAGATTATGTTAGTGAAATAAGTCAAACAGAGAAAGCCAGTTACCATATGGTTTCACTTATTTTTGGAATATAAGGAATAACATGGAGGACATTAGGAGAAGGGAGAAATGAAGGGAGAGAAATCGAAGTGGGAGACCAACCATGAGAGGCTATGGACTCCGGGGAGAGGTTTAGAAGGAAAGGGGGCAGGGGGATGGGTGAGCTTGGTGACGGATATTAAAGAGGGCACAGATTGCATGGAGCACTGGTGTTATACACAAATAACAAGTCATGAAACATTACATAAAAAACTAATGAAGTACTATATGGTGACTAACATAATAAAAAAAAACTTAAGAAGAATAAGTTGAGGATTAGGAGTTATATGAATTTGGTTCCATCTACTATTTACTATATAATATAACCATGCTGCTTAAGAAATCCATCCACGACCATCTGAACTGTGAAATAGTAATTAGAATAATGTCATTGCAACTGCCCAATAGAATTGTTTTGACAATTAGTTGCAGAGACATTTTAATATTAACACAACAAGCTTCATAATTTACGGAATTGTAAGTTATGCCTGAAAAATAATTATGCCCTAATAACCAAAGTCACTCATTGTATATAATTAATTAATTTCTCTTTTATGTATCTTTAATGGTACTAATTACCATTCTTCTTTGAGGATTGAGAAAACAATTATTCAAACCCTTTTTTTAAAATTCTGTGCTTAGATGGGAAACCTCAGTCATGCCTATAATTCACTTATATCCAGATTCACAAAAGATCCAGTATCTCTTAATCAATGCTTCTTTTCTGAGATAAAGGCAGAAATCCAAGTACTTATCTTGTCCAAAGATTTCAGGTCTGTCCCTGTTTGCCACTGCCCTCATGTAGGTGCCCACCCCAGGATTATGAATTTACCAAAGAGAGTGTCTTCCCTCTTATTCGAACTCACCCAAACTAACCTCAGCTCCCAATGTTACAGCGATGTGGATTCTCTCATTCAGCCACTTCACAGGGCACAACCTGTAAAGATAACATTTAGTCATAACAGATTGTAGAAAAAATGATTTTGTGGTTCCAGACGTTCTTTTTTATCTTAAGTATATATCTTGCTTTTTTACAAAAATAGAGCTTATATCTGAAATTTGTAATGATTTTCCTAATTCCTCCCCATGTAGAATAGTGGAAATGAATTAAAATACTCAGTTTTCACCGTCTAGGAGTTAACTATCTCATAAGGGAGATAAAAATGTAGTTAACTATCTCATAAGGGAGTTAACTATCTCATAAGGGAGATAAATATATACTATAACTTTCCAGCAAAGATACATATTCTTACATTTAACCTCTCTTTAATCTGAGTCTCACAATGTTTCAGTATTTGTTTTTCCCTTAAAAAGAACTGTTATTAGATATATGAAGTGTTTTATCATCAGTTGCCTCTCAGAATCAAAGAGAATGTATTACTATAATACAATTACAATACAACATTTAGTTTGCACTGTCTAGATTTGATTTAGTTTATGAATCTAATGAGAGAGACTTTGAATAATGGAAGTCATGAGAGTTGTGATATAGATACTTCTCCCATTTTACCCTGCACACCTACTATCAGCAAACAAAATTTACAATTGTGGGACAGAAAGTAAGTCATCTTTGTGTCAGTCTCATTTTTTTTCATCTATCTGAACACACTGGTAAAAATAGAATACTTCAAATCCACTTCGAAACAATGTTATAAGGATTTAATATTCCCCAAAGAATGTTGAAGTGGTAGAGTACAAATTATTTTCAGTGAAACTCCAACAATCTGTGTTAAACAGACATAAAGCTCATCCCCATGCTCTTCAATTAGCATCCCCATTTCTTAGGTAAGTAAGGATTTGACTGATGCATTGAAACCCAATACTGAAACTTGAAAATATAAGGCCAAGCCAGAGGGGGAAATTATGAAAATTTTTTTTTACTTAATTTATACAAAAGCCTAATTCTCTCTAAAAAAATGAGTGCAAAAAATTGATACTGTCACTCTTGTAGAAAGATTAGCATGTAGACTTACCAATAATCATAGATTTTCCAAATCCATAGTCAAAATAGAGTCTACTCTTGTGGTTTACAAATATTTACTTCCAAGTAACATGTTTAGATATAATTATAACTCTTTGAAAATGATACATGAAATTATCTGTGTTCTTTTATACACAAACATTCAGAATGCTATGGAGTGATGAGGAGTTAAAACATCAAGCAACTTTAAGATACTCTTATGACTACATTAAGAGGAAAATTCTAGCTTAAAGGAAAGCATGCTTTTTAGTGTGTTTTTATGTGGTTCTATTCCTAATCTCTTTCAAATTTGGGGAAGAATTCAATGTTCCTATTTTTTTTTTTTTTTTAATGGTGGCTCTCAGCGGGGAGCTGCCCTTGGATCCCGGAGGCCACTGCAATTTTCTGCCAGGTAGCCCTTTCTATACATAGTTCACAACATGGCCATTTGCCTCTTCAAGGCCAGGAGGTGGATCTTTCTTCCCAGTCTTTTAAGATGGAATCATATAATATAATGAAATTATGGAAGTGACATTCTTGACATTCTATCACCTTTGCCATATTCTATTTATTAGTGGTAATTCACAGATACTGACTACTTGAAGGAGTGGGGAATCACGGGGCATGACTGGTGATGGGGGTGGGGTGTGACTCCTCAGGGTTCAACTTAGGGTGTGTCTATCTCAGAAGTGACAACAAACACATTTCTTCTGTTTCCTTTCATCATATTTGGGCTATAACTTAAAGCAGGAGTGATTGCAGCAGTAGCAGCAGAGCTGGGACATAGACATGAAGGAGATGAATTACACCAGTATATTTTTCTGCAGGTTCCTGGATCATGACAGGAGAAGGGTAATAATGTATGGGGAAACAGATTATCCAAAGACAGATGTAAAGCTTGCTTTGTGTGGGTCACTTAGCTCTGAGAAGTCTGTGTATGCACGGTCTATGGTAATAAAGGCTGAAAAAGAGGAAGGGGATTTAGGTGGAAACTATTCTAATTGCACCACAGAAAGTGCTGCAGATTTACTGGGATATCTGTTAAAATGAAAGATTTTACAATAGACATCTAAAATGGAATTTATCACAGTAGTGAAATTCTTCAATCAATGTCTATGCCCATAACACTTCAATTGCCTGTGTGAACAGAATAGGTTAGGTTGAAATAATCTCCACAAAGTAGAAACTTCTTTGTGAATTTTCTTTCTTTCTTCTTTTTTTTTTTTACTCTCTTGTCATAACATCTGCTGCAGAAAACAATCTCAAACCTAAGTCGCCATTTTTTTTTTAGCCTTAACAGGTGCATTTGGAAAATCTAAATGTATCATGATCATAGCAAAGTTAGTATTCATTGAGTTTTAAGGTAGATAATTATGGCAGCAGTAATAACCTACAGGAAAATACATTGAATGTTTCATTCATCAGACTGGGTGAAATAGCTATTAATGCCCTACTCAACATTTACTCTTAAAATGTTGACTTCTTATGTTCTAAATACCTTGTGTCTCATGTATTATTTCTGCTGGTTACTGACTAAAGTGAGACCACATAATTTTCTCAGGCTTTGCTACCAGGAGGAAGTAGAACTGGTCTTCAAATTCCAGGTTTGTCTGACAACTAGTGTTTGCCACAATACCTATCATACTTTGAACCCACATAAGATAGATGTCTTCCTTTGAGGATGCTAGAAATGAGAAAGAGGAAAAGAGAGAGATACAACAAAGAAGAACTACAAGTCTTGTCTCAACAGGGGCTAAAAAGCTGGGCAGAAGGCTGAAAAATGTTTCATTGGCACGAGAAATAAGTTGAGAAATGTTGTACTTGAATAGCAAGAAAATCTAAATGAGGGTAAATTAAAAATTGTAATATTTTTGCTCCTCAATCTTAATATTGGCATGATTAGTGAAGCAAATACGTGTTATATGGAGTATTACAGATTTTCTTCAATCAAGTTAAATGATAAAACAATCTCAAAGGATATTAACATACTCATTTACTTAACATCTAGTAAATGCCAGGCCATATGTTAAACTCTATCTAAAAGGCTATAAAGACAATTTCTTTCCTCAAGGGGCTTACAGTCTAATGAGTTGAACTAGAAAAAAGTCATGGCTATGTAAACAAGTAAATGAGAACACAAATAATTGCAACTTCTTTTTATCATTAACTTCAATATCATCCTGGAGTCTAGTCACCATTGTCGTTTGGTTTGATGAAGAGTAGATATATATTACATTTCAGCATTTATTGGAATATTGTCTGTTGTTTACAGATAGTTCCTTACCCACAATAGTAATATTTACAAAAGTTTTCTGATAAGTAATGCTAGGTCTTTGGAAATGTAGAGCATGTGTGTTAGGGGAACAAAAAATATAAATAATCTTTGAAAATAGTTTAATAAAGTTCTTCTAGTAATTATGTTTACATAAAACAATTGGATATCCAAACAGAAATATGCACTGAATAGAAATGTGGATAGGGGGATAAAAATACAGGGGGTAAAAAATACCATTAGTTCATTATTCACAGGAATAGTGAGAAAATAATGTACTTTTTGCTTGAGACCTGGGTTCTAACACCTGTGATGTTAAAATTTTGAACTTGAGGCTGTTTCTTATATTTGAGTCCTAATCCTTAAGTTTAAAAATAGTCATGCTACATCATGTTAAGGGCTTCTGTAAGGATTAATGGTGACAAACTAAAATATTCATTAAGGGCTACTTTTAATATTTACATGTCATTAAAAGCTTAATAGAACACAGGAGAACAACTGTCACCTCAAAGTTAGAAGAAGTACAGTTTTATTTTTGTATCTCCTTATTTTCTTTGCATTGGCTTGTGATTGCTAGCAAATATGAAAAGAAATGTTTTTCCAGACCCCTCTCCCATTGCCCACCATCTTGTCAATTTGTGACGCTAACTTCTGTTTTTGAAGCTATTGTTAAAATATAACATGAGATTCCTTCAAGAATTTCTTGTCCTCACTAAGCAAGCATGTGTGGTTATCCAGAAAACAAAGTAGATTCTTTCTGTGAAGAAGAAGCCAAAAGTCTCTTAAGAGATTCCATTGAATATACAGACCTAACAAGGTGAAAAGACTAAAACAAAACAAAGCAGGGATGTCTGGGTAGCTCAGTTGATTGAATCTGACTCTTGATTTCACCTCAGGTCATGATCTCAGGGTCCAGGGATTGAGCCCTGCATCAGATTCCACACTCAGTGAGGAGTCTGCTTGAGGATTATCTTTCCCTCTGCCTCTGCCCCCCTCCCTCCATGCACTCTCTCTCTCTCTCTAATTAAATAATCATTAAAAAATTCATTGTGTACCTGTCCTTTATTCCACTTCTCCAAGAAACAAAAGGAAAGACATCCTTATAGATAACTGATGTGATTGGAGAACATTGCATCCTCTGACTCTGGTCAGTGATGGATGGTTTTTGTTTTTGTTTTTTATATTCTTTGGTTTCTTCTAGAAAGCAAGTCTCAGATTTTGACAAATATTTCTTAGAGCACAATATAAAAATAAAGAGAGAGGGACACCTGGGTGGCTCAGTGGGTTAAAGCCTCTCTGCCTTCAGCTCAGGTCATGATCCCAGAGTCCTGGGATTGAGCCTCGAGTCAGGCTCTCGGCCCAGCAGGGAGCCTGCTTCCTCCTCTCTCTGCCTGCCTCTCTGCCTACTTGTGATCTCTGCCTGTCAAATAAATAAAAAAAAATCTCAAAAAAAAATAGAGAGCAAGACACTAAAAATCAGACTTGGGACACTTTTCACATATAAATTCATGGAATATAGGTGATAGATGAGCTCTCTCCTGTCAAATCTCTTCATTTTAGAGATACGGTACCTGAAATCCAAGAAAACTAGGTAATCATCCTAATATCAAACAGCTAGAAGGAAAAGGGCCTAAACCCGTAGATCTTATTTCTGAGACTAGCATTCTCTTATTTATCTATTACCACAGTTTATTTACAAAGGTTGGAAGGGTAAAAAATTGGAAAGAATAGAAAAGTACAAAATATAAAACTGAAGTGTGTGTTTTCCCAAATAAGGTTATATTATTTTTCTTTCTCACATGGTCCTTTTCATTATGTAAGTAGAAAACATCTTCCATATTTACACACTTATCTTCTTTATGTTGGGAACATGGAATATGTTGTTAAATACATTTTAATGTTCACATATGCTTTCAATATATTTTTATTATGGAATATTTGGAATACACAAATGAATATTTTAGCAAACATCTGTATGTGTAATACTGAAATGAACACTTGAGATGCCACTACCGAGTTGAAGAATTAGGATACTACCAAGACCCTGTTTCTCTTTCTGCCCCTCATGGCCCTAATTTCTTCCTCTGTCTCCCTTTACTCAAGATATAATCTTTATCCTGGGGCACCTGGGTTGCTCAGTCAGTTAAGGATCTGCCTTAAGCTCGGTTCATGATCTCAGGGTCCTGGGATTGAGTCCCACACAGGGCTTCCTGCTCTACAAGGAGCCTGCTTCTCCCTCTCCCTGTTTCTCCTCGTGCTCACTCTCTCTCTCTCTGTCAAATAAATAAATAAAATCTTAAAAAAAAAAAGAGACAATTATTATCTTGAGGGTTTTTTTTTAACCTTTTGCTTTTCTTCATAAATTTATATACCATTTATTTTTACTTCTTTTTAAAATCTCCATAGTTATTACTTAATGTTGTATATTGTGCTCCCATTTTATATTCTTTTTACTCAATAATTTGCTTCTAAGACTTACCTGTAGACATGATATTTAAAATGTAAACTAGAAATGGTAATTTCCAGACCATATATGCTAGATGAAAACATATTTTAAGACCAAGGTTTGTTGAGATATGCCAAATTAAGAAAAGTGAAATATTAAAATTATTTGCAGTGTTCATCTTCAGATTTCATAAAATTGAAGTAATCTCATAGCAAATAAACACCTGGAAGCTAATGCAATAAAACTGAACATACTGTTAAAGTTAGTTTGAGACAAAAATCATATTTCTTTGTGTGAGTGCACATAAAATTCAATAAATACTACATTTCTTTTTTTCTTCATTGGGATGAAAAAAATATATAAAATTTACTCTATTCACAATTTTTAAGTATACAGTACAGTATTGTTAACAATATGCTCATAGCTGTACAGCAGGTCCCTAGGGATTTTTCATCTTGTGTAACTGAAACTCTATACTCACTACCCAGCAATTCCACTTCTCCACTCCTTCTGCCCAGCATCTGGTAACTAGCATCCTGCTTTCTCCTTGCTTGAGTTTTACTACTTTAGACAACTCATATAGGGGTGTCTGGGTGGCTCAGTCATTAAGCGCCTGCCTTCAGCTCAAGTCATGATCCCAGGATCCTGGGATCGAGCCCCACATTGGGCTCCCTGCATGGCGGGAGGTCGGCTTCTCCCTCTCCCACCCCCCCTTGCTTGTGTTCCCTCTCTCACTGTCTCTCTGCCAAATAAGTAAATAAAATCTTAAAAAAAAAAAAAAGAAAACTCATATAAGTGGAATCATGCAATTTTTGCTCTTCTGTGAATAGTTTATTTCACTTAATATAATGCATTCATAGTTCATCGAGATTGTAGCATATGCCAGAATGCCCTTCTGTTTTTTTAAGGCTGAATAATATTCCCTTATATGTATATAATACATTTTCCTTATACATTCATTTATTGATGAACACCTGAGTTGTTCCCACCTCTTGATCATTATGATTAATGCTACAGTGAACATGGCTCAGATCCCAGTTTCAGTTCATTTGGATATATACCCAGACGTGGGATTGCTCGATCATAGAGAAGTTCTATTTTTAATTTTTTGTGTCTTCTCCACACTGTTTTCATGTGGCTGTACAAGTCCTGATTTCTCCACATCTTCACCTACTCTTGCTATAAAAAATTTAAGAAATTAAAAGTTGTTTGTGAGGGCCAGTCATCATTGAAATGAACATTTCTGGTTAGTTGAAATAAGTCTTTACTTTACAATTTGTATCTTAAATAAACACATGAAAAAAAAATCAACAGCCTATACACATAGCAATCCTATGAAGGCAGGATGCATGTGTGTGAGTACACATTGGCTGGTGTGTTTATATTGGAGCTATGTTGGATTTATGTTAGCAATTAATAGTTGAGTAGTTGCATTAATCTTTAGCAAGTTAATAGTTATTTAACCTTATCTATTGCAAATGATGTATTCTCGTTATCTGATCTTTGAGTCTCTCCCAGATTTATACTTTTCCTCCACACAATGAAAATAAAGTTTTTCTGCATATAAATCATGATAATTCAGAATAAACAACCAATTTTTGGAATCCTTATCCACAGGGAATTTAAATTTATTTTCTTGGAGGAAAAAAACCCTGTATTATATAGAAATTTTCTATTAGCCTGTACACCTGTTATTCAAATGACTACCAGACTTCAATTTCACAATAACCTTGAAGACTGATGTCTAGGAATGAACTCAGTGAGACTAGACAATATGATAGACAATTACTTGTCTTCACCTACTATATGATATGAAGGGGATTGATGCCTATAACGTCTGAGATTAATATGAAGAGTATCATCTCTGTCTGCAACATGTGAAGTCTCCGGATATTGTTAAAGAGCATGTTTAAATATTACAAGTAACAACACACATTCAAATATATTATACTAGGTGGAAAAATGTCAAATCCTGTATATAAAAATTTTGGAGAGTAGTATTTATCTTATCTGAATTAAAGTTCTCAAAAATGACTTGCATAAGATATAGTAAGCATAAGTACATTGCATAGCTTCAACCATTGTAGACAAGCTAATTGAATGCACTGCCTTTGAACTCTGAATATACATGAATCCCAATATTGACTCTTTCCAGGATTTGGACTATGGACCATTTATGTAATCTTTCTGAACTTTGTTTCCTAAGTTCTAAAAGGAAAATGGTAATATCAACCCTACAGGGAGTATTCAATAACATAATTTATACAAATTCCATAGCACTGGTCCTGGTTTGTAGTAGGTACTCCAATATAATACAGTTGTTTTAATGTCAGATAAAAATATGTAAGAGTTAAGCCTTTTACAAGGCAGTTATTTTGCAAAATAATCTATACCCTAAGCTTCTTTTCTTTGGTATCCTGAAAATCACTTCAGTTTTATATTTTGATCATTAGGGTCTTGAGAAATTATGAGGAATTTGAAAAATGATAGGAAGAGCTCCTTTCCTCAAGAAACTCACACTCTGAGTTAAACTTTTATATAAATACTCTAAAACAAAGAGCCACAATGGAGGTGTGATAGTTGGAGAGATTACTTCTGGCAGCCTGATCTAGTATAATTTTGTTTTAACTACACAGAGCCAGCCAGTGGAAAGATTTCTGTGATTGATCAACTCCTGCAATAAAAGTCTGTTTTACTTACAGGAAAAATCAATATAAAAAGATTGCTACGTTCCACTAAATATCTATAAATTCTTCGATGCATCTTATTTAAGGAGAGTCATGCATGCTACATTTGACTGCATTTGCTATTCAAAAGAATAAAAAGAAATAAGCTTAAAGAACAGATGACAGATTCATGCTCCAGTGAAAATGGGCAAAAATCGCAGTCTCATGAATATAATAAATTATTAAGAAAAATTGTACTTCGAGGACTTTGCATGTTGGAGTTGAAGCACTTAGGGTGAGGTGATGAGGCAATTTATGCTTGGTGCTGACTAGAATGAATCACAGTTATGTGGCTTTCGCTGAAGCAGAAATGCTTTTTATTTTTCCAAACCTGGCAATATGCTACTCTTCAGAAGCAAAAGATTGTGGATCTGGATTTTTAAAGTGGCGGTTGACTTCTGAGAGAGGACTAGATAACAATTTTAAATTTGTGTGACATCAGAATACTTTACGGTTAAAATCTGGCTCTTATTTTAAAAGGAAATGCTTAGCCAAGATTTTTGATTATTGAATTACTTTAAATTACCTCAGTTTCAGTTTCAGTTACTGCACAGCATGGGGCAAATATTGACCCTATCTCTGAGTTTTAATTTACCATCTGTGAAATGGAAATACATAAGCCCAGTTACGTTCACAATGTTTTCTAAAACTCAGATAACACATCCTTTTAAGAGCCGGTTGCTGTATTCCTCAAAGATTATCTGGTCAATGTATTCCTTGACTCACCTTAGAGTTTCCTAAGGAGCCATCAAGACCCAGGGGTGAGCTGGAGTGAATAGTGAGCCATGTCATTTGGAAACATATAAAGATCTTAAATGTGCCAATATTATCCTTGAGGGTTTATCATTATATATCATTAAGAGTTTTCTTCCAGTATTTAATTCAGAAATTAAATATATATTCATCTTTTTAATTAACCATGATTATGTTTCATTTTACTTTTTCTCTCCTATTTTCAAAGTTAATTTTCCTAGTTTCATTACTAACTAGTCTAGCCTTTCCCTCTGTTAATTCCATCTCTTTCTTAATCTCAATCTTTCTGAAAAGCTCTTTTATGTTAGACAACTCATTTTACTTCTCACAGATCTGGTTTTATCCAAAAACTCTGGGATCGAGTTAAAATAATCTTTAGATCACTTACACATCTAAAATTCAGTGATTCTAACTTCTCTGTTTATTCTTCAATTCTCAAAATGGAAATGTATGGGGAGTGGTGTTATAGGCTGAATTGTGTCCCCTTATCTCCTGCCCCCAATTCACATGACCTCAGTACCTCAGAAGGTGACTATATTTGGATTGGGGCACCTGGGTGGCTCAGTTAATTAAGAGTGTGACTCTTGGTTTCAGCTCAGGTCATGACCTGAGGGTCCTAAGATCAGCCTTGTGTAGGGCTCCGTGCTCACCACTGAGTCTGCTTAAGATTCTTTCTCTCTCTCTCTCCCATCCCCTCTGTCCCTCCCCTCACTTGGGCTCTCTCTCTCTCTCTAATAAATGAAGAAAGGAAGAAAGAAAGAAAATCTTAAAAAAAAAAAAAAAAGGTGACTGTATTTGGAGACAGGGCCTTTAAAAAGGCAATTAAGTTAAAATGAAATTATTAGGGTGGACCATAATCCAGTATGGCTGGTGTTGCTATAAGAGCAAATCTGAACACAGGTAGGTACAGAGGAAAGACCATGTGAAGATACAGAGAGAAAATGGTCATCTATTGGCCAAGGAGACAGTTTCAGAAGAAATCAACCCTGCAAGCACCTTGATCTTGAACTACTAGCCTCCAGAACCTTAAGAAAAATTCATTTCTGTTCTTTAAGCTCTCAGTCTGTGGTATTCTACTGTGGCAGCCCTAGCAAACTAATACAGGTTGCATACTTCAGAAATGCTAAAAACGTATTTTTCAAACTATCCAGTGGTATAAAAATGTAAAGCAGATATGTTTAATGCAGTGTTGATAACATTCATAAAACTACTGCAATATTTGGCCATCTGTTTTATTTCTTACTTTATATTTATATAGAATAAAATGCAGTCTGAAAACTGGAAACTGAATCCCTCCCTTTGAGATTTTTGGACTCTTTCCCCCCCCTTGATTTATGTCCTCCTACCTCTACTGTCTGCTGCAGTCTTGAGCTGACAAAAGAGCCATCTTTCTTTGTTTTCAGGTGATTTCCCTGCTCACTAGGGAATTCTTTTATCTGTGGCCTTTAAAAAGCCTTCTATCCCTTCCTCTTTACAGCTCAGCTCTCAAAGACATTTGGTTAGTGCCCCATTTTATAACCCATTTGAAGTCCTGAGCCTATGCAGCTCAGGGTTATCCCTGTTGGTCACGGTAAAATATGGCTGGAAGTTCACATAAAATAAGAATTTGTAGTTTGGAGTAGCTCCTGAAATTTCCCAAGCTTTTAGTCTTCAGAAGAACTGCAGTTCAATACAAATTCTACCTCTGTCATTCTGTGTGCCTATGAACCAGTTGCTTGGTTTCTCTGAGTCTCAAAGTCCTTATTTATAAAACAAGAATTTAAAAAATCTCCCTTGGGAGTTATGGTGATTAAATTAAAAACTGAACTGAAAACACTTAACTGCTTGCTTTTTATATTATATGTGCTTGATAATTTAATTAAAAAAACCATTTCTACTCATCTTTATTCTTTAATCTCATACATTTCTAATTTATTATTTATTTTCTTCATAGTTTTTATCAGTAACTAAAATTATATCAGTTACATTTTTTATTTTTATTTTATTTATTTATTTATTTGACAGACAGAGATCACAAGTAGGCAGAGAGGCAGGCAGAGAGAGGGGGAAGAAGGCTCCCTGCTGAGCAGAGAACCAGATGCTGGGCTGGATCCCAGGACCCTGGGATCATGACCTGAGCTGAAGGCAGAGGCTTTAACCCACTGAGCCACCCAGGTGTCCCTATCAGTTACATTTTTTAAAACCTATATATTATCTCAGTCTCCCATGAAATCTCCTGAGTAGTGACTTTGTTTTTTCCTCTGTTAGAGTCTCAGTAACAGGGACAGCATCATTTACTATGTTTGAAGTAAAAATTTTTAAATAAAATAATAAAAATAGTTTTATTTAATTTCAAGGATTATACCTTTGAAGAATAGAATATAAATGATTATAGTTTGTTATTTCTCCGATTATTGCTAATATAGCTAAATGTCTAATCTGTGCTGACCTATATTCACAAAACCAAAAATAATGAGGATCAAGAGACCTTATAATGCCTTATTCTATTTGGTATCCTATGGGTACTGGTACTGTAATTATGAGCTAGCTCAAGAGTTTTAATATAGGGAAGACTTGACTACGGAAAGGAAACTATAATGTGTTCTAGTTCTCCAAATATTTTTTCATATAATCACATTAAAATCATTGAATTTTAGAGCTGGAAGGATCATGAATTATTGTTTTCTCATATCAGCGATACTGTTAACCATTCACATATTTTTTGAACCCTTACCTTGAACTAATAATGGTAAATCAAAAAAACACTTTTTGTTGCCCTATTGAAGTTTACACTCATAGACAGAGATAGTCTTGCTTTTATCTAATATACATTTCTTGAATGCCTATATATATTTTTGAGTCTGATTTTTCTTCTAGGTGTTTGAGACATGGGGATCAAAGATGCTGTCTCTTTATGTAAAGAGCTCACAGTCTGAAGAAGTAAACCAAAGATGACTCTACCATCTAATGGAAATAATAATAAGATGTAGTTTTGCACTATGTGGTAAATTGGCAAGGCAATGAAAGGTTATGATTAGAAATGACATAGTAAACTTGGTGATGAATGAGCTATGTCTTTCAGTGCATGCAAACCCAAAAAGAAACTAAATGAGGAAAGGATATTCCAAACAAAGAGATCACCACATGTGAAAAGTATGAAGCTGAGAGGGAACATCAGGCATTTGCTAAACTGCAGGGAGATTTGTAGGCCTTCAGAAGAGTAATGGATACTGGATAGTGATGGCTGAGTGTAGAAAAGTGGAGACCAGTGCTCTCAGTGCCAAGCAAATTCTGATTTTATAGCCTGTGCTATTGTAGAGTCTAAGGGCAGGCCATTCCAAGATAAGCCACTTTGATGTTAAGATTATTCTTCTTGAGCTGAAGGCAATGGAGACCCTGCAGCCTCAAGAGAAAAATTTGCTCCTCCCTTAACCAAATTGAAGAATCTAAATTGGGAGTCTTGCCCAGAATAAAGCTTATTAACAGAAATAACTTTTATCAGAGTAATCCATCTCTATGGCAGGACAAATATCTAATTATCAAAATAAGCTCTTCAACTTACTGCCCTATGAACTGCATTCTATTCCTCTGGAGTCCCAGACCCCCTACTCCTTTAGTTCTGGATGAAATATATATATGTGTGTGTATAAGTACATGTACATATACATGTACATGTATATGTATATGTATATGTGTGTGTGTGTATAAAATTTTGCCTGCCTTTGGAATTTCCATAACTGTGTGGATTTTCTACATGTACACTATTAATTTGTTTTTCTCCTGCTAATCTGTTTCATGTTGATTTGATCCTTAGAAAGACCCTTGAAGAGGACAGAAATTCTTGCTCTCTGACACTATAGGGACATATGACACGATCAAATCAGTATTAGAAAACAAAACAAAACAACACCACCAACAACAAAAACACTTAGGGAAAAGGATAAAACAATTCATGGGATTAGAGGCAAGATAATCTAGATTCCCCAATGAGTACAAATCATTCAAAATACAACCTCAGACAGAACAACAATTGAAATTAAAGGTACTTATTTGTAAAGATCACATTTGGAAAATAAATTCTGAAATGTATTTCCCATATTTTCCCTTCTGTTTGCTATTTCTTTTTATCTTCAATTCAGCTTTATTCCATTGACAATGTTCAAATTTTTAAATTCCTCATTCAACTTTCAAATGGAAAATTTCTAAATGTTGATGCCATAGTATTGATGAAAAATTGACTCAGAGAGTAGGAGTACTAACATGTGCCTCACTGTATTCATGGTGAATCTAGATTATCTTGATGCTATGGCTTCTAAATAATGATTCTTTCATTTTACTGTCAAAATATAACAAAGAGAGGAATGTGTCATATTTCAAACTTTTAAACATGATTTATGGTGCATAAATTCTGTATTTGAAATAATGATAATAATGAAGAGGCTCTGTATAGAAGTAGATCATATCTATAACTATTAAAATGTTGGAGGCACCAAATAAACTAAAAATTATACTAATCACCTCTTTTAAAGAGTCTCATTCCTGGAAACATTACTGAATACTTCTGCTAAAACCTACGAAAACTACAATTACATTGTCAACATGGTAACAAACCTCTAAAAAAGCATGCAAAATAATAATCTGTATCATGCAGATAGTATATCCATGTACAATTTGTGTTATATAACCCAAATGGGCAATCATTGATCTGAGTGCATTTCTAACTACTTTCATATTATAGTTTTTACAAGTAAGTATTTACAAAGTAGTATTAGCCTTTACAAAGTGAGTTTTTATTAATATAAGGAAAAATGCTAATGAGGTTGTATTTTTTATATTCATACATTAATATTTCAGATTTGAAAAAAATTCTAGTGCTATGTTAAAGAGTAAAGATTATTGTATTTTTCTGTATGTTAAGGAAGTTATTAAGCTTATCTCTTCTGTGAATAGCTTATTTCACTTAATATGATGCATTCGTAGTTCGTCGAGACTGTAGCATATGCCAGAATGCCCTTCTTTTTTTTTAGGGCTGAATAATATTCCCTTATCTGTATATAATACATTTTCTTTATACATTCATCTATTGATGAACACTTGCATTGTTCCCACCTCTTGATCATTATGATTAATGCTGCAGTGAACATGGGGATTTTAATATCTTGTTCATATCCCAGTTTGAGTTCTTTTGGATATATACCCAGAGTGGGATTTCTTTCTCTTTCTTCATCAGGGACAAGAGTATAATTTAGGTATATTTGGATTCCTTTTTACCTATGATTACATATAAATTTCTAGAATATATAGTAATATTCCAATATTTGTTGTGTTCAAAATTACATAAGGAGGTTTAAGAGGAAAAAAAAATGGAACTTTTCCTTGAAAAAAGCTCAGAGTGGAACTTAGACTTCCAAGGCTTTTAATTCTTCATGTTTTAAAAAGATGACTCTGGAGATACTGTTAAAGTTGGGTTAGATTTGGGATAGCTAGAGGTTGAAAGACTGGAGGCAAATGGGGGGACTTGAATATCCTCCTGAGGGATAATGAACATGATTCCTAATCATATCCCCTTCAGCTACATACACTTATCCATCACACACAATCTGAAGAAAAATAAGGAGAAACAGACATCAAACTTGAGAAATATTTTTTAAAAGACCACAAAAGTTAAGAAAAATAGTCAAGCATTGCATAAGGAAAACTTTGGACCTAGTTGAAAAAATACCAAATTCTAAACTAGTAGCAATCTGGGTCTTAGAATGAAACTGATGACAAAGTCAAGCTGGATTATTTTGGTGAGTTTTAAAAACAGTGATTCTTTTCAGGGCTTCTAGGTGGCTCAGTTGATGAAACATTGGACTCTTGATTTTGGCTCAGGTCATAATCTCAAGGTCTTGAGATGAAGCCCCATGTCAGGCTTCATGATCAGCGGGGAGTCTGCTTGAGATTCTTTCCCTCCTCTCCTTCCTCCTCTCCCCAATCTCTCCCTCCCTCCCTCCCTCCTTCCCTCTCTCTCTCTCTTAAATAAAGAGAATCAATCTTTTAAAAAAAGATTATTTTCAAATATTTGCGAGATGAGGGAAATAATAACAAAATAAGAGCATTGCTCCCAGTCTAGAAACATGGGTAAAAAGCAGTTACCAGAATTCAGGGGGAGAGTTCCAGGGATAGTGGGACAGAGAAGAACTCATAGACAAAAGATAAAGAGAATAAATATCACAGTCTCACTTTCTTCTTATCCCTAGTGAGTACATTCTGGTACTTAATTAAATTTTATGAGAAGCTGGGTGGCAAGGATGCCTGATACTGTCCTTAACAATCAAAATTCTGGGGCACAGAACATAATAAGGAAGGTGGATAAAATGTATTAAGGGTTAAATGGAAAATACTCAACAAAAATCACACAGAATAGTCACAGAAAGAGGGTATTATTAGTAATACAGTCTTCTAGTAATTAGGGAATGAGAGATGAGCAATTGCCTACACTATATTACATTTTTAAGTTTATAGACATCAATAAATCAGGCTATCTATCATAGAATTCCAAATGCCTGATACTTAGGAAGTATACAATGAATATTTCATGAATGAATTAATGGAACAATGAGTGATTCAATTTACCTTTATCTTCTAGCCATGCTCCATCTTTTATGTATTACTACATTGTTATCCTGTGGACTTGGTGTTTTAGCATATTACATATATGCTTCACATATATATAAAATGTTGAACATATTTTATATATATATATATATACATATATATATATATATATGTTTTTTTTTTTTAAATCCTGATTGAATTCTGGTGCTGTAATCTCTGCTTTCATCTCAGCATTCACCTGAAAAGTAGCACTTACATAGAGTGGGACTCACATTAGAGCAGTGGGAAATAGGATCCAGAAAATTTTTAAGATTTTAAGAGCTGTTTAACAGAATCAGTAAGATTTAACAACCAATGGAATTAGGCCATTAGGGAGACATAGAAGCCCTAATGAATGTCACGTGAAAGAAGTCACAATTTACGATGACATGTCTCTTTGACATATGAGACATATGTCATTTCATTTGAAATATGTCTCTTTGACAAAAAGATTATCTTGAAGTGATTATTTTTTAAGAAATACCAGGCATAAAAGAAGCTTTGAGAACTGAGTAGAAGTTACCCTTTCATAAGGGACATTTACACCTATAAGGAAAATCTCCATTAGTAAGGGTCTCTCTTTTTCTATTTCTCTCTCTCTACCAGAAAGAGAAGGATGACTCTAAATATCTTAGGAAGTTATCAGTGGAAAAGGCAAGGACTTAAGTCTGCATAACAACCTCACTTTTATGCACTGTGCTTTTCCTGGTAACTTCCTATAACTGCACCACCCTCCCCCAGCCCCATCTTTCATCTTTAGCTGGACATGGTATTTAAAGTGATGTGGCTTTGGCCATTTCAGAGAGTTACTCAGTTTTCTTGGTTAAGTTTTCTTTCCCACGTGTCTTTAAACTTTTGTTTTTCTCCTCTTAATCTGCCTTTTACTACAGAGGTTGTTTCAGCCAAGAACCATTTTCCTCTCCTAAACATGGGTTGTGGCTTAATTAAACATTTCTTTTGGTTAATCAGAGCCCTATATTAAACAAGCCCACAAACAACAACAGCGGTGGCAATAAGAACACCAACAGCAAGAAATAGTTCCAATATGTTTTTAACAAAACCACTTAGTACACTGTTGCCTTCAAGTGGTCTGCATGAGAATGGCCATTGGAGCCCCACAGAGAACACTGCATGACTGTAGAGAGTGTGTAGCATACAGTCATGTTATTTAAGGATGCTGTACCAATTCTGGAGCTCCTGATGGTTAATTCCTACAAAATGAAATTTGTAATCACTGGAAAAAGTGATGCATATGCTGTGATTTAAGGGACTCTGAGATGTTCTAAATACAATCTTCCCTCCTTGAGCATCTCTCGTAACATTTCTCCACTTTGGATTATAGCAGTCACTGTCAATGTCTTACCTACCTCCTTGTCAACGTAGACTATGCAATGTCACATGCATCTGTATTTATTTATACCTGAATCTCCTTCAGTAATGAGCATAGAATCTAACATAATTTTCCCTATATTTGTATTTCTATTCTTTTTTTTTTTTAAGATTTTGTTTATTCATTTGAAAGAGAGAGAACAAGCAGGGGGAGCAGCAGGCAGAGGGAGAAGCTTGATCCCTGCCAAGCAGGGGGTCCCATATGGGACTGCATCTCAGGACCCCGGGATCATGACCTGAGCCCAAGGCAGAGGCTTAATTGATCGAGCCACCCAAGTGACCCTTTATTTCTATTCTTAATGTAACAATTTAAATTCTGTTCTTTTGCATCTTTGAAATGGATTTTAGAAAAGGCCTCCTATGTAATGTTCCTGACCTTTATCTTTTATCATTACAATTCTCCAATATGCCATTTTAACCTCATTATCATACCCAAACACACCTTTCTAGCCTCATCAACTTCTGTTTTGCCCAACCAAGGCTGGTATAAGCACCAATAACAATGACACTTGGTATTTTCTCTGAAAAATACCCCTGCATTTTTGCCTTTGCCTGATTTTTCTTTTCTTTCTTTCTTTCTTCTTTTTTTTTTTTTTAAAGATTTTATTTATTTGACAGAGGGAGACACAGCGAGAGCAGGAACAGGAGCAGGGGGAGTGGGAGAGGAGAGAGCAGACTTCCCTCAGAGCAGGGAGCCTGATGCAGGGCTGGATCACAGGACACTGGGATCATGACCTGAGCTGAAGGCAGACGCCCAGCAACTGAGCCACCCAGGTGCTCCTACTCATGATTTTTCAAAAGCCTAGTCTCACAGTTATTATTTTTTTCCCTCCCATCTATTAAAATCTTCCTAGTCTTCAGGAACTATGTCAAATAAAACTACAAACTTTTAATCACATAGCATATTGGTAATAATTAGACTACAGTTTGATACATGGGGTATATTGGATGTTCAATAAATGCTGGTTGTACTAAATAAAATTGCAGTATTCATTTCCTTTAGAACTGTTCAATAGTTAGGTGCTTATTTGCCACTGATTTATAAGATGACTGTGGTCAGGGACCAGGTCTAAAACATATTTGCATAGAGAACGATGTTGCGTATGTAACAGTTTCGAGATAAATTCTTTTTTTTTTTTAGATTTTATTTTTATTTATTTGTTAGAGAGAGAGAGAGTGAGCACAGGCAGACAGAGAGGCAGGCAGAGGCAGAGGTAGAAGCAGGCTCCCCGCCGAGCAAGGAGCCCGATGTGGGACTCGATCCCAGGATGCTGGGATCATGACCTGAGCCGAAGGCAGCCGCTTAACCAACTGAGCCACCCAGGCGTCCCGAGATAAATTCTTTTTACTAAATTTACTAAATTTAAGTATTTCTTAGGCACAGGGAAAGACATGTGACCCAAGGCCTTCCAAAGATTACTGGAAACACATCTTTAGTTTAATAAAATTGGATGTATTCATTTGTTCAATGAGGGAAAACTCAGAGCTTGAGGAACTATGGGGATGTCTTAAAGGCATGATTTGAACTTGTGTTTTAAGCTTTTCTGTGGATTGTTGCTGTCAGGAAGGAAGGATAATTCTGTGATTTGATACTTGTATAATTCTAATCTAAGTAAAGAAGCACGAGGCACATTTAAAACTGTAATTTGTAAAGAAGCAGTAGTTACTCATTGTAGAAATGAATTATGGAGGTTCTTTGTTGGTGGTGGTGGGTTGTCTTCTTTTGTTTTGTTTTTGGTTTAGACAATGTTCCTGTTTTTGTCTATATTGCTACATGATTACTCAGTAATCTTATTTTTGTCTTACTTTATCATGGTCATTAAGCAGTCTTATCTGATGTGGTCTTTGATATTTTTATGTTCAACAGCAGTGCATGGTTTAGCCTGTTCACTAGACCGAGTCAGAAGCTACTTTCCTTCTCACGAGTGAGTGGAACAGCCAAATCCAATCCAGACCTCTCTCAAGTAGTTGGTCATAGAGGAATGTTGTGCATGTACTGTGTGCCCAGCCCTGTACACAGAGGTCTGCAATTGTCATCCCGTGTCACCCTCACAGCGATGCTACAGAAAGTTGCTACTAACCACACTCACTTTACAGACCAAGAAATCACCCCACCCGACCACATTGCTAGCAATTGTACTTCTTTCCCTCAATTATTTAATTTACTTCCTCTCTATTTTCAAATCCCAGCTCCACCAGCTGTATAAAACATTGAAGAGCTGTAATTCCTATGAAATTTCACAAATGTCATGAGCCTAAGTCACCTTTAAGATATTTAGAAGATGTAGGGGCGCCTGGGTGACTCAGTGGGTTAAAGCCTCTGCCTTCAGCTCAGGTCATGATCCCAGCATCCTGGGATCCAGCCCCGCATCGGGGTTCTCTGCTCAGCAGGGAGCCTGCTTCCCCCTCTCTCTCTGCCTGCCTCTCTGCCTACTTATGATCTCTGCCTGTCGGATAAATAAATAAAATCTTTAAAAAAACAAAACAAAACAAAAAAGATATTTAGAAGATGTAGAAGATTTGGTACACTGCCCACCAAAGAGCAGAGCTCAACATATTCTGATTTACTTTCTTTTCCCTCTAATACAGAATATTTGCAGTCATGCGGCATTTAGGCTTTCTTAATATATAACATTTCCTACCAGAACATTATAAAGTTAAAATAAAGAAATGAACTAATTTCAATAATATGTATTTTTCAGGGAACAATTTATTCAATACTTTGTCCTTCTTAGGACTGATTCTACTGATATCTAAGATAGAATTAAGGAAGGAACTTAAAAGCAAAAAGGAGACATCTTCCTGCTACCCATAATACTGAAGTTACCTGCATTATCTCAGTCTTTTGGGACCATGATCCTGAGTCCATTTCTACTCTCCAGTCTTCCTCTAGAGTTTTTCTAGTCTCTTTAGAAAAGTGATATCCTTCGCATACTGTTTTGAAATCAGCTGTAAAACAGCTGTAAAAACATTTCTCAAATACAAATAGCATGAAGAGGAAAGTAGAGCCTAATTATTACAAATAATTTACAACTTTATGGGGCACCTGGGTGTCTCAGCCAGTTAAGCCTCTGTCTCTTGATTTGGCTCAGGTAAGGATCTGAGGGTCCTCAGATCTAGTTTGGTGCTTGGGGGGGGGGGATTCTGTTTGTCCTTCTCCCTTCCCTTTTGTCCCCCTCCCTTCCCTTTTGTCCCTCTCCCTTCCCTTTTGTCCCCCTCCCCCTTGCCCTTTGGTTCTCCCACTCACATATCTGTGCTGCCTCTCTCTCTCTCTCTCTCTCTCTCTCTCATAAATAAATAAAATCTTTAAACATTTACAGCTTTTAAGAAATAAATAGTTCATGTTTGACTAAGTAAATAAGGGGAGAGGGAGGGCATAAGCAAAATATCCCAGATAGCCACAAGGTTATGAGTTATCACATTTTATTAATCCTTCCGGTCCCCATAACACCTAGTACAATGCTTAACACACAGGAGTATTCAATAAAAAGAAAGCTTGCAGAGGACTTATAGCAGTTAGACAAGTAAATTGGATTTTGTTCTGTATCACAATCCAGCTCACTGATCATCATTCAGGGTGACTTTGGGAACATTACTTTAACTCCCTATGCTCCATTTTCCATGCAGTATAATACTACCTGGTTTTATGTACTGCATGCTTTGAGGATGTCAGAGTGTTATAAGGACCAAGCTTTATTTTCAATTACGTTTGTATTCAATTTTAACCAAAAGCTTGTCCAATCAGTTCTTTTCAGAGACACATTCCCAATTTGAACCTTTGGATTTTTCCATGAATGGCTGAAGTCTCAGTATAACTCCAGGTAGCTGTTTATGGGCAGCCTGATTTCCTTAAACAGCACAGAAACAAAGTACAGTAGATGTTAGAGTAAGACTAAAAAATAAACACCTGATTTAAATATAGATTTCAGATTTCAATGTTTCATGGCTTTTAAAATCACCTGGCAGGCTACAATACCATAAAACAAAATGTGTCTTTGGTCATCCCATGGGGCAATGCATGGAAACATACAAAATCCCC
>RCUC01142444.1:0-39669 GCA_003697995.1 Taxidea taxus jeffersonii
AAATGAAGATGCACCTAAAGTTTACAATGAAATGAAATGAAATGAAAGTAAAATAAATAAGTGAAATGAGAAACAAAAGTAAAATGATTTTTAATGAAAGGTAATATTTACAGCTACCCGAAATACTCAGCTCTGCAGAAACCCCACTTTCCCAAAGTGCTGAGTTATTGAGAGAAAAATGTGGTCCTTGAGGCCACTGATCTCACTGTATCTACCCTGTGAGTCACGTCAAATATAAATTTCTTTAGGAAGCATAGTCCAATTTGTCAAGTTATTACATTATCTAATTTTATAATAAATTTGTGACGATGACTAAAGTTCACTGATACACACAATATTGTTGTTGCAGGATAACAAGTGGATTTTAAAGTGGCTAAAGAAAAAAGACAAAAGACTGAATAGATTATGAGGAATAAGTTATAAAAATGAATACATTTGGCCTAAGCCGAATATGTTAGACTTTTCATTTATCTACTAAGCCTGAAAATAATCCATTTTAAAACAAATATTAACATAAATGCTGTATGCATGGAGAGCTCAGTAAACCATATGTTCCCCTGACTTTGGCACCAAAAAGTGTATAAACATATTATGTGAATTCCTCTGTCTGAATTCAAACCACCTACTCATATCTTGATGTTTATCCAGAAACTAATAACATCCTAAGCCAAAGATATACCTAAAAATTTAAAAAGAAATTATTTGTATAAGAATGTAGGAGAATTCTCAATGAAGCCAGAAAATCAAATAGTAAAGTAAAAGGAATCTTTAAAAAAGGCAACCCCACAGGTATCATCCAAGAAGAAGAAAGGTTTTTTAGTTTCATGTTCCCTAACCACAGAAGAAGGAAACCATTTGATCTACATGCTTCACACTATTATGCGGGGCCAGCAAAATCATGTTCTATGCATCCACACAGATAAAAATTGATACACTGTTATATAAGGAAAACACGTACATTAAGGAAAAATTTTATACAGAAGTAACCATATTCTCAATTTAAGAAAAAAATTAAAAAATCATTGATTCATGAAAATTGTAATGTCAGTTTTCTAAGACATCACAAAAAGATAGAAAAAAGATTAAAAGAGCTTTAAGACAGAATAATAATCTTTTTTTACAAAATTTATTCAATAGAGAGAGAGAGATCACAAATAGGTGGAGAGGCAGGCAGAGAGAGAGAGGAGGAAGCAGGCTCCCCGCTGTGCAGAGAGCCTGATGTGGGGCTCGATCCCAGGACCCTGAGATCACGACCTGAGCCGAAGGCAGAGAGAGACTTAACCCACTGAGCCACCCAGGTGCCCCAAGAATAATAATCTTTGTATGTAATTCCATAAGCTGAATCTATAGGAAAACATTAAGCTTTGATTCCTACTTAGCTGAGCTAATGTGGCAAAGAAGAAGGGTGGGCATTCCCAAAACTCTTGTGTTTAACTTAAGACATGCCCTGTAACCATACGATTCTTTTGCAACAGATTCATCTTCATATTCACTTTGTGGCATGTGCTCAGCTTTATATATCCTCTCATTTAAATAGCAAGTTTAAAATGACAGATGGTAAAAAGAGTACTTCCTTGCTGAATCAGGACCTCACCTTTGCCTCAGTGTCTCATCAACACTTCCTTGTCCATAGGCTTCTGAAGCCTCCTAAAAATAAGACATTTCACTCTCCTTCTCACTCCTCTCACACATGTATTTAAAGTCCAAATAACACCATAAAGCACCTACGCAATCTAGTTTAAACCTTCACGTCCAATTCCCTCTTCTTTTATTTCTTTCTAAGAATCTTGCTTCCCTCATGGGAGACTGTGGTTTTTAATCCTCAGGAAGATTTTCATGCGTGGAAATGCTCCATGTATCTGGAATATCATCCTCTAGCTTTTTTGTCTGTCAAAAGCTCCTTTATTTCCCAAGGTCCAAATCTAATAGTTCCTCCTCTGGGAAGCTCTCCTGGGTTCCCTTGGCAGAATTAGGAGCACTGTTCCCTGACTCTCACAACAATCTCATCGCACCATTTTAATTCCATTTACCATGCTAATTTCACCTACCTTTAAAGGAATATAAGGTTCTTAAGGAAAAATATTATGTCTTATCCATCTGTCAAGTGAGAATAATGATACCTGTTCAGCAGTGATATTACCAGAAACAAAGACATTCTTATCGGCAAAGAACCAAGTAAATCCAGCACTTAGTAAACTTTCTTGTTTCATGGCCTCTGTATGAAACAAAATATCTTCCATATGATGAGTATTTATTAAATAAGCAAACCACTCTAGGGCTCATTTACAAGTAATTCTCTTCTACTAATCATGTCCTTTGCTGAGAGAAATAAATGAAATATTTAAGGAACTACACAGAGAAGTTTAAAAAAATCAGGGAAAAAGTTTTAAAATTTTAATATCCATTAAAAAAGATACCTTGCAAAAACTCAAGTTGGAATTAATTCATATTCAAAGCCCAGCAACATTAACTAATGCTGAAAGAATACAAACTCATAAAGCAATTATTTTGCTCACAAAATATCAACAGAATTCAGGCAAAGTATTCTTCCCCACAGAGCAAATAAAAATTCCAGGAAAACTATTTTAACCCTGTTCCTCAAATATTATATAAAGTGTACAATAAGCTCAAACTTTTGAATCGAAATGGTAAAAATGCATTTTTTTATGTAACTAAACATTTTATTTTGGTATGTATCTTTACTTAGTTTTTATACATCTAAAACTTCCATATTTTTACATTACAAAAATACAATGGAACATGAAATACTTCTATATTATTATTACTTAAAAATGTGATTATACCTATTCCCAAAGTCTGGTCTGGTCTAACGGAAGTATGATGGTAGGTGTGCAGTAGTGAGAATGTTTGTAACAAGTTTCTCAGCTTTGCCCAGGGGCAGTATTGTAGCCAATGAGGTTTTTCCAAGGCGTGATTCTTGTTAATTGTAATCAAATTTCTCTGGAGTGGCTCACTGATCAGTCCATTCTTTGGTGCTCATGAATTTAAGGTCATGGTTGATACCCACTGTGTTAGCTATTTCCCATACAGAAAAACCCTATTCCTTTATAATATGAGAACTTACTACACATTGCCAGGCATTTTAGAGGTGATGTGAGTAAGCAGACACTTCAGTGTATACCCATCAGAGAAAGAGAAGAGCTGCCAAGTCATGCCCTGCAATGGTGAGCACGCTAACAGCGTATTTATGGACGATGAAAACTGATGAAACATACATTTCTGAAGACCACGCAGCCTTATCTTTTTGTGGCATTCTATTTGTAGCAAAGTGTTGGATGTTGTGGCATCCCTGTTATAAATATCTAACATAATGGTGGCTTCAAAATTAGAAAGAATAGAAATGAAATTTTGAGAGAGATTTTCAAATAGCTGAATGATGAATACAAAATGGAACTGTACTTCAAGAATAAAAGTGGAATTAGAAATCACATGCGGCTTAGTTTCTTGACTGAGGGCATAATTGATAGGGCATTGATACATAATTGCCTCATCCTTGCCAGGACATAAAATTAAATCAAAGGACCCGATTAAGTTATTTTTATCTGATGCCACACAATTATTATTTCTAGATTCTAGTGAATATTTTTTTAAAAAAGTAAAAGGAAGAAGGAAAGGATGGAGGGAAAATTCATTTAATATGATATATGCAAAGCCTATGGGAAATTTGTGGGTTTCAAAGCTCAAGGTCAGTCTCTTCAGGTGGGAGTAACAAGAGTTATGAGTTCATGACCAAGGAATGGGTCTGAGAATTTATGATTCCCATTCCTATTCAAATCCTACTCTGTCCCTAGTAGTGCTTCTTAAAGAGAGTGCTACCAACCACTCACAGGCGACATTTGGAGAATATATAGCAGGTGACATAGGCGTGAAGTGGGTGGGGGACCAGTCTACTGGAAGCTCTGACATGCTCCAGGCAGTTTCAAATGACTAAGAACTCTTTCTGTTCCCATGTCAATTTTAAAAAGTCCTGCTGGATATTTTTTTAGGTGA
Organism: Taxidea taxus jeffersonii; assembly: GCA_003697995.1. NCBI lineage: Eukaryota > Metazoa > Chordata > Mammalia > Carnivora > Mustelidae > Taxidea > Taxidea taxus. The sequence goes on from RCUC01142444.1 coordinate 4,012, forward strand.
AAGTCTATATACAGTTGTCTGACCCTAAAAGTTTACTTTAGGTATAAACACAAATTTTTATGCATGATTTTAAATATATATTGAATTATTTCAGGCATAGAGCTACTATGTAAATTAAGGCAATATTTTACTACATATCATTTGGAACTTTACCAATAGTTTTTCGCCATTGGGAAAGTCCATGTCACTGAATGCTGTGAGCTACCATTACAGACACATATCGACAGAAGACAGTTGTAGCTGCTGCTGCTTTTATGGTTTTACAGGGAACAAATGATTTTTAAAAGCATAAGAATTGGACCAAAGCAGGGCTCCCTCCTGAGCAACTCTGCACTCTTGGGAGAAGTCACCTTGCTGTAGCCTCAGTCTCCCCACTTCATTAAAAGCCATGATAGTGACATAAAATGGGCTTGCAAAACAACTTACATACTACTTCTGATGCTGTTATTAATATTAATATTATTACCAATGAGGAGAATAAGGCCCCAAATCATGAGATGGCCTGGGAAATTTATTCTAAGTAGTTTTAAATTACACATTACAACGGGAATGCAATGTCATCCAAGAACTACCCTCTCTCATACTTTGTTGTTCTCATATAGCATGTTTTCTCCTTTGGATGAAAGGGCCATGCTGAAACATAGGCTGAAAGATTCAAAGATACTAGGTTTTCCCTAAAATATTGCATAAAAGAAAGAAAAATTCTGGGAGTAGAACAGACTTGAGGATGATTGAGAATGGGAGCCCGGGGGTGTGGGATGGAAGGGCACAGAAAGAGGTTTCAAGCCATATGTCAGTTAGTAGCACAGTGTTTCAATTTAAGCATAAAATCCAATTGAAAAATGTTTCTTTCAGTTGTGCAGCTGTTAAAGCTTCTAAGAGGTATCAAAAGGACATAGGACTATACAGAATGAAATAGGATAGAAAAGTCACCTGTCTTGAGAGCTATGACTTGACCAGAGTGTTTCTGTTAGTTTTCAAAAATGTCCTTGACAAAATACAAAGTCGGTATGAAAACTGCCACCATGCTTACACGACTCTATTTTCAACCTTCGTATCTGCATTTACATTGAATAATATACCCACTCATTAATTAGTACCCTAACAGGACATTGGAAGAGATGCAGGTTGCAGGCCATGCCCCACCGCTAAAGAAAACAGTACTGGGAACTCCAGGCTTCCTGAATATTTGTTTGGTCCTAGCTGGAGGTTTCATGCTAGTTTCCTAGCAGCAGTTTTCTTTAACTCTGCAATACACCAGTTTTCAGTATTTTCTCCCTTGATTTCTCACCTTTTATTATGTCACAAGGATCTAATAAGCCATTTATTTCTCCTTCCCCCTTCTCTGTGTTCTTTTCAAGAGAGTAAAAGAGGTCACATCACATCCTATCATTGGACTCCCAACTGTCCCAGTCCCCACAAAAACCATCATCTTGGGGCACCTGGGTGGCTCAGTGGGTTAAGGCTGCTGCCTTCGGCTTGGGTCATGATCCCAGAGTCAAGGGATCTAGCCCCGCATCGGGCTTTCCGCTCTGCGGACAGCCTGCTTCCTCCTCTCTCTCTCTCTGCCTCTCTGCCTACCTGTGATCTCTGTCTGTCAGATGGATAAATAAAATCTTAAAAAAACAAACAAACCATGATCTTGCACTGGTACTCTATTTGTCCCACTGATACGGGAGAAGCCGCAGACCCCTTGGCTCTCTGTGATCCCCACTACAGCACTACAAACCAATTTAACTCAAAGAACTGGGGAGAGAGAAAAGAAACCAAAGAAACTCACATCACTGAGAAACTCCCTAAGTTTATCAGTCAGCAGGCCAGGAATAAAAGACAGGCCATCCTGGAAAAAACAGCAAAAATACATACTAGTGGGAAACCAATCACCAGCAAGAAGCTGGTTCTCATCTCTCTTTCTGCTTTTGTCTCTTCATTTAGATGAATTGTAACCAAAAACACTGAAGAATCTTTTTAAGGAAAGAGGAATGAAATAAAGATAGACAAAAAGATAATCTTTTGATTCAAGCTATGTCATAGGGAAGTAAAGTCTGACTTGCCCCCCCCCCCAGCTCTTTTTGAATTGTCAGAGTGAGGAAGAATTTCCTAAACACCATAAAAATTCCAGATTTTCATGTTAAAAAGAAAAGAAACGCTGACTGTGTTCGATAATGCACTGAGGGTTGACCTCAGTTCTGTGAATTCCGATTCCTGATCAAACAGGAGGCTCCTGTCCTTGCCCCCGGCTTGCTCCAAGGCTCAAGCTGCATAATAACAAGGCTCCTCGTCTGGACTGTGGTGCAAGGTGGGCACATGAAATAAAGTATTTAACACATCTATAATACCTTTCATGTTCCTAGCTCAAACAGCTTTATAAAATCCAATTAATTCATCAAGCTTCATAAAGTCTTAAGGACATACATAATTATCGCTCTACATGTGGCCAACCACTGGCAGCAAGCACTCAGACGTGGGGCTTAACAGAATCCAGATTTAACTGTCCAGTTCTTGAACTTTCATGCACCTACAGAACAGCAGGGGCCTGATCAAGAATCTCTGAATCACCAGCAGGTTCTACAAATTGGGAGTTGGGTTAAGAATGGGTGCTGGGCGCAAGAAAGAATGATCTTATTGCCAACACCCCAAAGAGTCCTTGCTATCCCTACTTGGGTAAAGAGGGTTTGGATCTAATTGGGACAGGGCTCTCCCATATGCATGCTGGGGTGGAAGTGCAAAATCATGTGGTAGAAGCCTTTGTGTGGCATGCCAAATGACATCTATAGAATTCATGTTAGGCAGAAATAATTTAGATATTTTTATGTCTATGTGTATGTGTATATCTATGTGTAATATATACTATTTATTTTAAAATACTAAATAAACACTAAACCAGCACTGGCAATGCATAACTCATTTCCCAGATGAAGTGAGGCACTTTTTCAAGCTGATATTGAGACAAAAATGTCCTGCTTGGAATAACTTGCTTCCTGGGGAAGGCTGGTTTGCTAGTTATGAAAGAGTGCACATATCTTTGTGATAAAAACAGATTGTTTTCTGACAGAAAAGTGCCCTGTCAAAAACATCGTGAGCAGAGGCACAAATGATACGTGTCCTAAGAGTTTCTTCCAGGACATGGGTTTTCCCTCAGTGAATATATCAGTGAAAGTTATAGGATTGTATATAGAGATCTCAAGTGTCAGCATCATGCAATATAAACTTATAGTCTGATTTGCTCATGCAGCTGGGTGACCCTGCACAAATAATCCCCCTTCCCTGAACCTCAAGTTCCTTATAGGGACGTGGGAATAAGAATACTTGCTTCTCATGGGGTTGTTGAAATTACTAAGTGAAAAAAAAAAAAAAAGTCTACCAAGGGCCTATTTGGTTTCCAATAACTCATAGAATGTACTTTTTAAAACCATTTCTTGCATATCTCCCATAAATCCCAAACTCACTGAACTCACTTTTAAGGCCTGGAAAGAATATTCTTACATGGGGGAGATATTGGACATCCCCATTCTCAGGTGATGGAGCCTTGCCATAAATGACCACTATGCAGGAGGACAGAAAAAGGGAAACAGGTAGTTGGTCCCCACCCTTTCCAGTCCCTACTCCGTGGGCAGTAAGAAGTTACTCTCCTCATGATTCCTAGCAGTTTTCCTTCAAAGGGTGGAAGCTCTAGGAAGCAAATTTGATCTCACTTTAAGGACCGTCAAAATGATTATAGCTCTCTGATAACAGATTACATGTGTTAGTAAATGGTAGATCTTCAGCTCTAGAGGTGGGGTTTTCCTACGACTTTAGGGATTCAAGCAAATGGTGATTATAGAAGAGCTCTGGCAATACATAAGTTAATCAAATAAACTACACTTTCATATGCCTTGTTTTATTAAAATCCTTAAAATAATTCCATGAATTTAATATTTGTAACCTCCATTTTATAGATTAGACCAACAGTGTTTTAAGTAAAAAAAAAAAAAAATTGGACCAAATATTGGTGGATGCTGAGCTTTGGGGGATACTGTAGAGTGATATCGTCGGTAGTATGTAATGTGAATCAGTCCTTTAATTTTCATAATAACTGTTTATATGACTGAAACCATTTTCCAAAGTATAGACTAGGTGGAATATATGGCAAGACAACACCAAGAAGAACCCCTTCAACCCCAGAATTCTACCATTCCAGTTTCTAGAATTATGATCTTTTCTCAAATAGACTTAGTCTGACTTCAAAGCTCCTATATCTAAGATATTCATATTAGTGCCTCTTTCTAGTTTTACTGATGCCAAGTCACTGACAGAAAGAATATCAGTTAAAATCTTCTTTTCTAGGCTGAAATTATGGATGCTGACTATATGCCTGGCTAAGTAATTAAGATAAATCTGTCATTCTCACAACAGCCTCATAGGATGAGAACTGTTAACTGTTAGCTTGCTCATGAAGAAACCAAGGCACAGGGAATGGATCAGCTTTCTGAAGGGCACACGACTAGTAAGGGTAGGGCTGAGACTCAAAACCAGACGTCTTTAACTCCAGAATGTGCCATCTTAATCACTCCGCTACGTGGTATTGTATAGAGAGGGCTGACTTGTTTCAAGCAAGATACATTCTAGACCTACGATAATGATAAAAGTCTCACTAAGTGCATGTGTATGTGAATAAATACTGTTGGCCAAGAATGATTAACAAACTCGAAATCTATATTTTATCTGAGGTGAGTCCTACATTTGAAAAAATTAAAGGCTTCATCTTTTGCACTGTCTAGAATTATTAGCACATGCCATATTCATAATAAATACATAAAACTTTTAAATAATGCCATTCTGAAACATTTCTACATATTTTAATCCTGGAACAGAAAAACTAACAATTTAGTCTTCGAAATTTAGTCTTTCGTTCCAAACTTAAAAAGATATGAAGCACCAGATCACTTGTTGTAAAAGTAACTTCAAAGTCAGAACACAGCATACTTATATGTGTAGCATTAATGTTATATATTACAATTTAGTAATTAATTATGGATAATTAAGAAGGTCAGAGAGATAAAGAAAACAGAGAAAGACATTCTAGACCTGAGAAGGGGCAACAGATAAGTGCAGATAAACCAAGGGAAAGCTGAGGGAAACATAAGTCCATAAGACACAAAAATGCACATGTCCACACCACATGGGGGTACATCCTTAGAAAAGAGACAGAGAAAGGTGATACTTAATGGGTATATAGTAAATAGTTCATTAATGAGGAAGCCATTTTATAGCTTTCTAGGCTTCTAAAATCTGTGCTTTTTTCACCATCCCCAGCACAATCCACTGCCATTTAGCAGCAGACCAGAGGCAATTAAAGAGAGGTTTGCTTTCGTTCAGAATGAACACGATCATGTCCGTATCATAAACAATCAGGTAAGTTTATAAAACTATTGTCTACAATCAGTTAGAACCACTTATTTAAAGAAGCAATTGGCCCACCAATTGGATACTAAGCAGAATTCCGACTCATTAACTTTTCAGTTGGCCATTTTTCACCACAGAAAATTTGACAGATGCCTACTCACCTCAGGAACATGCATTTTCAAGTTCAAATTTCTATCATAAAGACACAAAAACTATATCTTGGTGTACTTCAAAATCCATTCAAGAGTCTTTCCCCTTCTACATAAATCGGACTCAATGAACCATCTTTGTTTGCTGTCACGAGTAAATGCCAGTCCCCAAGGCTCCTCAGTACCTGTTGTCTATCCAGACGCATCCTCTTGGCGGCATTTCTGCTCTCACTCTCACAGGCGGAGGCCAAGATACTCTCTGCAACTGCTGAAGTAAGGTGGGAAGGAATAGGTCGAGACTAAAAAACAAAAAAAGAGAAAGAGAGAGAGAGAGGGAAACATGAAAAATTATTAACAGACCAATGCTACTCTTAGAAGAGCTCACAGGATGTGCAGGAGTATCCATTTATTTCAACTGAACTTATTTCAATAAAAGGAGGAAATGGAAATTGCAAAGATGAGAAATGAAAGCTAGTTAGAGGTTAAAGCTAGAGCTGCTACACAGATCCATCACTCATTCCCACAGCTGCACTGTCACAGTTAGTCTGGGCCATTAAGCTAGAGTTTGACTAGGCAGTGACAAAATGCTGGCTGGGTTTTGCAAATAAAAGAAGTGCTTTAATTCTGTCGTAACACATGACAATGCACAACAAAACAAAATCAAGTGACAAGGCTGAAACACAGTTGAAAAAACTGACAGACACTCAGACCATGTCAAACAATTTTAATATGAAATGTGAATATTTACCGTCAAAGTTGGGACCCAGTTGGCATGATTAAAATCCTCTAAAAATACTTTAGTTTAGATACAAACTAAAAAGTCAGTCCTGGAACAATTTCGACATAATAAAAGTTTGATGTTTTGATGTGGGCTGTATGTGTACCTACGTGTTGTATTTATAAAACAGGAGTTAATGTTATTAACTTAATAGATACATGTTGGAAATCCATTTTCTATGTAGCCCACAGGGAAATTAATTAACCCCCCAACTAAGCTCATAATTAACTTCAAATTGTTTGCAACTTTCCATATCATTTGTGATAATCAGGAAAGTTTTCCATTTTCTTTTCCCATAATTACATGCAAAATCATCTAACTGAAAGATGAAATGCTTAACAATATTGAACAGTTTTCTAATGAAGATAAGCAAATGATAGATAAGAAATAACATGACAATTAAGTCAGATAAGATAGCAAAATATGAAATTACAAAATAAAAAATGTTCTTTGGGAAGCTAGCCTATATAGTGACATGCCACCTTAGAGTTTTCAAAGCCTCAATCTCAAATATGTATGGATGCCATTTATTAGAAGCCTCTTACCTAAGAGAGACCTTCTTTTAATTTTTTTAAGTGAATAGGAGCACCTTTATGGCACTTGATTCATTCTTGCTAAAAATGTGCTTTAACAAATTGAACCATAGGGTTTATATCTCAATACTGAAAACAGCTAACTTCGGAGAGAGCTTTCGCAGACACTCCTCAGTGGAATTTGTATAGTATATAAAGAGACCAGACTCTGACCTTGCTTGAACTAGGAAGCAATTTCTTTAGCTGCCTCAGCCGACTTCCTCATGCTTGCACTTCCAAAGTAACCACTGTAGACAAAAGGGAGGAAAGGCATAGGGTACTGTCTCTACTGCTAACCTCATGAGACGCCTGGGCCAATGTCTAGACAACCTTGATAATAAAGCATTAAGATACTGGAAATGCTATTTTTGCAACAGAAAGAAAAGAGGCCTCTGAAGGGGCAGGTAAATGCAGCAGCAGCATTTTGAGAAGGAAAACAGAAAGCCAGACTTGTGTGCTGGGAACAGGGAGGAGGATCAAATCCGATAAATAATTAAAAATTAAAAAAAAATACATTGCCATAAAGATGTAAATACAATTTCAAAATTCATATGGCTTCTTCATTTCCTTCTGTACTTCCCTGACTATGGATAAGATATTCTTGCTCAGGACCAAAAATATATTAAGCCACGAAATCAGCATCTCATTAAAAGACAAAACTTTGGCCATAGCTAGGCTCATAATGATAATCTAAACCACATGGGAATTAGGTAGACAGTGTTGTTTTTCTCATGTGAATTATGTTTGGAGACAAAGGTGTTATAGAAAGAATGAGAATAAGAACTTTCTATTATGAAAAAAGAAAAATTATTTGATTGTAGCTAGCATTATTCAAATAGAAGTGACAATTCACATTATTATAAACTATGTTATTAGACCTTTCATCTGGTTCTAGGGACTGAATTAACACAATCTAAATAAAACATCAGCAACCTCTCTTTTCTTGATCCAATTACTGATTGTCACATGAAAATCAGAGAGATATATTTCTGCTCTTCATCATCTTTATTTTTCTCCACCAGGTATCTCCATTCAAAATTGGGAATATATATCGCTATGGAACTTTATTAAGCTGATTTAATTAAAGTAATAAACACACACCTTCTTAAATGTGTCATAACAGTTTGTTGAACTGGAGAACAAAAGGTAAAATATCCCTGTAATTAAAATTAGCATTTTCTTTCAAATTTTCTAAAAAATTTTTAAAAACAAAATGGGAAACAACTTTCTCTAGAACAGTAAAAGTTGTTAGGCATGGTAATTTAAATGATTTCTTTTTCAAAGAAAATTATGGGGACAGTTGTGCCTTTTCCAGACATAGGAAACTGGTCTTCTAAGAAACTAGAATAATGTCCTGGCTGAGTGGAGCTAGATCCCTATTAAGGTCACTGGATAGCCTAATATTTCAATATTTTGGGAAAAAAATCAACTTCAAGATAAAGCAATCACGTTCCCTTTCCTATTAAGTGGAAAAAATAAGTAGAAGCAAAGATATGTGACAGGCCATTGTCAGTAGTTAAATAGTATAATTTTGAAATAGAGTTGTTCTGAGTTTATGGTAGAATTATAACTTGATAATTATAAACAGCCACAGAAATCATTCAATATAAGTTTCTCCACTAAAGTTTAAAGAAACGGAAACCCAGAGAAGTTAAGTGATTTACCAAAGGACAAACTGACTAGACATAGAATCCAGGGTTTATGTCTTCCAATTCTCAACCCTTCTACTCTCTAAATTGTTTCATACTTAGTACTTTTACATAATTTGTCATTAATATAAAATACTATAGAAAAAAATCCTTACAGACATAGCCTGTGACACTCAACTAAACAATGAGCAGATCAAAGCTAACCCTTTCCATGCATGCATTACAATGTATACATGCTCATTGGAAAGAAAGGCAGAATGAATAAATCTATATTGCGGTTTAAGAAACAGACACGTATTTTTCAAAGAATTTACTAAATCTTAAGTACATAATGAAATATGTACCTCTAAGTAGAAAACCAGTACCATCCTAATTTAATTTGTAGATAAATATTAATAATACCTAACTCATATTGAGTGTTGGGATGGCCAGGTATTAAAACAAGCAGCTTAGATTCACATCTAATTTCCAAACAACCCTTGAGAAAAGTACCTATAATGTTCATATTTTAGATGAAAAATAAATTTAAGTTCTGAGAGATTATACAAGTTGCCTTAGATCACACAGCTATGTATGTGGAAACACCTGGATTTATATCTAAGTCTGATGATAAATTGGGAATAATTCCAGTAAAGAATTATTCTCAGTTTGCTTAAACAGTAAGCTTAATTCTCAGTAAGCTTAAACAAAACTAGAGACCTTAAATACTACACACCCCTACATAGGAATCCATTTATAGCTAACTCTATTTTGCCTTTAAGCAAAGAATATATTAGGATCTCACAAAAATTCTCCTCTTAAAGGGACTGAGATTCTCCTAATATATTTTCCTATTGACACTTAAAAACCTTTCTTCATTAATAACACAAAAATAAATGTATCTCAGCTCAGTTCTGTCACATGTTCTAAATGGATGCAACATAAATTCATAAGAATATCATGTTGGAGAAACCAGGAGTGCCAAGAAATGACTGTATTAGAAACATAAGAAAAGCTGAGTCTCATGCCCAAGATGAGAATGAGGAGCCAGGCAGAGTTCTTGTTTTCCTGTGAGGCAATCTGTTAAAAATCCCCTTGGTTCTAATATTGAGGAGCCAATAATGAAGGCCAACACTCCTCACTACACAGAGGGCTCCATTATGCTTTCATCTGGCTCTAAGATACTAAAAATGAGAGTCTTTTGTTTATCGTTCCTCCATAATTTGGTTTTGTATATTTCACAGTTCAGGAGTACTTAAGCCAAGATAGTGAGAAGGAAATTAATAAATTTTGCTCCTTATCAAATTCATGTTACCATGGAGGAATTTGTGAGGTTTGAGAACCATCTTTGCCAGAACTCTCCTTTCCTTCATCACATTTCATAACATAGAGCTTATTCTTTTTTTAAATTATTTTATTTTTTTTATCTAAACATATAATGTAACCCCACCCCCCTCTCCCAACCCCCCTCCCCCCACCCCCCTCAGTTTGTTTTATGACATTAAGAGTCTCTTTTGGTTTGTCTCCCTTCCGATCCCATCTTGTTTCATTTATTCCTTTCCTACCACCTTAGCCCCCACCCCTGTTGCATTTCCACTTCCTCATATCAGGGAGATCATGTGATAGTTGTCTTTCTCCAGTTGACTTATTTCGCTAAGCATAATACCCTCTAGTTCCATCCACGTCATTGCAAATGGCAAGATTTCATTTCTTTTGATGGCTGCATAGTATTCCGTTGTATATATATACCACCTCTTCTTCATCCACTCATCTGTTGATGGACATCTAGGTTCTTTCCATAACTTGGCTATTGCATAGAGCTTATTCTAACATTACCACACGAGGGTCTTCCTGGCAGGTAATTAGCAGAGTGTGTTATGGGCTCTCATCACGGATTCCACCAGAGACAAGTGCTGAAAATTCCCTCTCACATCAATTAAGGGTGGCAAGAGAACACAAAAGCCTCCATGTAATAATCCAAGAATATTTTCACCTAAAAAACCTCAAATGCACAGAATTCAATAGTTAATTTATGAAAAACGACACTTCTCCTTCTGGTTGAACATAGCTCAGTAAATACACTATTTGGTATATATCTTATAAACAAAAATAATGACTCAAAGATGTGTATAATCATACACTCCACATGATCAATACCTAGAATGGGATTTATTACCTACTTCTTACCCTGGAGATGAGGCAATGTGAACCACCTTCACTCATTATCTCTTCGTAATTAACTGTCATCCTCAGCTGGGATGAGTTGATCTTCCCCTAGCACTGCTCTTATCATAATAATTATCTGTGACACATTTTAATTGGGGACTTAAGATGTGATTGCTATTAGCACAACATAAACTTTCCATATATATACATGTAGAACTTACCCCCACACCAACAAACGATTCCATTTTTTAGTCATAAAAATATAAACAGTACAATGTTTGAGTCCTCTGAACTTCTGCCATACATTTAGGGTGCTCCAGGGTTTTTTCCCCCAAATTTTAAAAAAGTAAAAAGAAATCATGACTCTAAGACTCTATTCATGGGTTAATAGTACTTATTAGTGGCAAGGCTCACTAGACACCAGGGTGTCAGCATTACCCAATCAAGTATTAAATGAGGTCAGATTGGGAGCAACTGCACACCCACTCAAGATTCTATATAGAATGAGCTCTTTCAAAATAACTAAAACAAATGATTCAAAAGTCCGTTTAGATAGGGCCCTACACTAAGATTATTTTTCCTAATCCTGTTACTTCATGAAATACATAATTTAAAAATTCTGCAGCTTAGATGAAATGCATATTTTATCTCCCCCAAATGGTATATCTACACCTAAAGGGACAATTGTTACAGGCTGTGTAGAAAATTGTAGCTCCTAAGGGATCCCTTCTACTAACCAAGTAACTTTATTTGTATATATCGGTAGAATAAAGTAATAGCTTAGCAGTGAAGTGACTGACTTGGATATTATCATGAGATCAGTTACTTGCAATTGGTCTGTCCACTTTTGCTATTTACTCTCTCTGAGTCTCACTCATCCTGCCAGATGTCGTTATTTCTATTTTTACAAATAGCAAACTTAAGGTTCATTCAGTAAGTTCTAAATAGGCAACATAATCTCCATCTCATGGGATAATTGTTGCAATTCCATGATGAGGTAATGCACATAAGGTCACTGGTATCTTCACTTATCTATTCAACAAAAGTATTTAATGAGCACATTCTATATGTTAGGAAATGTGCCAAGTTCAAATACATGAAAAGTGTCAATACTGTCTCTGCTATCATAGTTTACAAGTTAATACACGCTTAGCATGTAGGGTGTAATACACATGCAGTAAAGTATGTTAATTATAGACTCACAACCTTTTATTACAATTCTGTAATGTTTGTGTTGTATAAATTAAAAGTTTTTTTTTTTCAACAAATTTGGGGAAATTTGGCAGAAAAAATTTGACATGAGTATACCTACAATCTTCCCTTTTCCTACTTTCTGTGAATATTCATAACTTTTATGGCTTAAATACTAATATATTTGTTTGTGAGATGCTTTCCCAGACTCTGTTGTGAGTGTTATGCAATACCTAGAATATATACTCTATCATGTGCCCCAAATTTGAGAAGTTCTGAATTCTGGACCACATAGGATCCAAGGTTTCAGATAAGGCTTGTGGATGTGGACTAAAATCATAGCTCAATTGTTCTTCCCCCATCCTATATGGTTTTGGTAGAAATAATGAGCAAAGATTCTCAGTTACCTGACCCTGGCCATGACTTAGACATGGGCGATCATGAGAGTTCATCCCTTTGTTCTTATTGGCTGATCTAAGGATGGACATATGATCCAAAGAGGAGCAAAGACCTTTCATGGGAAGGGAGTTCTGGAGCTGGAAGACAGTTTTTGGACTCTGTGTTTTAAGAAGAGAGGCTTAGAGCTGCTGATGGCAGCATTTCATAACAGATAACAAGGATATGTCTGAGAAGTAAGCTAACACACAAGAGAAGCATAGTTAAGAAATAGGAAAGCAAAGAAACCTTGACATCTGACCCCATGGATCCAAATATGTGTGAATCTTTGGACTTTCCAGTTTCTTGAGAAAATTCTCTGGACCTATTTAAAAGGAGACTGAAGATGTGTTTTCAACAGAAATGCTAATTAACCTTCATCCTAGCTTTAATAATTATGAGTTAATGGTAGCACTTTGGCCTTAATTTTAGAGCATTATTGGCCTTTAATAATGATCTATCACAAATACATGAGGATTTAATATCTTATATTTAATACTTTGAAGTCCAGTTTGGTTAATCCCATCTGAAAATACCTTTGATCAAGACAAGAAAAGCTAAATTATCAACTGAAATGACATGTCATTTTAAACAAAATGGCTACTTATTTAAATATCCACCAGAAAACATCTTTTGATTCTGAAAATAAGTGACTAGATATGCTTATGATTATTGCCAATGATGGGCTCTTTGCCCAAGTAGTTATTTATGACACTCAACATCATACACAAATTATGTCCATTTAGTTAATATCACTACCTATTCCCATAAACTGCCAAATAGATGAAAATATTTTACAAAATAATAAAGACTGAACAAGAATTAAAATGAAATGCAATGTAACTTTTTCCTTTAGGGAGATTTTTTTTTTCCCCTATTAGATTTTCAGTTAGCAGTCACTTTTAAAATTGAAACACCAAATGCTGAATAATGGTGAAAAACATAGCACACAATAAAAATTAGCTTATCTCCCAGTTAATTTCTACCACAAAGTAACACATTAGTAAATGTCCAATCATTCATTCATCTTTCATTCAACAATGTCAGTTCAGTTGAATTGAACGTGTATTGAGCAGCTTTCATGAGCAATTAACTGCACTCTATGTAAAACACTCTACGTGATACGGACATGAACAAGGTAAGCAGCGTAGTACTCAAGGAAAAGAACTTCCTGTAAGGAAGCTAAGGCCCATATATAAATGACAGCGATAGAAGACAAGATAAAACTACAAAAGATGTACCACAAAGTACAATTTGCACACAGAAGAGAGAGAGATTTAAGGTTGCTTGTAGCGAGAAGTGAGGACAAAATAAAGGTATATTTGATTTAGTCCTTCACCTAGTTCAAGAGATTGAGACAATGAGGGTTTTCCTGTAAAGGGAGCCATGGAACCCAATTTCAAATTAGATTGCATTTTATCATGTTCCTCAGATACTAGGTACTAGACTAGGTAGGACTTTTTACATTTGCTATTTCAAGTGACATTGGTTTTCACGTACAAAATAAATGCTATTTGTTTCCTGTTTTCCCCAGGAGGAAACTGAAGCTTAGGGATATGAACTCTATGAGTAATGACTGGCAAAGCAGGTCCAAGAACCAAGATCCATGGACTATGAAATCAAGGTGTTTTTCTTCAGATTTTCTCAGCAATCCTGCAAAATTTCTGTTGTTTCTTTCAGGGCTCAGCTTCCCTCTGCTTGGAGGACATGTCAGCTCTTCCACAGACAGCCTATGAATGGTAACCTTGGTCATTGTCTAAGATCGTTCTTTGTTACTCTGGAAGCAGAGGTTAGCTGGGGACTGATTTGTGAATTAAAAGTAGTTTCTCTGAAAAAAAATTAAAAAGCATGACTATTTTTCCTTAGTCCTTTGTAGATAGTCGATAGTCTTCTGGCATCTATTTTGAGGACAAGGGGAGTGCTCATTCTGTTTTTCCATTTCAAGATAATCTTTTGTTTCTTCATAGTGACATTTAAGAATTTCTTGGTTCTGCTGTGGTTTCACTATGATGTACACAGATAAAGATTTATTTTTATTTACATTGTACAATGCTGATCCATTTCTCTGTTCTTAGGATTCAATGTTTTACTCAAGTCTAAAAAACTCTCCCCTCTCATCTTTTTTGATATTGTCCTTATTCTATTTTCTCTTCTGGAATGCCTTTTAGGTCTATCTTTACCATTCTATTTTCCATGTTCACTTCTTTTTTTTTTCCCCACTTCTCTTTTTCTTTCTAGAAGTAATTGCCATAGTTCAATGTTCCAGATTATTGATTTTCTCTTTGGCTAAAACTTACCCGCTATATAACCCATCCAGGAAGGTTTTAATTTTAATACTTATAATGCTTGCCATTTTATTTCTCAAAGTTGTAACTATGTTTCTCATTCTCCTTTTGTAGGGCAGTAGCTCTTCCTGAGTCCCAGGTATTTATACTGTTTGAAGTTCATGTTCCTCTCCAGTTACGAAATCCACATCTCAAATTTAAGTGGGCATTCAGACTGCAACCCTGACCTGTTTTGACCTACACTCAGTTTTCTACCTTGCTACTTTGTTATCCTATCACATTAAGGGGTTATTATAAACTCTGGTTATGAGTTTATAATCATCAACTTATCAAATTCATAGCCTGAAAATTTCATTTTCTTTCTTTTGATCTTGGCTAGGTATTTAAATAGTTGTTATGTTCTACTCAGTATTTGTGTATTTGTAGAGGGAAGGAGGGTGGGTGGGAGGAGTACTCCATGAAGCTTAGGTCAACATTTTGCTAAAACTAAAAGATCAAGTGATAGTAACTCTGACAACTATTTTGTCTATATTCTTTATACTCTAGTTACTCTTCAACCTTAATATATTTAGTAAACAATACCTGTGATCCCTGAGTCAAGAATAATCAGTTACCACAGGAGCACACAATGAGAAAAGTATCAGAAATCCCATGTGACAGCTTAAGGTGATAAATGAAATAAGTGAGTGTATTAGAAGAAAGAATAGAAAGAGGCCAGATCATATGCTAATTATTTCATATGCATTATTTCATGTAATACCCCAACCACCTACTTCTTTAGAAAACTGGAGATTCAGAACATCACACTAAATTGTACAGGAATTGAACAAGCCAGGAATTGAACCTAGGTCTCTTGAGTTTCAAAAAGCCACACTCTATTATTATAAGAAATTTAGAATTTGTTCTGAGATAGCAAAAGTTTGACATTATCAAAGCCAGAATCAAGGAAGACTACTCCAGGAGCAAAGGCAGATTTCTTACATAGCCAATGAAGTTTAGACACTAGGGTCCCTCAAATGGATGGGACTCCTGGAGTATCTGGGTATTGTAAGGATTCTGGGTATGGAGGGAAACCCAAATATCTGGAAGTATTTATACATAAATGTGTCTGAAAATTGTCTTAAGAGATGTCAGAAGAAAAGGGTTTGAATCTTCATGACTTCTGTTTTTGAAAATTTTGTGTGTATCTTTTGTAATTAAAAATAAATATTCATCCTTCTACTTATTTTTTTTGCTCATAATTTTGTATTACTTTTCTTTTAATGAAAGGCACAACTTCTATAACTTCCAGGCACAAATCCTAGTTCTGTCCTTGCCTAGGAATAGAGAGTAGGGAGGGAGTGTACGATGAAAACAGAGAGGTGAGTTAGGAATCTGGAAGAGTATAGGTATAAGGTAAGAATGGCTAGAACTAAAATGGTAGCCAAAAAAAGTCAAAATTATTGGACTGATGCAGGAACAACAGCCAAGAAAGAATAAATTCAGTGAGTGGCAGGATGTAAGCCATAAGTGGAAGGAACAGTCTAGTCTCATTCCAGGTTGATGAGTATGGCTGTAAATGACAATTAGTGGTGTTATTACCAGAAAGAGGCAAGTTGAGAGGAATTTACTGGTGATTTGGTAGATGAGGTGAAAGACCAGTGGAGAGGATGAAGATGGAGAATACAAAGATTTCCTTGTGGCTAGAACAATACATTTGTCCAGCCTCTCACTGGCATTTGGAATGAAATACAAAAGCGTTGCGGATGACTGGGATTCTATGTTGAGTGCTGCTTACATAGAACAGACCCTCCAGAGCTGCATATAGGGGAAGACGCTGTAGATGGCCAAGCCTGGGATCTTAGCAAATAGCTCAAAAGCAAGAAAAGGTAAATAAGGAGGGAGACCAACAAGAGCCTCAAGAAAATGGAGGTGACTTCATCGAGGATGCAATGTTTGGATTTGGTACAAAGACAGTCATGCGATCTTTTAAAGAACCAATTCAATAGGGTTGTGAGAACCAGAGTTTGGGTGTGAGGGACCATTGGGGAGTTGGTGGTGATCTATGAGTATAAAATAATCTTTCAGGAAACCTGGAAAAAAAAAGTATAGTATAGTCTCATAGATGAGATGAATTATCTTCTTGGAGTCTGGGAACTTTTTTTTTTTTAAGTCAGATAACACATTTTTAAGTCAGTTAACACACATATTAACACAAATATGTGTGTTAGGATGATTGATGAAGCACCATCCTGAAGGAGGCTGAATGATGGGAGAACAGAGGCTCTGGGGTCATCCAGGGGCAAATACAATGAGAATATTTCCTCTGCAAAGACAATGGCAGATATTTGAAAAATTTTAGATGATTGTCAGAGTTTTTAATATTGCTTGTACAGACTCTTGGATAATGAAGACTAAGGTATATCCATGTGAACAATGGCCAAAATGAAATAGAGATGCAGATCATGAAACTGAAAAAGGAAAAAATTGTGAATTCAAAAGGTCAGATAGCAAAATTATTAAGGGCGAGTATGAGGATGTAAATAAAAAGAAATAGTATGGGGGCACCTGGGTGGCTCAGTGGGTTAAAGCCTCTGCCTTCGGCTCAGGTCATGATCCCAGGGTCCTGGGATCGAGCCCCGCATCGGGCTCTCTGCTCAGCCTGGAGCCTGCTTCCCCCTCTCTGTCTGCTTCTCTGCCTACTTGTGATCTCTGTCTATCAAATGAATAAATAAAATCTTAAAAAAAAAAAAGAAATACTATGAATAAAGAACCTGGAAGATGGCATGAATGTATCCTGGGGGATGGTAGATGATATTTATAAAAAAGAGACTAAAAGTTTGTACTAGTAGCAGGTAGGAATTCAAACAAAATGTGTTGGCTAATTAGCACCAATTAATTTAATTGGTTACAATGACAGAAACCTACACAGTTACGCAAATAATAATGTGAATAATGGCTGCACAAGTTATCATAAAGTTTTTAATCATGACCTTGTATGAAGGGGTTGGTATATCTCTAATCAAAGTTTAAGTCTAAAGAAGCACTTTAATTCATTTCTTTATAATATCTCCATTTGCTAAAGAATGAATAGCAAGGGTCACTGTAGCTTTTGCAATGCTCATATTAGGGAAGTTTAAAATTGAAAATAAATTTGAGCTCTCTACTTCCATCTGCATTAGACAACTACAGGCAAATGATATAATTAGTGAAATTCCCTAAAAAAATGTGCTATTTCCTAAACATTACTTCTTTTCTGATGTAAGAGTCATAGGCTTAGAAGTCCAGATATCAAAATAGCTGAGGAGGGTACTACAAGATATAACTAAAAAGAAATAATATAATTAAGAACTTTTATTACAGTCTTAAAATATACTGTATCCATAATTAAACTTATTATTTTTAATTTATATCTCATTTCTCCCCTAAAGTATATATTAGAGCCACCAAAGAAATATATACTCTGTGGCCAATTAAACAAAAAAGATAACTATGACTTCAGATAAACTTTGGCTCTGTACTTGCTGGGAGGAAGGCAGTTTAATTGCATTATCCTAGTAAAGAGAAAACAAAAGTGTTCTCTTTCCAGAGGAGAAGCACTTTTTTTCTTGTATGACATTCTAAAAAAAGTTTCTGAAATAAGGTAATTTACTCTGGACAGTTAGCAGCCTCATGGACAACATCCTTAGCAAAATATTACAAAATGTCACACACCTATTTTTTCAGACACAGTTAATCATATGATATTTAAAAAGTGAGTAAGCAGGTAATTTTCAAGATGCTGAATTTACTGAATTCAAATATCTAGGCTACCTCATCTGTCTTGGTAGAGTGGCACAATTTGAGATACAGTAGGAATTATGGGCTGCAAGTGTCTTACAATTGCTCCCCTAAATAATCCTTTGAATTTTATAAAAAACAACAACAACAACGCAAATATATGCAGCACGGTGTAACAGTCTCTAACAATATAAGGTCAGAACACAAAAAGAGAAATCACACCACATAACACAGACTACACTTCGGTATGGCCCAATCCCCCCTTGTTCATAAAGTTTTGCTTTTATGATCTTATCTGTTACATGTGCTCTTTAATTTAAGATCAGGACATCTTGAAGAAACACATTTTTTTCCTAGAACCATCAACAGATGTCCTTTAGAAAACTAGTTAAGTAATTTGAGAGTCAAAACTGCACAACTGAATCAGTAACAATTAGATGTATTTGTTAAAGGATTAATTTAATGGCTGCTTAACTCATTCACTGAGTTTCAAAAATCCAACGAAACCTTAAACAGTATTCTGGATCAAACTTATGAGATTTTTTCATAAAACATGCCCTTTGGTAGTCAATGCTGAGGATTTCATGATTTGAAAGGAATATAACAGTGAGTTGGTTAAAGTGTATAGAAAAGAATCATAATACAGAATAATATAGTTATAGTTATATAACTATAGTAATATAGTTATTGTACTTAGCCCATTACAGAGACTATTTGGAGTGATGGCATGAAATTTTGGCTACTTAGGCAATCAAGATCTGTGGAGTCTTGATAATTCTAGTGAAATAAAAATCCTTAAATACCTACTCTAGTATTTGTATGCATTCAGTGAAGTCAGTTAAAAGTATTTAGGTTGACATGTAAATTCTTAAGGGAGAATTATTTCTTACCATGCATAGATTTTGTAAATGAGTGGAATATTAATAAAAGTGAATGCCAACATTCTCAACTAATATATGTTGTGATAAAATACGTCCATGGGATTACTTCTTTGAATTTTTTGAATTTCTTAAAGTCAACACAAAACATAATTCAATATTTTGTGTTTCACTCTACTTAAGGAGTCTTCTGGCTGAAACACGCCAAGTAACTGGAAGAGATAAACTTGTTGAATGCCACTTTCATTTTATAAGATGGAATCTCCTACCCAATAATTCTACACTTCTGCAAACCTATAATACGACACGTGGGTGCTCAACCAGTTAAGCAGCTGCCTTTGGTTTGGGTCATAATTCCAGGGTCCTGGAATTGAGCCCCACATCTGGCTCCTTGCTCAGCCGAGAGCCTGCTTCTCTTTCTGCCTCCCTCTCCACCTACTTATGCTCTCTGTCAAATAAATATAAAAATAAAAATAAAACAATTCTACACTTAAGAATTTCATTTTACAGGGACGCCTGGGTGGCTCAGTTGGTTAAGCGGCTGCCTTCGGCTCAGGTCATGATCCCAGCGTGCTGGGATCGAGTCCCACATCGGGCTCCTTGCTCGGCAGGGAGCCTGCTTCTCCCTCTGCCTCTGCCTGCCTCTCTGTCTGCTTGTGTTCTCTCTCTCTAATAAAAAAAAAAAAAATCTTAAAAAAAAAAATTTCATTTTACAAATATATAAAAAAATTCTTGTTGATTGTTTGACCTGTTAAGTATTGCAGAAAAATTTGCATATAAAAACAACTACATGCTGAAAACAAGGCTTTTTTTCCATGTCTACCTACACAAAACACAATAGAAGATTATTTATTTAATGTTGTCTCAATTAAAAAAAACTATGGATATTATATCAAATTTTATACAGTGAGGGCAAAAAATATTCACACACAATATTTAGTTGTAATTACTATCTGCCCTAGTTATACATTTTCCTATCTGTTCTAGATAAGGGTAAGTATTCAAAATGACACATAAACCTCCCCAGGTCCCATGATAATGAAGTAATACACTTAAAAAAAATCAAGACTCCAAGTGTCAACTAAATGGTAGACTTGTTATTTAAAGAATATTCCTGAGTAAATGTATAAAAAGAACTTAACCTATGATAAAAATTTTCATTCATGTTGTTCACTTAACCTTTAATTACAATAGGCCTTATATTATTACTTAAATATTTCACTTCCCACAGCTTGTCACCTCAATGAATCATAATATTAAGGAACATGTTATATTTTCCTAAATAGCTGCTTAGCAATCTCTAATATTTCTGCTTATTACTTTGTGTAATGGTATGTACATAATTGAATAAATAAAAAATGAATACAAAACAAAAACTCAGTAAAATAGTATTTCTGTACAGTATGTTTCTTTGTGATTAGTTTGTAAAACTCCTTGACTTTGAATTAGTCAACTTTTTTTCTTCTCTATGCATAGCACAGGGTGTATAACAAATAGATGCCCATGTTGAAATAAATAAATCGATCAAAAGAAAAACCTGGAGTGCCTGGGTAGCTCAGTAGGTTAAACCTCTGCCTTTGGCTCAGGTCATGATCTCAGGGTCCTGGGATCAAGCCCTGCATCAGGCTCTCTGCTCAGCAGGGAGCCTGCTTCCCCCTCTCTCTCTGCCTGCCTCTCTGCCTACTTGTGATCTCTGTCAAATAAATAAATAATAAAATCTTTAAAAAAAAGAGAAACCTGTGAAAGTTTCAAGTCTGCCTTAGAGAAATTAAGAATCTTACAAGACAATGATTTTTCTCATAAAGAATAATTAATGGAAAATAAGAAATTTCACCAAAGAATCTTTAAATAATATTACAAGATGAGGGAAAAAAATAGAAATGCCAGATGCTAGTAAAATAAAAACCCTGATAATATGATATCACCTTAATTGTTACTGAAAAAGAAAAGTATCCATTGTACAATGTATTCTGAATGAGACATATTTTTTTTAAAGATTTTATTTATTTATTTGACAGACAGAGATCACAGGTAGGCAGAGAGGCAGGCAGAGAGAGAGGAGGAAGCAGGCTCCCTGCTGAGCAGAGAGCCCGATGTGGGGCTCGATCCCAGGACCCTGGGATCATGACCTGAGCCGAAGGCAGAGGCTTTAACCCACTGAGACACCCATGCGCCCCTGAATGAGACATATTTAGGTTGGATTGCAACTTTACATTAGCTGCCTAGTGGTTCTGAACCAAAGGTCGGTGCCAGGACTCTAGGCTTTTATACCTGTTTCGATACCCTTTCTCTCTGTCATCTCTCTTCTATTGAGTAGGTAATAATAATTTTTAAATAATTCAGTAATGGGAGAAATAACTTTATTTTCTTCAAGCAAACCCTCCTCTCTGATACCTCTCCTCTCATCATTTCATTTGATCAGGCACAGCAATGCCATTTGATTTTAAAATGACTTATGCCCTACAAACTCTGACTTCAATATAGTTAGTATTCTGAGAAGTAAATAAATACTTAATGTAGTATTCTGTGATTGTTTCATACAAACACTTCAGGAAGCTTTTATCAGATGACAGATTAAATGTTATTTGAAAATATTTTCACAGTTAAGATTTATTGAGTGGTTACTATGTGTCAAAAATGGTGTGCAGGGTTTGATAAGTGACAACTTTTATAATTCTCACAACTTTATGAATTAGGAGTTACCACCTTTAGAAGAGGCATCCGAGTACAGGTCGTTGAAGTAACTTGCCAATCACACATCTACAAGGTGGTGGATTCAGAACTCTAAACCAGGTTCCCGGAGGACTGAACCTTGTGCTTGGTACTATCTAGGCAGACTGCCTGTCTATAAAGTCATACTATTTTAAAGAATATCAAAAGCGGATACCTAGGAGGCTCAGTCGGCTAAGCATCAGACTCCTGATTTAGGCTCAGATCATGATCTCAAGGTCATGAGATCAAGCCCTGTGTTGGGCTCCATACTGGGTGTAGAGCCTGCTTAAGATTCTCTCTCTCTGCCCCTCTCCCTCTGCCCCTGCCCCCCTCACTCAGGCTCTCTTTTGCTCCCTGAAAAAGGAAAAAAATATATATTGAAAGTATTTCTAGAATCTAGTGAAGAAGAATTGATGATAGACAGTGGATGTATTGCTTTTGTCATTCTATTTAGATCTAAGAACCTATTTCTCTTATATGACATCTCTGAAACCTCTCCTTGCTTCACCGACACTGCTCCTTTACAACTAACACATGACAGACACTGATCACAAACACCAGCAGTCTTGGCTTTGATGAAGCCAAGAAAGGGGGAAAAAATGGCTTCAGAAAATTTCTAATGATACATTTCTGCTCCCATACATAAAATACAAAAATTCAAAAAAATACACTGTAAGCATATACACTATTTCTAAGAATAGCAATTAGAGCTAGATGAAATAGAATAAAGTTCAAAAACCATGGATATCTGATTTCCACCCATAAATAACCTAATGTCAACATAATCTCATCCATCTGTAAAGCTCAGATGAAGAGAAAAGCTCATGTTACCATCCACAAGCACACAAATACAGAGGACAACAAAGCCTTCTTTTCCACGTGAGGATTTTCATTCCCTGATCTTTACTCTCAAAGCTTGCTACTTATTAACCACTGGTATGAAAACGGTATTATTTAGTTGGTTCTATCCATTTCCTTTGGTTCCAGAGAAAGCCACACATGCCATCTAAAGCAAAAACCTGTGCTTCGATTGAAGACTTGGTTAGCCTTATCTCCGCTTCAGTAGTGACAGAAAACAAACGTGAATGAGATGCTGGTTCTCATCGTATTTTAACTCAGATCCCCCTCATTTCCTGTGACATGGTATCATGTGTGCCTGTGAGCGTCGGTCTCACCAGATACTCCTTATTGAATAACAAAGGGGGTAAAATACTTCAGGAAGATGAAAAGGAGAAGGGGAAAAAAAAACAAACAAGCAAACAAAAACCCCTTGGACCTGACATTATGGAAAAAAATAAAAAAAGACACTAAGATGAAAAAAGAAATAGTGTCATGGTTTACATGTGGGATTTGGATGGAATCTAGGGCTGTGTTTTAATTCAAAACTCACCATCTCAAAACCACTTCTTTTCATCCGCCTGCAGGACTTGAGGTAAGTACGTATACGTTTTCTGGCACGCTCTTGATACTCAGGGAATTGTCGCCTGCATGAGTCAATGATAGCCTGGATCTTTTCTTTGGGCTGCTTAGAGATTGGGACCATTCGGTCCAAGTTTTCATCTACAAACAGCCTGACAAACATCTGTTGGCAAGAGGGAGACAGAGGAGAAGGGTTTGGAGGACTGCTCTCTGCTGTTCCTAGCTTCCTGTCTTGATTACCGATAGGAAAATACTCTTTTCTGATTTATGCACTGGAGAACTTTGCAATGGAAAGTCAGAAATTTTTAAGCAAACACCCTTTAAAGGCTTTCTAAATGGCTGGATTAAAAAAAAAAAAAACAGAGAGAAAAGAGAGAGAGAGGCAGACAGACAGACAGACAGACAGAAAAGTATAGACTATCGTGTAGGAAAAAAAAAAGCAGGAAATAACAGTAGACTGTGACAATTAGGCACCCCATAAAATTCTCCATTAATGATAAATGCGACTGCTACATTGCTAGGCTGCACAGTAAGCTAATCTCTGAAAACGGACTCTTTCGTCATGCATAATTAGCTGAGCCGGGAAGGCGAGAGAAATAACTGATGACAGCTGTACTCTTCCAAGGAATAAGCTGAGGCCCCCTCATCCACCAGGTAAACATGCATACTCACACAACACAAATCCAGTTTTCAGCTCACATTTGGCTTTAAAATTCTAAACAAAACACAGCAATTCTGGTGTCTGGTTGGCAAAGACTGTTTCATGTACTTTTAAAATCCTTCTGTAAATTAAACAGACATGTCTCTAGAATATCCACATTTACCACCAAGCAACAACATGAACGTGAAGTGGTAAGAAGTAAGCCACGCGGGAAAGCGTGGCCAGACTCACATTAAAGGCTTTCAGCCGCTCCGCCTCAACGCCATCCGTCTCGTTCACTTTCTCAGAATCGTCGTGGTCATCGTGGTCATCTTCGTCCTCATCTCCCCTGTTTAGAGACAGGTCCTCAGCACCTCGGTCTACACTCTCATTTTTGCCGGAGTCATAGCTTGAGTAGCTATGCGCAGGAGACTGAAAAGAAAGGGATGAATTGCTACTTTTAAGTTCATCGCAGAGCGTATGAATTCTGTTTTTAATTTCAATGGTTTCTGAAAAATCTTGCTGAAAGAAGTTAATCCCAGAGTTGTGGCTATTTTAATTGGAATCAAAATTAGTAGAGATTAGATGGGAAACCCCTCTCCCCGGTCACATCAGTTACATCACAAGTGCTGGGTAGCTGCACGGAGCATTTCTATCACTGCAGAAAGTTCTATGGGATTGAGCTTTTCAAGAGCCAAGATACTTCCCACCCAATATACATACTTTCAAAGAGAAAGAAAGAAAAAACCAACCTGTAAGCACCTTTGCGAGAGAATCACTCAATCACATATTTTTAGAAACAGAAATGAGCTCAGAGCTTAGTCAGCCTAACCATATCAGTATTTTCTTAAACAGATAAGATAACTGAGGGGTGGATATGCTTAACTGATTTGCCCAACAAGGACTACATAAAATATTGATACTGGGGTGCTAATTATAAGACAAAGTCTTGAAAATCAGTTTTTAAATTGTGCGTGAGTCTTAGGATGGAATCGAATCTTGGTCTAGAGAAAAAGAAAGAACCAGGTTTCTTCTGAATCACGTGAAGCTTAACGCTTCCTAATGATGTGAAGCTTAACGCTTTAAAAGATGAATGTCAACCAACACAGATCTCAAAAACTTTGATAATTGTGTTCAAGACCAACCATGGATCCTGCTGTAGTATCTCCTACTCCTTTGTCCATATAACACCTTTTCCTTTCAGAAATAGCCTCTGCTCCCCCGGGGGTGAGAGTGCCAACCCCAGGGCAGCAAACTTCTCTACCCCAGCTGTGCCCCAACTTTACCCCTGGGTAGCTGAAATCAAGTTGAATCCAGCAAAGCTAAGCAGAATAGACTCCTAATAACATCATCTGAGATTCCAGATTCAAATGTGCCTGAAATTAACCCATCAGCTCTGTGATACTGTACATCTTCTACACCCTATCCCTCTTCATTTTCTTCTTTGCTTATATCTGAGTTTTAGTCCTTTACAACTGCATCTGGAGTGGTATGGAAATCAATCATGGTAAGGCCAGATTAACAACCCAAGTTTCACATATGGAAACTTAGATACATAGATTACTTTAGTGAAATGGAGAGTATCTCTAAACATCAACAGCACCCTCAAATCTAAAATGTAAAATGCTTTTGAAAGAACCACACAATGGGAAATTTTAAAACAGCAGTGTTCAAAAACGCCTGTGTGGAATAACGTACGTGTGATATGTTGTAAGGATCGTGCTAATATATTATTACTGCATAATCAGAGGAAGAATAATAAAACTAGAATAGATACCTGACATAAAAAATAAAGTTAAAATAAAAAAAACACATTTTATAATATAGTATTATAATATTATAATATTTCAAATTATTAACAAGGTACATGTACCTAATAAAATATAAGGCAAATGTTCCATAGGTTTGAAGAATAGACCATGTATATATTTTTAATGCCAACGTGCAACATTTAAAAAATGCTACAGTACACTTAACTGAATGCAAATATGCTGGGATAATATATTTTTCTACACGCCACGAGAAATATACAACCCACTGTCTGCTATAAACAGAACCATTTGGAATGATGTCGGATTTATACCTCTAGTCCCTCTAGGTAAAGAACACCCAGTCTTACAGACCTGAGAATATTCAGAATCTAAATCTAAAGCATAATCATTTTTTCCTTCTATTATATAAACTGAAATTTTCTCAGCTTGAGTATCATTTCCTGTCTCTCTCAATGTTGAAGATACAACTAGCTTTCAAGGCCAATCCTAGTAAATTCAATTTCCACCAAGATCCCCTCTTCTATCTCACTCTACTTTAACGTTCTCTAAACTGTGAACTCTTGTTATACTATGGCATTCGACACAGAATTCAACACTATCTCTACTTCTAGTGTTAATTTGCATTTTCTTTCAAGCTAGACTGAGATAGGAATCAACACTTGACCTCTACATCTTCTCTCACAGCAACAAAGAAATGTTCTCTACAGAAATAGTGTTTAAGACTGTTAGCAGTGTCGCATTTTCTACAAAACTATTTGGTCTTAAAAAATGGGGGAATGAAGCCAAGTAACAGATTGGGAGAAAATATTTACAAAAGGCACATCTGATAAAGGATTGTTAGCCAAAATACACAAAGAACACTAAAAACTAAACATAAGAAAGCAAACAACCTGATTAAAATACAAGCCTCAAACCTTAAGAGATAACTCACCAAAGGAGACAAACAGACCACATACAGACATATCAGAAGAAGCTCCACATCATCTGTCATCAGGGAAATGCAAATTAAAACCAGGAGATACTACTATACACCTACTAGAATGGACAAAATCTGGAACATCAACATCAACATCAAATGCTGGGGAGGATTTGGAGCAGCAGGAACTCATTCACTGATGAAGGGAATGCAAAGTGTTACAAGCGCTTTGGAAGACAGTTTGACTTTTTCTTACAAAACTAAACATTACCTTATCATATGAACTCATAGTCATGCTCCTTGATATTTACCCAAAGAGTTAAAAACTTATGTCTATACAGATAAACTGCGCAGGGGTGTTTATAGCAGCTTTATGCAGAATTGCTAAAGCAAAAGCAATCAAGATGTGTTTCGGTAAGTGAATGGATGCATAAACTGTGGTACCTCCAGGTAATGGAATATTATTCAACACTAAAAAGATACGAGCTAATGGAGACATGAAGGGACACCAAATACCTGTCAGTAGGTGAAAGAAGTCAATCTGAAAAGACTACATATTATATGATTTGAGCTCTAAAACATTCTGGAAAAAGCAGAAGCATGAACAGTTCAAAGATCAGGTATTGTGGGGAGTAGGGGTGAAGAGGGGCAGCACAGAGGATTTCTACGGCCCTGAGAATACTCGGTATGATGCTGTAATGGTAGATACATGTCATCCATAGAATGTACAGCATCATGACTCCCAATATAAACCATGGACTTTGGGTATTTATAGTTTGTCCATGTAGGTTCATCAGTTAGAACAAACATACCACTCTGGTAAGTATTGTTGATAATGAGGGAGGCTATACTTACACAGGGGCAGGGGGTATGTGGAAATCTCTGCAGCTGCTTCTCAGTTCTGTTGTGAATTAAAACTGTTCTAAAAAATAAAGTCCTTTTTAAAAAATGGGGAATATGGGTATTGGGATGATAATACAGAATGAAGCCATAAAAATCACTACAGTCTTTTAACAACCCACAGAAAATATTGCAGTCTCTACACCATAAATCTACCTTACTTTATAAAGAACTTTGGATGACCATACTCTTAGAAGCCTTCATTTTGGGTGCAGTAATTTTCATATTCCAGGTATAAATTGAAAAAATCCAAATTAAATCTTTTTTCAAAATCTTTTTTTTGACAAAAAAAACAGGGGGAGAGGGAGAAGGAGAAGCAAGCTCCCCACCAAGCAAAGAGCGTGATATGGGGCTCTATCCCAGGATCTCAAGATCATGACCTGACCTGAAGGCAGATGCTTAACTAAGTCACCAAGGTGCCCCTAAATCAAATCTTAAAAAAAAACCAAACGTTGGAGTGCCTGGGTGGTTCAGTCGTTAAGCGTCTGTCTTACACTCCATTTGTGATCTCAGGGTCCTGGGACTGAGTCCCACTTCTGGGCTTCTTTCTCAGCAGGGAGCCTGCTCTTCCCTCTCTGTCTGCTGCTCCCACAGCTTGTGCTCTCTCTAGCAAATAAATGAATAAAATCTTTTTAAAAAATGCTAAGGAATCACCCCTTAGGCACTATAGAAGATGCAAACTTGCTTATCCTCATAACACAGGTGTTAGTTCATAGGGCCAACAGTTTATTTTGGCCTTAATTACATATTCCATTTTTTTCCTCTTGAGATAACCTGTGGCTCTTCTTAGAAAAGGCTCCTTGAAAAATACATTTGCACTTCTATTTTCTCACATTTTTACCACCTTAATAGAACTGCCAGCTCTGGACCTAGGAAAACTCCCTACCCCACACCTAGAAAATGGAAGCTTAATCTTACTCTGTGGTCAGAGCATAGAATGGCTCAGACAGCAAGGCCACAGTGCTTGATAGGAGACAGGCTGAGGCTAAAGGGGGAAATATGTGATATACACAGCCAAGGGAAATAAAGATAAACCTTTCATTTCTTTATCATGTCCTAAATAAGGGAATTGGCTTATATGTCCATCTCCCACAAAGCCCAAGAGTTAATTGATGTTGGGGTCACTCAAAGACCATGCCTTTTCCATCCTAAAAACCATGCACAGTGTCAAGCACACAGTGAGAATAAGATGACAAATATTTTCTGAATAAGTGATTGCTTACATATTGGAGCTGTATAGAAGATAATCTGAATTCGTTTTTAAATTGCAATTTAAAAATTCACCTTGCTAGTTACTTCTTTTTAAATTGAGTTATAATGGGGCACCTGGGTGGCTCAGTGCAGTGGGTTAAAGCCGCTGCCTTTGGCTCAGGTCATGATCCCAGGGTCCTGGGATCGAGCCCCACATTGGGCCTCTCTGCTCAGCAGGGAGCCTGCTTCCTCCTCTCTCTCTCACTGCCTGCCTCTCTGCCTACTTGTGATCTCTGTCAAATAAGTAAATAAAATCTTAAAAATAAATAAATAAATAAATAAATTGAGTTATAATTGATAAACAATATATTAGTTTCAGATATATAATAATGATTTGATACTTGGATATATCACAAAATGATCCAAATAATTCTAGTTAACCTGTCACTATATATAAAATTGTTTGTGATGAGAACCTTTAAGATTTACTTTAACTTTCAATTATGCAATATAATATTTTTAACCATAATTACTATGCGGTATATTATACCTCCATGACGTACTTTATAACTCAAAGTTTGTCCCTTTTGACTCCCTTCATCTATTCCCTATCCACTGACAACCAGCTCCCCCAATTCTGGCAGCACCAATTTGTTTTCTATATCTCTGATTTGGTTTTTTCTTTTGTTTTTCAAGATTCCACATACAAGTGAGATCATTTGATATTTGCATTTCTCTTTTTTCACTTGGCAGAATGTCTTCAAGGTCCACCCATGTTATCACAACTGTCAAGAGTTCCTTCTTCTTATAGCTGAATAATAATCTACTGTATATATATACTACATTTTCTTGATTCACTCATCCATCGATGGACACTTAGGTTCATTCCATGTTTTGGGTATTATGAGTCATAATACAATGAACATGGGAATGAATATACCTTTCCAGCTAGTGTTTTCATTTCCTTTAGACAAATACCCAGAAGTAGCTTTGGTGGATCATATGAAACTTTTTAAATTTTGTTTTATTTTTTGAAAGATTTTAGGGGCACCTGGGTGGCTCAGTGGGTTAAGCCTCTGCCTTCAGTCAGGTCATGATCTCAGGGTCCTGGGATCGAGCCCCACATTGGGCTCTCTGCTCAGCAGGGAGCCTGCTTCCTCTCTCTCTCTCTGCCTGCCTCTGGGCCTACTCATGATTTCTCTGTCAAATAAATAAATAAATCTTTAAAAAATTTTTATTGATGCATTTATTTATTTGCGAGAGCACCCAGGTGCTCCCATAATGAAAGTTCTATTTTTCACTTTTTGAGGAACATCCATACTGTTTCCCATAATGGCTATACCAATTTACACTTCCACTAACAGTGCACAAGTATTCCCTTTTCTCCACATCCTAGCCAACACGTTATACCTTCCCTTTTTGATAGTAGCCATTCTAACAGGTATGAGGTGATACCTCGTTGTAGTTTTGATTTGCATTACCCTGATAATTAGTGATATTGAGCATCTTTTCAGGTGTCTATTTGCCATATGTATATCTTCTTTGGAAAAATGTCTGTTCAGACCCCTTGTCCATTTTTAAATTGGATTGGTTGGTTTTTTGGTGTTGAGTTGTAGGAGTTCTTATATGTTTTAGATCTTAACCTCTTATTGAATATAACATTTGCAAGTATTTTCTCCTGTTTGTTGGTTTCCTTCACAGTGCAAAAGCTTTTTAGTCTGATGTCCCATTTGTGTACTTTTGCTTTTGTTGCTTTTGCTTTTGATGTCAATCCAAAAATCATCACCAAAATGGACATCAAGGAAATTACCACCTATATTTTCTTTCAGAGTTTCCTGGTTTCAGGTCTTACATTTAAAGTCTCTTATCCATTTAAGTTTGTTTGGGTACATGGTGTTAGGTAGTGATTTTAGTTTCAGTCTTTTGCATGCAGCTGTCCAATCTTCCCAACATTGTTTATTCAAGACACTGTCTTTCCCTATGGTCTATTCTTGGCTTTGTCATAAATTAATTAATCATATATGCATGGGTTTATTTCTGGTCCTTCTATTCCTTTCTACTGATCTCTGTGTCTGTTTTTTTTTTTTTTTTTGTGAAAGGGTTTTTTGAATCCTTTTATTCTTTTTTTTAAAAAATATATAATATATTATTCGCTTCAGGCATACAGGTCTGTGAATCATCAGTCTTATACAATTTACAGCACTCACCATAGAAGATACTCTCCCCAGTGTCCATGACCCAGTCACTCTATCCCTTCCCCACACCCCACTGCAATCCTCAGTTTGTTTTGGGAGATTAAGCATATCTTATGGTTTGTTTCCCTCCCCAGTCATATGTTGTTTCATTTTTTTATGTCAATACTATATAGTTTTAATTACTATAGCTTTGTAACACATACTGAAATCAGGGAGCATGATGCCTCCTGTTTTATTTTTCTTTGTCAAGATTGCATTGACTTTTTGGGGTCTTTTGTGGTTCCATACAAATTTTAGGATTATCTGTCCTACTTCTGTGAAAAATGCCATTTTCATGTGTCTAAATAAATTTAACTTGATAAGACTGTGCTGAATCTCTAGATTACATGGGTAGTAATATTATTTCTTCCAATTAATCAGCATGGGCTATCTTTCCATTTGTTTGTGTCAGTTTTAATATCTTTCATCAGTGCCTTAATACTTTTCAGTGCATAGGTCCTTCACATCCTTGGTTAAGCTTATTCCTAGGTATTTTATTCTTTTAAATGTAATTTTTAATGAGATAGTTTTCTTAATTTCTCTTCCTGATAGTTGTTATTAGCGTGTAGAAACAACAGTTTTTTTAATTGAAGTATAGTTGAAGCAAAAAGTTTCTCTATATTGATTTGGTATTTTGTAACTTTACTGAATTCAGTAAGCTTTTAAAAATATATTCATTATGGCAGGGGAGATGAATCAAGATGACAGAGAAGTAGCAGGTTAAGATGACATCAGGTAGCAGATCAGCTAGATAGCTTATCAAACTATTCTGAACACCTACAAATCCAACAGGAGATCAAAGAGAAGAAGAGCAACAATTCTAGAAAGAGAAAGTCGACGACTTTCTGAAAGACAGGACCAGCGGAGAAGTGAATCCAAAGCAACAGGAAGATAGACCGTGGCGGGGAGGGGCCAGCTCCCAGCAAGCAGCGGAGCAATGGAGCACAGAATCAGGACTTTTAAAAGTCTGCTCCACGGAGGGACATTGCTCCAGAGGCTAAACCGGGGTGAAGCCCATGCCGGGACAGTGTGGCCTCAGGTCCTGTGGGGTCTCAGAAGGATCGGGGGTATCTGAGTGTCACAGAGCTTGCAGGTATTAGAGCAAGGAAGCTGGCTACAGAGAGAGCCGAGGAGTAAGCTCTCAACTCGGGGTTACCTTGGACCGTAATCTGTGGCAGAGGCTACTGCTCTGTGAGTGGGGTCCCCACAAGATCCGGGGAGACCCCACCCTGGAAGAGCTCAGGGATCTGCGGGGTTCAAAGACTCCAGGCGGAGCTCTGTGCCAGAGACAGAGATGCTTGGTCACAGGCTAGGTGAGCTTGGAGCACAGCTGGAGTCCAGAGAAATGGGAGTGATTGAGCACTTTTCTCCAAGTGCGGCCAGGGAGACAGGAGTGATTGAGCGCTTTTCTCTGAGGGCACACTGAGGAGTAGGGCCCCGAGCTCTTGGCTCCTCCCGTCTGGAGATTGGGAGGCCGCCATTTTCATTCTCCTCCAAAACTCTACGGAAAGTGTTCAGGGAACAAAAGCTCCCGAGAGCGAACCTGAGCAGATTACTTAGCCTGGCCCCTGGTAAGGGCGGCGCAATTCTGCCTGGGGCAGAGACACTTGAGAATCACTACAACAGGCCCCTCCCCCAAAAGATCAGCAAGAAATCCAGGCAGGACCAAGTTCCCGTACCAAGGAGAACAGCGGAATTCCAGAGTAGGAGAAAGCAAAGCATGGAATTCATGGCTTTCTCACAATGAATCTCTAGTCTTGCAAAGTTAATTAATTTTTTTTCTTCTGCTATTTTTTTTAACTTTTACCCTTTCCTCTTTTAATGTTTTTAACTAGTTTATCTTAATATCTTTAATTAAAAAAATCTTTTTTGAACCTTCATTATTATAGTCATGTTTTATCCTTCATTGTATCTAACTTTATTTTTTGTATACACATAGGGCTTTTCTTCTAAAAAATTTGGGGTACAACTCCTACTAGATCAAAATATACCCTAAATCTAGCACCGGGCTTGATCTAGTCACCAGCCCAAGCAAATTCTCTCCACTTTCTTCTTCTTTATTCTCCCAAACAACTTACCTTATTAGCTCCTTTGTCAGAAATTTTAAAAAAATATTTTTCATCTTTATAGTCATATTCCATCATCCACACAATATCACATTCATTGTGTTTACCCTTATATATGTTTTTCATTCTTTAAAATTTTGGGAGATAGTTTCTTCTAAGAAACCAAAATACTCCTCAAATTAAGTGGGTGACCCTGTTCTAGTCACCAGTCATATAGATATATATTTTTTTCTTTGTTTTCTTTTTTTAATTTTTTTTTTCTGAACTTCTTTTTACCCCTTCCTCCACCACCCCATAATTCGGGGTCTCTTCTGATTTGGTTAAAGCACATTTTCCTGGGGTCTTCGCCACCCTGTTAGTATTTCATTTGTTCCTTCATATATTCTTATCTGGACAAAATGACAAGATGGAAAAACTCACCACAAAAAGAACAAGAGGCAGTACCAAAGGCTAGGGACCTAATCCATAAGGACATTGGTAATATGTCAGATCTAGAGTTCAGAATGACAATTCTCAAGGTTCTAGCCAGGCTTGAAAAAGGCATGGAAGATATATCAGAAACCTGTCCAGAGAAATAAAAGAACTAAAATCTAACCAAGTTGAAATAAAAAAAAAAGCTATTAATGAGGTGCAATCAAAAGTGGAGGCTCTCAGGCTCTTACTGCTAGGATAAATGAGGCAGAAGAAAGAATTAGTGATATAGAAGACCAAATGACAGAGAATAAAGAAGCTGAGCAAAAGAGAGACAAACAACTACTGGAACACAAGGGGCGAATTCAAGAGATAAGTGATACCATAAAACGAAACAACATTAGAATAATTGAGATTCCAAAGAAGAAAAACGAGAGAGGGGAGCAGAAGGTATATTGGAAAGAACTACTGTAGAGAATTTCCCTAATATGGCAAAGGAAACCAGCATCAAAATCCAGGTGGTGCATAGAACTCCTCTCCAAATCAATAAGAATAGGTCCACACCCCATCATCTAATAGTAAAATTTACAAGTCTTAGCGACAAAGAGAAAATCCTGAAAGCAGCTCAGAACAAGAAGTGTGTAACACACAATGGTAAGAATATTAGATTGGCAGTGGACTTATCCACAGAGACCTGGCAGGCCAGAAAGAACTGGTATGATATATTCAGAGCACTAAATGAGAAAAACATGCAGCCAAGAATACCATATCCAGCTAGGTTATTCATTGAAAATAGAAGGAGACACCAAAGCAGCTCTATAGGAAATATTGAAAGGGGTCCTCTAAGCAAAGAGAGAGCCTAAAAGTAGTAGATCAGAAAGGAACAGAGATAATATACAGTAACAGTCACCTTACAGGCAATACAATGGCACTAAATTCATATCTCTCAATAGTTACCCGGAATGCAAATGGGCTAAATGCCCCAATCAAAAGACACAGGGTTTCAGAATGGATAAAAAAACAAAACCCATCAATATGCTGCCTATAAGAAACTCATTTTAGACCCAAAGACACCTCCAGATTGAAAGTGAGGGGGTGGAAAACAATTTACCATGCTAATGGACATCAGAAGAAAGCTGGGGTGGCAATCCTTATATCAGGTCAATTAGATTTTAAGCCAAAGACTACAATAAGAGATGAGGAAGGACACTATATCATACTCAAAGGGTCTGTCCAACAAGAAGATCTAACAATTTTAAATATCTATGCCCCTAACAGGGGAGCAGCTAACTATATAAACCAATTAATAACAAAATCAAAGAAACACATTGATAATAATACAATAATAGTAGGGGACTTTAAAACTCCCCTCACTGAAATGGACAGATCATCCAAGCAAAAGATCAAAAAGGAAATAAAAGATCTAAATGACACAATGGATCAGATAGACGTCACAAATATATTCAGAACATTTCATCCCAAAGCAACAGAATACACATTCTTCTCTAGGGCACATGGAATATTCTCCAGAATAGATCACATCCTGGGTCATAAATCAGGTCTCAACTAGTATCAAAAGACTAGGATCATTCCCTGTGTATTTTCAGACCACAATGCTCTGAAGCTAGAACTCAATCACAAGAGGAAATTTGGAGACTAAACAGCATCCTTCTAAGGAATGAATGGATCAACCAGGAAATTAAAGAAGAATTGAAAAAATTCATGGAAACAAATAATAATGAAAACACAATAGTTCAAAATCTGTGGGACACAGCAAAGGCAGTCCTGAGAGGAAAATATATAGCGATACAAGCCTTTCTCAAGAAACAGGAAAGGTCTCAAATACACAACCTAACCCTACACCTAAAGGAGCTCGAGAAAGAACGACAAAGAAATCCTAAACCCAGCAGGGGAAGAGAAATAATAAAGATCAAAGCAGAAATCAATGAAATAGAAACCAAAAAAACAATAGAACAAATCAATGAAACTAAGAGCTGTTCTTTGAAAGAATTAATAAGATTGATAAACTCCTGGCCAGATTTATCAAAAAGAAAAGAGAAAGGACCCAAATCAATAAAATCATGACTGAAAGAGGAGAGATCACAACCAACACCAAAGAAATACAAACAATCATAAGAACATATTATGAGCAACTCTAAGCCAACAAATTT
>RCUC01142445.1:0-19554 GCA_003697995.1 Taxidea taxus jeffersonii
CCAGGTGCAAAAGGACAAATCCAATGAGTCCGGGGACACAAGGCATCAGGGGTTGTCACACTCAGAAATAGAAAGTATGGTGGGTGCCATGATGCAAATGTACACAGTACTATTGAACCATAAACTCGAAGAAACCCTTATGATGGTAATTTTTACTTTGCTAGCTTTTTTTTACACGTTATAGGTTACCAGCATCATTTCCCCCATCTTTGTCATTTCTCCCATCGTCCTCATCCTGGTCTTCATCCCCACAAGGGGGTCAGGCTGGGGCGACTACCGATTTCCACCCACGACCTGCTGACTCTCGCGCCCGATGGGAACAGAGGGAGGACGGCAGGGCTGTCTGGCAAGTCATTTGGGGAAACCACACAGTGGCCCGGGTAGGTAAGTGTGCTAAGAGGTGACTGACCAGATGACTGAAGTGTGTTTGTACTAAAAATATTTTTAAAGCGCTTCTCTTGATTTATACCCAAAAGAAAATACCGCAAAGGAGAATGAGTTTTCAGCTCAAGTAGCACTTACACGCGATCTAACTAAATTAGCTCTTTTGAAATGGTGGTTTTGCTCTGACGCCTGTAATGAAAATAACAATAATGTGCATTTAGAGGCTGTTCTATCCTCTAGAAGCCCAGGGCTTCTGTGGTGAACAATTCCCTTCGTCTGTGCAGACCAGCAGGGTGACGGGTGAGGGAAGAGCAGGAGCGGGGCGGGGAGGCGGTGCTGGGGGGGCATGAGATTCCTAGCGGCTGATCATGTTTGGTAAAATCAGCAAATGTCAAATACGCAAGGAAGTGGATTTCTCTGAGGAGCCTAGAGACAAATGGGCCAGAAATCAGGTCTTTCCCTCTGTCCAAAATGGAGTTGTGTCCCCCAAAATTCATACACAGAAGCCCGACTCTGCCCTGTGGTGGTACTTGGAGGCAGCCTTTGGGAGGTGACTGGGTCATGAGGTCATGCAAGTGAGGCACCCCCCGGGATGGGATCTGTGCCCTTGGAAGAGAGGGAGAGACGCCAGAGCCCTCTTTCTCTGCCTGGATGGCTCCTGGACTCTGTCCTGCCGCTCCCTCAGCACTCCTGACATCCTGCCTCAGTCTTTAGGGGATTCCTGAGCCCACACTCCCCGGCCTCTCTGCCCCAGCTAACCCATTCCTACCCACCTGCTCGACTGTAGCTCATCCACAGTCACCTCCTCCAAGAAGCCCATCCTGACCACCCGCATCCTCTGGAGAGTGACGACCCCACCCTCCCACAGCATCCCCCACCACCACTCCGTGTTGTCACTGTCTGTGTGCACATCAGCTCCCCCCGCTGGAGGGGAAGCTGTCGAGGCACAGCCTGCAAGTTACCCCGCTGCATTCGGGCCTCCAACACAGAACAGACTCAGGAAGGGGCTCGCCACTCACCCCCAGCATGCCCGCCCCATCACAGGCTCTGGAAACACATGGCAACAGACCTTTTCCTGAGCCTGAAATTAGTAGTCGATGGCTCACTAGCTCACAGCCCAGCCTCCGATTCAAGAATCCTACTATCCCCACTTGGTAAAACAGGCCCCATCCCAACACAGGTATCAGAGGCCAGCCCTACACCCACAGCCAGGGCCACTTCCGGAGTGAGTCTCGTGCACCACCCATGGGCCAACTCTTACCCTGAGGTCCCTCCCTCAGCCTCGTGTGATGAGCATCCTCACCCACTTCACAGGGGAATAAACTGAGGCTCTTGGAGGGACCTGCCCAGGGTCCCAGGGCTAGCAAGGGGTAGGGCAGGGCTGGAACAGGATCCCATGTCTGTCTGAGTCTAAAGCCAGAGTTTCTCACCTAGAGTCTGGACTAACATGAAGGCAGCTGGGTCAGTGGGGAGAGAAGGGTGAGCCAGGCATCATCCATCGATCTGGAACTCAGGTCCCGGGACCAGAGACTTCCCTGCAGTGGCTCTCGCTCACTCACACAGTGGTAAGCTTTTCTTTCCTTTCGTACTTGACATTGTGCTTCCTAGTGGGACTGCTCTGACTGCCAGCGATAGCATCCCAGGCTGAGAGCAGAGTGCGGGAACAGGTGCAGAGGGGTGGACTGGCAGAAGGCATTTAGACTACTGGAAATAACTCAGGGCGGGGTCTGCATGCAGTTGGCAGGGGAAGAGCACGGCCAGCCCGAGGCCGGAGCACTGGACTGGGGCACAGTTCCGAAGGCCCCAGATCTCATTCTACAGGCAAGAGGGGCTCCCTGTGGGGTCCTGAGATAGAGGGGGCCCTGGTCCCATCAGCCTTTAGAAAGCACACGCTGGAGGCCGCCCAGCAGGTAGACTGGTGGGACCTTCTGTGCCATTACTGTTTGAACTACGAGCTGGTACCTCTTCTCTCCAGAAGTCACCATGTCACCCCCACCACCACCCCGAGAGGCCAAACCCGGACTCCCTGCCTCCCCTTGGCCTTGTGGTGCTTCCTACCCTTAGGCAGCCTCTGTCCCGCCCTCTTCATTCAGTTGGGTGAGACACAACACCCAAGTAAAGACAAGCCAGACCAGGATATAAAAGGACATTCACTTTCATTACGGAAAGCCACGCAGGCCCCACAAAGCCAAGGAGCTCGAAGGAGCAATTCTAAGACTCCCCATATGAATAATATACGAAAAATCCTATAACTTTGCATTTTTAAAGTGCTTTAATCCAAGGGCTTTAGGCCCTTTGCAAATCATGAATTTGATTCGGGAAGCAGTCCCAAACACCTCCTCTCTACGCCAGGCATGGGGTAGTTCCAGAACCCTGGGCATTCCTGAAGGAGCCATAGGGCGCCTGGGTGCCTCGCTCGGAGGGGAACAATGAGGGCTCAGGGAAAGGGCTCTTCTTGCACAGGCCCAGGCTGGGTCGGAGGACACATAGGGGAAGGTCTTTCTGTCCAGGGCCAAAGCAGGAAGGGTCATGACTCCAAGGGAACACCGAAGGTCGTAGCTGAGGGAGGGGCCATGAGACAGGAGCCGTGACGCAGGGGTGGAGGGGCAAGCAAGGCCAACTCCAGAACCCGGGCCAGGCAGGCACGGAGGAACAGGAACTGGCCTGGCCTCTCTGGGTTTACCTTCCAGACTAGCTGGTGCCTCCCACCGGCTGAACCCGACAGCAAGTCCGAGGCCTGCCTGGGAGAGGACATCCCCAGAGGGCAGCCTGCGGGGCTGGTGCAGGGCCAGGAAGGGCAGTGAGGGAGTCTGGGGGCAGCAACCAGGCTGGCTGTCCCCTTCCTTGGGCACTCAGAAGTACAAGGACCGCAGGTGGTCCTAGTGACACCACTCAGGACACGGATGTCATTCCTACTGTCTCTTTACAACAGCACCAGCTGCCAAAGGGTGAGCTGTGTACCCCCCCCCCAGGTTCCTATGTTGAAGCCCTAACCCCCAATACCTTAGAATGCGACTGTCGTTGGAGGTAGAGTCTCTCAATAGGTGATTAATTTACCGTGAGGTCCACCCAGGTGCCCTGAGCAGGTGCCCTTGTAAGAGGAGATGAGGACACAGTCACGCACAGGGGACGATCACACAAGGACCCACGGAGCGAAGATGGCCGCCCTCACACCAAGGAAAGAGGCCTCAGGAGAACCTACCTGCCGTGAGGGTCTCTGGCTTCCAGCCTCCAGAACAGGAGAGAATAAAGGCCGGCCATGTGAGCCCCCACCCGGGCTGCTTTGTTAACGGATGTCCCAGCAAACAAAGGCAGGAACTCACCAAAAGGAGCATAGCCACGGGGTGGTGATCTGGGATTGCAGCCATCTCTTCCTGCCCCTGGAACCCGATAGCTGCCCCCTGCCCTGCCGGGGAGCCGAGGGATGTCTAGACTGAGCCAGCAATGTCCCCACCCCCACATGTCACCAGATGGTTATAAATGGCACTCAGGCGCCCACCGCCACCACAGCCTGTGTTTGGGGCCTGACCCTGACCTCTCATTTCCACAATACTCTAAGAGGCGCTTATTAGGAACGGTGTCTAATCCCGCTCACCACGTTGGTAATGCTAAGCAGATGG
Organism: Taxidea taxus jeffersonii; assembly: GCA_003697995.1. Taxonomy (NCBI): domain Eukaryota; kingdom Metazoa; phylum Chordata; class Mammalia; order Carnivora; family Mustelidae; genus Taxidea; species Taxidea taxus. The sequence goes on from RCUC01142445.1 coordinate 4,005, forward strand.
CCCTTGTTTTGTGGGGAGGAGGTGTGGGGACACAGCAGCTTCTAATCCCCTAGACCAGAATTCTGGGCCATTAGAGAACACTGACCCAGGAATCACCCCTGAGGGTTCCTCTCGAAAACCCCCATGGTCTTTCCTGGGGAACAAAAGTCTCTTCAGGGCTTCATCACCCAAAACAGGGGGCAGGATGACGCAAGGGATCCGGGCTGGGGGCACAGGTCACCTGTCCGCTGTGACCCAAGTCAAAAGTACCTCAGTCCGACACTTGAACACAAGGTGCTTTTCCCCCCTTTCCTATTCCACGGTGTTTATTTGTTTCCAGGGTCTGCCCTAACAAAGTGCCACCCCCTGAGGGCTTCTAACACAGGACCTTAGCGTCCCACAGCCCTGGTGGCAGGAGGTCCCAGATCAAGGCCTCAGCAGGGCCGCAGGAGAACCTGCTCCAGACCTCCCCTCCGAAGGGCTGGGTTTGCTGGTGGCTCTGACCTTCCTCCTCAGCCTGGAGACCTCTGCCTTCATCTGCATGGGCCGCACTCACTGGGCGTGTCTGTCTCTGGCCCCAAACCACCACTTTCCGCAGGGATGCCAGTCACACAGGAGCTGGGCCCACCCTCACAGCCTCGCTTTAACCTGCACATCTGGAAAGACCCGTCTCCAAATAAGGTCACCTTCTGAGGTCTTGGGGGCTAGACCACAGCACGTGAGTTAGCCAGGGACACATCTGAATCCACAACACAACATACTACACACACATGTAAGCAAGCATATATGAAACAGAAACATCCAACTCCACGGCGATCGGAACCCACGGAACCTCCTCCAACATCAAGAAATAGAACATGAGGGGCGCCTGGGTGGCTCAGTGGGTTAAAGCCTCTGCCTCTGGCTCAGGTCATGGTCCCAGGGTGCTGGGATCGAGCCCCATATCGGGTTCTCTGCTCAGCAGGGAGCCTGCTTCCTCCTCTCTCTCTGCCTGCCTCTCTGCCTACTTGTGATCTCTCTCTGTCAAATAAATAAATAAAATCTTTAAAAAAAAAAAAAAGAAAGAAAGAAACAGAACATGGTGGGCCCTCGGGGGCCCCACGCCCTTCCTGATAATAAGACCTAGACGTCTCCAGGATCCTGACACTCACATCCCGGTGGTCTCGCTGCTCTGGGTAGCAGGTCCCGAGGGCCCATCCAAGCCCAGAGCCCATCTTGGCCTGTTAGCTGAACATCACGTAACCTGACTCTTACCCTGGGGTCCGCCTTCATTCACCCCGCCACATTCACAAGACTCAGCTATTGTCAAGCACAGCTTCCGTCACAACGGACTGCCAGAGGGTCCTCTGGGTGGACACAGCCCTGTCGCCTCGGGCTGTCTCCACGGGGGCCACTGCGTACAAGCTGGCCTCCCTGCCCACAGGGAACAGGAACGTTGGGGTAGACAGGCAGAGCAGCAGAGACACGATTTCAGACTCTCCTGGAGACCGGCCCACCATTTTCCCGAGTGCTGGCCCTGACTCGGAGCACATCTCAGACAGAACAGAAAAGAACATCCAGAAGAAGCTGGACTTCTGTTCCCAAGAGCGTGGCTCCCAGCGTCCCCTGGAGGGCCTGGCCATTTCTGGACGCCCATCCTGTGCCGGGCATTTGCCAACTTCACCGAGCATCGTCTCCCCCCTGCAACAAGTGCCATCCAGGTGCCCCCCTTCACGGGTGAGACGCTTCACCGGTGACAGGTGACAGGGTCAAGTGACCTGTCCAAGTTCACACACAGATCTGAGACTGGGACCCTGGCCTGTTCACCTCTAAGCCCCGTGTGTGTTTATGTGGGAAGAAAGTGCACATTGGGGAACAGGAGACGTTGTCAAATCTAAAAGCCTCGTTCCAGGGCCAAACCGAGCCAACAGTCGTACCAGATAGCGTAGGACAGTCGGGCTCCAGACACTTAATCCTCGCCGGCCGGGATTCCCCTCCCCTGCTAGCAGCCCCCGGACATCAGGGAACCCATGTACTGACTCCAACAAACTGCCTCAGGCAATTTAAGTGTGTTTTGTATTTCATGACTAATAGATGAGGCCCTGAAGAGAGCTGGGCGGGCAGCAGCGGGAGCGCGTTAACAGAGCAGCAGCGATGGACATTATTTCTGGTCTATTTAGCAAGTGGACCGCGCCCCCTCTCCCGGAGACCCCAGCTGCTCTTATCAGAGAAATCTCCGAGACCTCATTCCTGGGAAGAAGGCGGGCTTTGTTCGCTGTCTTCCTCATCTTTGTTACACAGTTATTTCCGATCGGCGCAACAACAGTGAATCCAAACAGAACCCACCCAAGACGTATCTTGGGCTCAAGCCTTTAGCACCCCAAGCCTGTCCTGCCCTGCAGGCCTCCCCTTCTCAATACCGAGGCTCTGGCGGCTTCCGACCCAGAATGAGTGGTCCATGGCCACACACAAATGGGGCTACAAAGCCCATTCGTAGTGAGGGGACACGCAGGGTCATCCAGGGGAGAGGGAGCTGGGCTAGGTTCTGTTTTACCTGAGGAGAAAACAGGGTGCCATGCCAAGCTACCCCAGGCTCCAAGTGAGCAGCAGGGCCAGAGCTGGGGGGGGGCCACCTTGCCCTACTCCCTCGTTCATCCCAGCATTCCAGGCACAGGACCAGGGACATCCCAGTTTCTGGTTCGCGTAGGGGAGCAGTGTGACGGAGAGGGAATTCAGTGGAACAATGAGGTTAGTAACAGTAATAACCGGTCATGATGGGCTGACTTGCATCCTCTCAAAAACTATAGGCTGAAGTCCTAACCCCCGAGACCTCAGAACATGACCTGATTTGGAAACAGCCATTGTAGGAGTAATTAATTAAGCTGAGGTCATACCAGAGCAGGGGCCATCATCAAATACGACGGGCGTCCTTATGAAAAGGGGACATTTGGACAGAGGCACACAGGGAGAAGGCCGTGTGAAGACGAAGGCGGAGATGGGGAGCACCAAGGATGCCAGTACACCCCCAGAAACCAGGAGAGGCCCAGAACAGGCTGTCCTTCACAGCCTCTGGAAGACCCCACCCTGCCCACACCCCGATTCTGAGCATCTGGCCCCAGAATTGTAAGAGAATTCATGCCCAGTGTGTGAGCCCCCATTTGTGTATGTTGTTGTTCCAGCAGCCCCGGGAAACTGAAGCACGGCCCCTTACTCAGCAGTGATGTGCACGCGCGAGCTTCATGCTGGGGTCCAAACGTCGGCCCCCTTAACCAGATACTGTCCCATCACGAGTCAGTACCAAGCCTCGTGGGGATGATAATGGCCAACTCGGGGGCAGCAGTTACGTCAGGGGCAGGGGGGAGGGGGATGGGCATCAGCAACATCCATCTCCTGTTTTGGAAAGAAACCTAAAACCGTAAATAGTGTCAAGGCTAGGGGAGGAGGGGTCCATGGAGGCTTTATAGTCATTTTCTGGGTTTTTCTGCATGTTTTCAGTATTTTAAAAAAATCTTCTTAATTGGTTCTGATCGTGGAAGAGACATTTAAAAATCCAAGCATTTGGACTAAATTCGGAGAAAATCTCCACACGTCTCCTGGTACTCGTTTCTGCCACTCTGTCACCAAGGGTCACTCCATCCCTCTGTCCAGGAGGTCCGGCCACCAGGCCTCCCTGTGCTGCCCCTCACCCCACTCACATGACCCTGCCTCCCACCCTCGACCTCCGCAGGGGACATCTGAGTCCTAGATCTCCCTCAGAACCATGTGTAGTGCGTGTCCCAGGACATGTAACACCACCTTGGCTGGGTTTGGTGATTTATGTGGTCCAATTCACCAGACAGCCAGTTACAATCTGTGACCAGTGGCGAATGTGCCAATGGATACACATGTCTGGTCTACCTCATTGAGGCCATCAAGGGGCAAGATCAAGATTGAGGCCCTGCCCCAGCCCCACCACTCCCAGCAGGGGATGGGGTGCAGAATGCTGAGCCCCAGCTTGGGCCCCCTTTCCCTGTGTTGTCTATTTACCCTCAATCCTACCTCCTTCTACCAGCTGATAAAGTGGCCCCCTATCCACTGCCTGTCTCTGCCCCTGGAACACCTCTGATCCTCTGGCCCCACTCCTCTTCCCTCCTGCCATTTGTCTGGCTATGCCACAAAGACTCAGCTCAGGCGCCACTTCCTCCAGGAAGCTCACCTGTGGGACTCCAGACCCCTCCCCTCTAGGACAGTGCCTACATATTGCCTACCCTGTGGGGGACGAGCATGGGGTGAACTGGTGTCTGTCTCCCCCAGTAGCCTGTGAGGTCCCTCAGGGTCGCAGCCATGTCTGAGTCACCACACACCTGGCTCAGTGCAAAGCAGACCAGCAGGGAATGATGAATGAGCGAAGTGACCTGTCACCCCTGCTTTAGCTCAGCAGGCGTCTTGACAGCAGGAACAACTCGGGGCACGTGGTGGCTCAGCTAGTTAAGTGGCTGCCTTCGGCTCAAGTCAGGATCTTGGATGGAATCCCAGAATTGAGTCCTGCATCGGGCTCCCTGCTCTGTGGGAAGTCTGCTTCTCCCTCTGACCCGGTCCCTTTCATGCTCTCTCTCTCTCTCTCAAACAAATAAAATCTTTAAAACAAAAAACAAAAAACAGCAGGAGCAACAGGCAGAGTGGGGAGGTTGCCAGTGATCAGCCTCGCATACTGGAAAACAAGTTGACCTCTAGGATGCCCCTTCCAGAAGGAACCAGAGCTCCAGCCACTGGCAGCCTCCCCAGGGACGCCCAGGGACCTGAGAGAGGCCGGAGCGGCCACTCTCCCCAGGGCTGCTTGGCAGCCTCTGACCCCAGGGGCCTCGCCTGGACTCAGGACTGAGGGTCATTTTTCCAGATTCTCAGCAGGACATTTTTTAAAGTTTAGAAACGAACCATTTAATATAGAAGTAATACAAGCTTAAGGGAAAAAAAAAAAAAAAAGACCCCGACAATGAGGAGCATAGAAAGAAATACTAGAGCAATAACGTAAACCCTTCCCCAACCCCCCCATCCCAGCACATCGAACAGGATGTGGATCCTTCCTGCTACCCCTCCCCACCACACATGCACACTTACATATTTTACTAGGGCTCAGTTTAAACACTCACATCCTGTTGTCTGGCCCCAGCGAAGTCCTGTGGGCTTTTTCTAGAGTGCAGGCTCTAGAACATAGACTCCAATACTCCGCATTCGTAACAATGTGTCTAAATAAATACTCTACAGTGTAAGACTTGGAGATAAAACGTAATCCTACAGCGTTAAACCTACTGCTCAAAAGAGAATCTTCTTTGGGTCAATGAAACGGAATCTCCTTTCATTCCTTCATTCCACAGATATTTACAGAGTACCTATGAGGGACCAGACACAGCTCAAACCAGTAGGAATAAGCAGGGGACACAGCAATAATTCCTGCCCTCTTGAGCTTCCGTTCCAGGAGAGAGAGGGAGACGCTAAACACAGAAATGAGTAACACTCTAGATTATGTCAGATGCTCCAAAGGAAAGACAAGGCAGGAAGGACAGCAAGGTGTGCACCCAGAGTCATCGCCCACTGCTGGGGTCTCCCGCCCCTGCCTCCCTGTGGGTGCACCTGGGCCTGGGCCCTGTGCTTGTATATGTGAAGAAGACATGGCATTGGAGCCTGGGCTCTGACTTCCTAAATGGCCAGAGCTGTGAGTGAACAGCTCCCCAGGGCACAGACGGTGACCAGTGAGAAGCAGAAGGTGAGTGGCGAGCAGACGCGTCGCCTGCAGACCCCCCATGCCATCGCCTGCAGACCCCCCCAAACGTGGCCCCACACTATGCACTTTCTGGAGAGCTGTGGTGCTAGGCACACACAGGTGCCAAGCGGCCTGCTGGGCGTCACCACGGGTTGCCAAGAAAAGGGCAGAGTGGGGCTCCTTCTCCCCTCGCGCTCACCACCCAGGGCTTGCAGCTCGCAAACACACATTCCCACCCCAGGCCCAGCCTCCTCCTCAGGCTCTGCTTCCCAAGGAGCAGAGCTCAGACCAGACATGATCTTGAACCCCCCACAGGGCACCATCCTCACTAAGAAAGGGCACTTGACAAACCCCAAGGAGGTTAGCGGAGAAGCCGCATGGGTGTTTGGGGAAAGGGCATTCCAGGCGGGGGAATCTGGTGGGTTCTAAGAACAGCAAGGGGCCCGGCCAGGCCAGAATGGGTGAGCCAGGGAAGGGGAGTAGCAGACATCACCGGGGAGGAAGGACGGAGCAGGGGGTGAAGTCTGGGTGACCTGGGAGCCACTGGAGGTCTCTGGGGGGGGGGGGGGGGTGACATGGCCTGAGTCTGGCCACTAAGCTGACTGCAGGCTGCAGGGAGCAGGAGTAAAGGCAAGGAGGCCAGACAGGAGGCTGTTTCTGTGACCCAGTCTCAGCAGCTGGCTGCTGGAGCCAGGGTGCATGCAGCAGAGGAGAGGTCAGGAGAGGGATTCTGGACATATTTGGGTGGGAGACAAACAGGCTGTGTGGACATCTTGAAGGGGGGCGGGGGAGAAGGTCGGATTCCAGAGTGACCCTAAGACTCTTGGTCTGAGCAACTGGAGAGGGAGTTGCTGTTGGCAACCTGGGGAGAGAGCAGAACGGCGTGGGGAAGGACAGAAGTATGCGCTCAGTGAGCCCGAGTGTCCACCACACACTCCAGGGGAAGGTCACACAAACAGCCGTACACACACGACTGCAGCCAAGGGGCGGCAACCCAGGACGCAGAGGGACATGGGGGCGTCCATGCTCATGGAATGTACTTAACGCCTTGAGACTGGATGAGACCCCCAAGGTCCCAAGTATACGGCCTAACGAAGGGAGAGTCCAGGGACTGCTTCCAGGGCACGTAAGAGCCCACAAGTGGGGACCACGGGAGAGACAAGAGACTAGGAAGGGTCAGTAAGGCAGGGGTGGTGGGGAGGGAATGCACGGTGGTGGCCCAGAAGCAAGAGAACACTGTTTCAAAGGACAAAGTCAAAGGCAGCACATTCGGGGAGTGAAGCGAGGGTTAAGACTAACTCATGCTTCGGTACCTAGAAGCATGGACATCACTCAGAGCCTGAGGCCCCCGCTTCCCTGGGGCCATGGGGGTGCCATCCGCTGAGACGGGGCTGGGGGAGTCTTCAAAGAACAGACACGTGCTGGGTGCGTGGACGGCTGAGAGGGCGGGCGGGTAGGTGGAAAGACAGACAGGAGAACGGCTGGGTATTTCTTGGACAGATGGAAGCACGGATGTCAGAATGGATGGGGATGTTTGGATGGATGGATGGTTGAAGGGACGGGTACTAAGGTAAATGGCTGTTGGCGGACTGGATGCCGGGCCGAGTAGACACTTCCCGGGTGCGGGAAGGTCTGGGAAAGGTCACTGGTCACCCTCGTGGCTCTCAGACTGCCCCGGAGGCAGCTGGGTCAGAACCTGCACTAGTGGAGCACAGACTGTGTGCAGGGTGGTGAGCGAGGCCCTCATCACATTGTCGATCATCACAACATCCCTGTGACTGGGATGACGGTGACCTCCACTGTCCAAACCAAACGGGGATGCCACAGAGATGAACACCAGCACCGTCGGTAACTATGCCATGAGCACAGGCATCAGCCGGGACCAGTTCAGACAGCCGGGACACTGGGTCACCTGCTCAGCCCGCAATGTTCCTTGTCCCCATTTTAAAGACGAAGGGATTGATACTCAGACGAGTTCCATGACACAGGGAAGTCAGCTTGCTTTTCACGCGCCCCTCCCTGTCACTGGCCCTCACCTCTGACCTGAGACATCCCTGTCCATTTTGGGGGCTTGCCCGTGACCCTTCTCTGGGGACCAGGGTCCTGCTGCAAGTGACCCTCCACAGTCCTGAGACTCTGGCTTCCTGTTTGTCCCTGTGCTGCCATGGGGGAGAGGCCCATCCACGTTACCCTAGTCCTGCTCTCAGCTCACACTCACGCCGTGCCTGTTCTGCTGCGGGGGAAGGGGGAGAGTGGGAGGTCCTTCATGGCACCCCCAGGCCTGCACTCAGGGAGCAGCTGGGAATGGAGCTGAGCACAGACATCTCCTCTGCGACACCAGACCATACTTTTTCCAGGTTCCAAGGATCAAAAATTCCTCACAAAGTAAATAGCCACAAAACCACAATCCAGGTCAAGAATCAGGACATTACCAAGGACTCTGGGAGCCTCCCTACAAGCCAGGGCCCCCCTCCCAGTCCAATCCCTCCCAAAGTTAACACACTATCCTGATTTCCATGTGAAATACTTCCTCTTCTTTATAGAGTTCCCACCGAGCCTGCGTCCTTAAACCCTGTGCTTTCCTTCAACAGCATTACTGACAGGCAACAAATCGCCCTTATTCAAGGCGTAAAATCTGATTAAGTTCTGACACCGTATACATATGTGTCTCCCCCTCCTCCCCATCCCCTCTTCTCCCAATAAGCCACTGATCGGCTTTCCACAGAGGGTTCCCACCAGGCCACTCTTTCTCCACAGGCCCCACGTAGCTCACCTGCACTGCAGACCCCCACCCTCTCTGGACAGCACCCCCTCACTCCTGACCACTGGGCCCTGACCGCACATGGGAGGGGGGCCGCCTGCCCGAGGACTCCAGACCGGCTCCCTTCTGGGAAACCTGACAAGCTTCCCTACTGTCCAACTGGCTGGACCACACCACCTCCATGAAAGTCCGAAGCCGCCTGGAGAGGCCCCTCCACATTCTTTCCTGCTTGTCTTTCGTCTCTCGGCCCAGGGTACCATGTAGAGCCCTTGCACATTACAGCCACACACCAGAGCTTATGGGTCCTTCCCACCACCCTTCCCATCTCACCCACAGGGACCCCAAGCTGCTACACAGACTCCAGAAGGACATCCTTGATACAAGGTCTGGGCTGGCATTTCCTGCTTCCTGCTTGTTAAGGATATCGCTCACCACCTCCTCGCTTCCATCGTCTTGGATAAGAAGTCAGCTGGTGCTCTAGCAGTCATTCCCCTGAAGGTGACCTGTCCTTTCTTTCTGGCTGCTTGGAAGGCTTCTTGTATCTTTAGCATTTGGCAGTGTTGGCACGGGGTGGAGAGATGCGGTTTTGTTCTCCTTGTCCTGCTCAGGGCTCCTGGACATTCCCGAATCCATGGTTGACCACCGTTGCCATGGCCTGTGTCTTCCCCACTCCGCCTCCCAAAAAGGACAGGCATTAAAGCTTTACATCCCAGCACCTCTGGATAGGACTATTTGGAGGTCGTATCTTTTTTTTTTTTTTTTGAAATGTTATAGGCTCTTTATTTTTGACATTTTGAAATAAAAGCTAAATAAGAATCCTCATATACACATATGGAATTACGGGTTCTGGGGCAATTATACGTTTGACAGGGAAAGATGTGTTGATTGCTGACTCAGATGCCATGAGTGGAACTGGCTTCAGTGTCCTGATTTTCCACAGGAGTGAACAAAGAGCCATCTATCCTGGACTTTGTGGTTGCATTTATAGAAAACTCAGTGTGGTGCAAAATATTTTGTGTTTATATGTAAAACAGTTAGGATTCTAATGTAATTAGAAGCACACTTTAATTAACCCAGATGTCCATCCTGACATGTAAAAGCCATGTGGGACACAAACAGTCTTCATTGTGCAGCAAACTTCTGCGCAGGGCAGGACCTCCATATCCCTGACCCTCCCCCACTAAATGCCAGTGTGGAGGTCGTATCTTTAAAGAGGTGATTATGTGAAATTGAGCTTTGGGGAGGACCCTAACCCAACCTGATGTCCTTCTAAGTGGAGATGTGGATGCACAGAGAGACCCCAGGACGCGTTTGCATGGAGGCCACATGAAGACTCAGCGAGAAATCGTCCCCTGCAGACCCAGGACAGAGGCCCCAGGAGAGGCCAAGCCTGCCAACAGCTGGATCTCAGGCTTCTGGCCTCAGGGCCACAATAAAGTAGATTTCTGTTGTTCACGTGGGATTTTGTTATGATGGACGTGGCCCAGCCATGTCCCAGACCCAGCCATGATTGCTTCTGGCCCATTTCTTTGCCTCTTCTTCCAGAACTCCAATCTCACTGGATCCCCCTTCTATGGATCATAACCTCTTTCTGGTGTTTTCTACCCTTTAACCCTGTGCCTCATCCTGGTTTTCCCTTTTGACCCTTCCTCCGTGTCCCCGGTTCTCTTCCCAGCTGTGTGTATCACTTACTGAACTTCTGAGTTCCATCATACCCACTTCGCTGCTCTTTACAGCTCCCAGTTCTTGAAACTCTCAATCCCATCTTGTCATCTCTTGGAGCACAGAAAACAGTCTTGCCGAAGTTCTCGTCTGGTGACTCCTTTCCTGGATTTCCTGAGGGTCTGCATCTGTGGTCCGTCGTTCCTGCTGAGCTCCCAGGATGCCATCTCGCGTGCCCAGTAGTCGTTATTGTGCACAAACACCAGATTTCTGATGTAGACATTCAGGATGGTGTCACCCCGTCCAGAAAGGATCTACGTTCGTGTCTGCCAGCTGTCCAGGGCACCAGGCATCCCGTATGGTATCCCCACAATTTCAGGGGTTCCGACTGCACGGAGCTGAAGTGCCATATCCACATGGTCTGCTTCTGACGCCCTCACAGATAAGGTCTGCCCTCTGTGGTCCTAATTCAGAATAAGGCCAGCTTACCAGGACAGGATCCCTGGGTGGGTCCTTGGATTAGTTCCCTGGGGCAGCTCTAACAAATTACCACCCACTCTGTAGCTGAAAACAACACATACTGATTTTCTTATGGCTCTGGGGACCAGAAGTCTGAACTTACTTTTACTAGGACAAAAGCAAGTGGTCAGCCAGGCTGCCCACCCTCTGTATAGTCTAGGAGAGAATCTTGGCCTTTTCCAGCTTCTAGAGGTACCCACATTCCTTGACCTGCAGCTCCTATCTCCAAAACCGGAAGTCTAGCATCCTACATCAGTGGTCATAAGGCCTCCATCTTCTGCATCAAATCTCCCTCTGGGATTATGTTTAGGGCCCAGCTTGCTAATCTGGAATCATCTCCCCATTTTAAGACCCTTAATCATACCCACCAACTCCCTTTGCGATGAAGGGAAACACTCATAGCCTCTGGGATTAGTACTGGCTATCCTTGGGGACAGCCAAGTTGGGTATCCAACTATGGTTGGATCTAGCTATGGTTGGGACAATCACAGCCCTGGGCTCTTGTCCCCTGGCCACAGGCACGACTCAGCGTCTCGAAGAGCATGCTAGATCTCCGTGGCCCCAAATGCTGTGATCCACTGCCTGAGCCTCCTTCCACTGCCCCCCGCCACCGGGCTCTGAGATCTCACCCAACACTCCTGGTCTTGTTGCTTCTCTGAAACCCACAAGCGCTGTTATTATTGCTGCATTCCTAGTCGTCCTTGTGAAAGGGTTAGTTCTTCCGCCTAACTTCCAGAAGAGAAGTTCATCATGTTCTATGATGATCAGACAGTGGGCAAGGTCAGCCCCCAGGTGAGAGCCCCCCAGGGCTGGGAGCCAGGTTCTCCATGTGCCCTATCGACAGCAGACTCCTACAGGTCCCCTGACCCTTGATTTTAAGATTATCAACTCTCCACAATTACAGAGCACTTCACAATTGGTAGGAAGCATTCCATTTAGGAACACTTATGGCCACTAGTTATTTTTTTTAAAGATTACTTATTTTTTATTTGACAGACAGAGATCACAAGCAGGCAGAGAGGCAGGCAGAGAGACAGGGGGAAGCAGGCTCCCTGCTGAGCAGAGAGCCCAATGCGGGGCTCAATCCCAGGACCCTGAGATCATGACCTGAGCTGAAGGCAGAGGCTTAACCCACTGAGCCACCCAGGTGCCCCGCCACTAGTTATTATTGACAGATTAGATAACGGATTCCCTATTATTGTCACTTCTAGCACTCACGCGGACCCCAACATTTGAGGACCACCGTCGTCACCGTGAGCTGGAGAAACCAAGGCCCAGAGAGTGTGGATGACCTGCCCGAGGACAGCACAGTCCACGAGCAGCAAACTGATGCTCTGAACGTGAACATTACTGACTCCAAAGCCTTCCTGCTTCCCCATTCTGTGCCTGGAGCCCATACGTGGGAGGCCTGAGCGAGGCGACTGGTGAGTGTGCAGGGAACCGGGCTACCTCATTTCAAATCCTGCCCCCTCCCAGCCTCAGTGCTTGCTCGCCCTGGCCCAGGGGAGCCCATCGCAAACACAGGACGCTTCCACCCACCTCTGGAAAGAACCCTTCCTTCCAGGAGTTCCCTGGCACCTGCTCACACAAAACCCCTCCTTCCCTCCCCCTTTCCCAAGAGAGGAAGAGGTGACCTGCCCAGGGACAGAGATGAGGTGGGGCCGCCTCTCATGACCTGGGAGTCCTGGAAGCCTCCAGACTCGATCCAGGGGCCCCTCCATGGCTGGAGCCTAACCAAGGCCCGTCTCTACTCGCTGAGGTTGCCAGACGGAGCAGACGGGAAGCCCAACGACAGACAGACGGCTTAAATCCAGCAACCTCGCTGCCAGGACGAGGGGAGCCTGCTTTTTTAAGGAAGACTCCCTGGGGAGAGGCGGAGGGTTTGCTGGGGGCCTGGACGACTAGAAATAGCTGTCGGAAGGACTACCAAGTGTTCTCCTTCTGGTGCTCCACTGGGAGGAAGGAGGGATCCGTCAATAACAGATCAATCACTGGAAATTAACATCTTTTGATAAATGAGCTCACCTAACACCAAGACCTTGGTTTCAAAAAAACCATCACCTACAAGGAGCGAGGCTGCAGGGGGCAAAAGGGGAATTCCAGATCCAGGCAAACACTGGGCAGTATAGGTCAGCAACAGCTCACGGGCGATAAGGAGTCATTGAATGTCAGGGAGATGTCAGAAAAACAGGGGCTCCCACTGGCTAAATCTGGGATAATTTGATCCCTGAAAGAACCGTTACAATGACAGATGATGGGGGGGGGGAGTCCCTACATTGGGGGGGGGGCAGGGAGGGAAAGCTGCTCTCTTCTGGAGATCGGTCAGTATGGTCTCATTAGAAAAATCGTCATCTGGGACGCCTGGGTGGCTCAGTTAGTTAAGCAGCTGCCTTCGGCTCAGGTCCTGATCCCAGCGTCCTGGGATCGAGTCCCACATCGGACTCCTTGCTTGGCAGGGAGCCTGCTTCTCCCTTGCCTCTGCCTGCCACTCTGTCTGCCTGTGCTCACTCACTCTCTCTCTCTCTAACAAATAAATAAATAAAATATTTTAAAAAAAAGAAAAGAAAAATTGTCATCTGACCAGCACTGGCACACACATGGACTCGGGCAAGGCCCAGGGATGGACGAGCCAGAACCGCTGGGTGACAGACTGATGGAGGCAGGGCAGGCCACTCCCACGGGCCCAGAGCCCTGCCGGCTAGCCCCATGGGCTGCTGCCAGACCCCCAGTGACCTAGGGTCACGGGAAGAGCCTGCCCCCACCCACAAACCACCCCTCTGACCTAGGGTCACGGGAAGAGCCTGCCCCCACCCACAAACCACATATCTGGGTCAAAACTGGGTCACTTCTCTGTTACCACAGATCTGTTACCCATGGATCCGGTCAAGGGTCCCCCCGCCCTCAGCCCCAGATTTGTAATGTGTTGCTTTATCAGGCTAAATTAGCACTCAGATGTGGTCCTTGAAGGAAAGGAGGGAAAGAGGAAAAAGAGGAGGGGAGAAAAGGGGGGGAAGAGAGGAAAGAGGGGGAGGGGAGGAAAGGGAGGAGGAGGAGAGCAGAGAGAAAGGGCAGGGAGGGACAGGTGGGAGACTACCTGACAGGTAACAGGGGCACCGCTGGGCCCCACTGCCCCTGGTACAATTCTCTTGCTTCCCTCTGAGTTCCTACTGGTGAGTCGCTGATTGTCCCAACCACCCTTTCTGCCCCGTCCTATGTACAGGGGCTGGACCCTATCCAAGGATCCCACCCCCCCCCTCCCCTGCCCTCTGACTTCCAGGAGGGCTTACCCTGTGGGAGATGGAGGGAAGAAAGCTGAGTGAGGGGCATGCCAGGACCAGGGTCATTGCACTCCACTCCGTGGCCTCAGCTCTGGGTGGGCAGGGACAGCCCCTCCTCCGTGGCCACAGCCACCACCTGTTCGGGGCCCAGTCTCCTGCCCTCAGCCACTGCAGACAGTAGCGGCTTCCAACGGCTCCCAGAGCCTTGCCTGCCCTGTGGGTCCCCCACCCCAGCTCCACCAATGGGGACTTCAGTAATGCTTTCCTGCCATGCCTCTGCAGTGGATCAGATGACGGCCCCAGAAAGGCAGGCCCATGGCCTAGCCCCTGGAACCGGTCATGGTGACCTTCTTGGAAACAGGGTCTTTGCAGATGCCCTTGGGTTAGGGACCTTGCAACAAGACCGTCCTGAGTTTAAGAGGTAACAGAGGACAGACACACAGCTGAAAGGACTCTGTCTCCAGAGGGTGGAACCCCACAGGTGTTGAGCAGCAAAGGGACCCGTGAGTCGGTCTCAGATTCCCTATAGTTGTCTACACTCTGCCCAGGGGCCACGAGCTAAGGTCCTCTGTCCACAGCCCTACACCACCAACCCCGGGAGCCCCACAAAGCCACCTGCCAGAGTGGCCATTCAGTGACCCATTAGCCCCACCAGCCACAACCCAGGGCCAGAAGGTTCCGGGCCCACGCCAGGATACTCATCCCTGTGTTTCCAGGGCCCTGTCTTCCGTGGCTCAGAGCAGCACGAAGCTACCACTGGAGACACATGGCACAATTTGGCAAAAGCACAGTTCTGCCCTGAGAAAACACAGCTGGTGCTCCATCTCCTCGAGGTTGGGCTCGGTTTTCCCCGGGTGTATACCTCATCTGGTCACTCTGCCCCTGGGTCTGTCCCAGTCTGCCCAGCCAGTGGTAGCAAGGGCCACAGCGGACAGCTCAAACAACAGATTTTGACTCCTCACAGCCCTGGAGGCTGGGGCCTGAGATCAGGGCATCGGGGGTGCATTTCTGGTGGAGGTCCTGCTGCAGGCCGTACCCAGACAGCTATCTGCTGGCTCTGTGCTCACACAGTGGAGAGTGAGCGAGTCTGGTGTCTCTTCCATCAGCCCTCCAGCCCATGACGTCCTCTAACCACCTCTGCAAAGGTCCCGTCTCCAAACACAGCTGCACGGGGCTGGGGCTTCAACATAGGAATCGGGGACGACCTCAGCCCATGGCAGGTGACTTTTTCCCCTGCAGGTTTAATGTGTTTGGCGAATCCCAAGGCCTCCTGGGATATCTCATCTTTTTTTGGTTGGGGGGATCTCATCTTTTGCATTTGGCCCAGTACACAGCAGGCCCTAGAGATGCCCCAGCGGTGTCCACCCTCCCCATCCCCTCCATCCTTGATCTTGTGAAAGATGGTGGAATTCAGCGGTGGACAGAGCCCAGAGCCTGGGTCACTGCCTGGAAAGCTGCCCAGCCAAGAATGCCCACAGTGGGCCTTATTTACTGAGCCCCCTGAGACATGCCAGGCTCTGCAGCTGAGCGAGCTCGAAGACCAGCAAACGAGTGAAGTAAACAGGCAAGGGCACAGGCGTGGCGGGGCCTGCGACAGACAAAAGCTCGGGAAGGGTCCCGTACTGGCCCCAG
>RCUC01142446.1:0-46937 GCA_003697995.1 Taxidea taxus jeffersonii
CTGAAAAAATGCTTAATAATAGACTTTAAAAAGCTGTGCTTCTTTGTACCTGCACTCAATATTTATAGCAGCAACGTCCTCCATAGCCAGACTGTAGAAAGAACCAAGACATTCATCAACAGATGAATGGATAAAGAAGATGTGGTATATATATACAACAGAATACTACTCAACCATCAGAAAGGATGAATATTTACCATTTACATCAACATGGGTGAAACTGGAGTGTATTATGCTGAGTGGAATAAGTCAATCAGAGAAAGAGAATTATATGCTTTCACTCAAATGAGGAATGTAAGAGACAGCAAAGAGGATCATAGGGGAAAGGAGGGAAAACTGATGGAAAGAAATCATAGTGGGAAACAAAACTATAGTTAAGACTTAACTATAGGAAACAAACTGAGGGTTGCTGAAGGGGAGGTGGGTGTGGGGATGGGGTAATTGGGTAATGGGCATTAAGGAAGATACATGATTTGATGAGCACTGGGTGTTATATGCAACTGATGAATTACTGAACTCTACTTCTGAAACTAATAATGTACTACAAGTTGGCTAGTTGAATTTAAATATAAAAAAACTGTGCCCCTCTATATTGATTTGGAAGAGCAACCCTCAGTTATGTGAGAGATTATCAGGTGGTCAAAAACCAAACTTGCAGATGATAACAAATAGTTTCAAAAGGCCAGGCTTAATATATAAAATAAGAAGTTTTGTATAAATGGGTATTCTGCCTCAAAATACTTCTCAATCCTTTATTAAGTCTTTACTGAGTCTCAACTTCATTTAATAATATATTTATTTTTAGGTAAAACCACTATTATCGTATTAAGATGAAAAGCCAAATGGGAAGAATAATGCTTTGAATCATAACATTTATCAAGTATCACCATAAAACTAACAAGTCTATCAAATATTTACTAAATGCTTTCTAGGTGCCAAGATTGACTACTTTATATGAATTAATTCATTTGCTTCTGACCACAGTCCTACAAAGCAGATATAATTATTATCCCCATCTTATAGATAAAGAAAATAAGACCCAAAACATTTAATTGCGCAAAAGCCACAGTTAATAAATGATAGAACTGAAATTTGAACTCAAGATATCTGACTTTATGCTAAAAAACAGTAAGATTTTAAAAATACTGAATTGCTGAGTATATTCTTTCTTTGCCAGTAGCAGCAACTGGGACATGCTTGAATAGTCTCCTCAAATGCTAGGGATACCATCTTGTGTATGTGAATGACAGTTTAATAAGTAGAGAATCCGTGTATCTTCCAGGTGATAAACTCAGTGCTTCAGTAATGGACATTTTCTATTAGAGAGACTTGAAAGCACCCAGAAGTTCTACAGACAAGGACACCATCTTATTTTTCAAAGTAGTCCCACTTTAAGGCCATAGATTTGTTCTAAAATACTATTACTCAACATATTTTTGAAACCTCTTCGGGAACTGTGTTTAGGACTATTTCTAAGTTGCCAAATAAAATCATCATCATTCTTTTTTTCCCCTCTCAAATCAGAAGAACGTCACAAAGATTCAGCACCCACCTTACCCATATGACTTCACTCCAAATCAAACTTTTCCCTTGAGAACAAATTTTTGTCATCACCTCAGATAATCGAAAGACTATATGCCAAGTCCTGGATGGAATTCCCAAAATATGTTAAGGAAAATCAGTGACTACTGAAGTGAAAGAAAAACTACTATTTGGGATGATGCATAGGACACCTAATGATATTTTAAAAACATATATATATATATATATATATATATATATATATATATATACACACACACACATATATACATATATATGTGAAGAAATTTTGATATTCAGTCAGTGAGGAGCTAAAAGAGAAAGTGAGGGCATGAGGAAAAGAACATAGGACAGGTGTTGAGGGAAAGTACCTTTAGCCTATTGCACAAGGAATTTAACAAGTGGGTCCAGTGATAATTTTCTTGCCTTGCTTGTTTCATAAGGTGATTCCTGGACTGATATCTGCTGTACAGTGTGATTTATGTCACAGAAATATTCTTCAGTAGACTGAGATAGCTCATCAGGATGCAGTGCCCATTAATAGTCCTTCCGGTCAAGGTAAAGACATCAGATCTAAGTACATGTAGCAGTTCTCTAAGAAGGAATACTTTCTGTATAGTTTTTGATTCCTATATCTATCAGTCCCTCGCCTGTTTTTGTAAACCATGGACTAGCAGGAATGTATCATCCTAGGGAAAGGCAGGGGTGGGAAATAAGAGTAAAGCTGCCAAGGCAAAATACTTAAATTGTGTGATTGCTTCTCCATCCTTAACATAATAACTGTTTACTTGGGGAGATTATACTTAATCATAATGTCTACTTTAGTCAAAGCAGTTTATACAACAATTTCCTACATTTTCCCATATTTCTTGGGATGTATCATTCCATATTATTGAAATTGCATTCAGAGAAAGCACAGTTTTGTGCAAACCATTTCACTAGTCAATTGCTATTATCAACTCTGGAGGTAACAATAATGTTTATCTTTTTTTCCCTATCTCGTACAATACTTTGTAGCATTCTGTTTATATTAAAACATTTTAGAATATTTGAGTATAGCTATGTATTGTGGGTTTTTGTTGTTGTTGCTGGGTCATTAGTGATAAACATTCTTCTATTACCTGCCCACCCTAAAGTTTGAAACGTAAAACTATCTCAGTCATTTGAGAGTATTAAGTAGAAGATACCTCAATAGATTTGACACAGCTTACAGCTTTTCCTTAAAAAATACCTACAGCTCCAGCATGAGTAACAAATGTATTTTCCTTTGGTCTGCATAATAAAAGTAACATGTGAAATTAAAATGAGCACCTTCTCAAAACAAAAATTGAACACACATAAATCTGCTGTATACAATTCACTGTAGCTTTAGCCTTTGAGTTTTTAACATTTCCCTTTCCTATTTGACTGTACATAATAAACAGTGAGAGAAGTACAAGGCCATTAATTATCCCCAAACAAGACATACCCTGATGTTGTTATTTGAGTTGGTTCACCATTTCAAGAGAGAAGTTTGAACTTTGCTATAGAAATGGCAATTATTTACATTTTTTACTCCTGCTGTTTTTTTTTTTTCCCTTCTTGAAGTCTGTTAGCAGCGTTCTGGGCCATCCTCATATGCAGATCTGAGATATTTGACAAGAAACAGAGACGTGCACTGTATATTTTGTTGACTACAGAGAATTTTCTCTTTCTTGATTTGATTGATCTCAAAGGAAGACCTCTCTGTGAAATGAATGTATCAGCATGAATAGTCTACAATTTTATTCTACACTTTTTGTACTGTATTCAAAACACCAGGCTTAAAGGGAAAAAATGGGCCTTGAAAGTTACCATGTCATACAAACAACTACAAAGTAAAATGTACATCATACACAAAAAGGGTTTAATGTAAGCATACGAAAACTCTAGTGTTTAGAAAGTGAGTATGGACAAAGACTGACAATCAAGTCGCAGTGTCAAGATCTCCTAACTTTGCACCAAATTAGGACATGAATAATCTTAAATGGGTTTGCATTCATCTTTGCAACTTCTAAGAATAGTAACTCCCTACAGTCTTTCACAGGGATGGTGCCATCTGTGTCTAATTCTCTCTTGTTTTTCCTAAAGTATTAGGGGCACCATCAACCCTATGTTACTTTGTATTTGTCAGGCAAAATATGTTCCATTAGCTATTCTTTTAACAATGAAGCTAAATTGATGTCCTAACTATGGAATCTTACATAAAGATGTGTAGTGTAATTTGACCTGGCAGCTAGTTCACATGAAAAGGATTTTTGAGGAACAACTGGAAGTGTGACGCTTACACTTCAGGAGACCTATCATTTCCACATTCAATTTGGCACAGGCACATTCTATTTCTAGAATGACACCATTATGTCATTTTAAATGCTAAATAGGTTTGAGTCAGTTTTTTAAATGCCTGTATTCTAAAACAAGAATAAATTACAAAGATTTTAGCTTTTGTATTCTAATGTAGGATTACTATAATCAATCACACTACTGGAGCCAATCATTTTTGGTCACAACATGGCCTCTTGTCTTCTGCCCTCTTGGTGCCCATCCCATTCTTCCAACTATTTTTTATGCACAAGTTTTACACACTTAGTGCACACCCTCTCTATTCACTTTCCATATTTTTATTGGCATAAATTTGTATCCATGAACAACATATAGCATGGGTTTAAGAAAAAGACAGTAAAATGATATTTTACCCTACATGTCCTTATGCACCTTACTTTCATTGCTTAATGCTATGGTTTTGAGATGTACCTATATTGGGATACATCAGACTACCTAGAAGTGAACTGACATGAATTACTGGCTCACACAAATAATTGAGTCGATGGTGTGTGTTTGCGTGTTTGTGTGTGTGTATATGTGCTCCAACTGGAAAGACAACCAATTAGAGTCAAAAACTCAACTAGACCAGCTTATGGTATTGAGAGATGATAACCAAAGTCTGATTAATTCACCCAGAAACAATCAGTCTATTTAGGTCAAACAACTAGTTGATGGAATTTTTTGTCTCAAATGAATAGTTGTTAAGACCTTTATGAAGGGCTTATAACGTTGTTCCATCTTTGTTGCCTAATAAAAGGTCCATTAGAATAATGACTTGATATTTAACCGGAAGTCATTAGTCTTCCTGGAATCCACTTGCCAAGCTCTTAGTATTTTTATTAATATTTATAACATTGATATTTCAAGGATAACATTTTAAATCAACAAAAGGACAGAGACCTTGACGCTGTTTTGTGTCCCACTAAGCAATGCAGGTGTCAGTGATTCAAGTCTCTAATTAGCATAATGTCAATGTATTGTTTGTCCTATCTGGCCCATCATTGCTTTTTAGAAATCCCACTTTCTATAAGTTTACATTTTCCAAAGCTAAGGGTTTCCTTAAAGTGAAAACAACAAATCAGTTCTTTACATAAGAAGTAGGTACTTTACTTCTAAATATTAGTCCAAGAAAAAGAGTCACAGAGCTTTCTTATATAAGCATAGGTGACATTTAAATGAATTATATTCAGATGTTTTATAAATATAGTGGACAGAAGTAGCAAATAACCTTTTAATTAATTTAAACAAAGTATCAATGATCAAGTACAATTAATTTCAAATTATTTGGTGACTGGTATCCAAGAAATTGATTTGTTTAGCTGCTTAGTCATAAGTACCTGGAAGCCTTGCTTTCCCTGATGGAAAGGATAAAAGCTTTAAGGTATTGAGCCTTCAGGAGTAGTAGGAGCATACAAAGTCATCTAGGGAGATTTTCAAATGACATATATTTCCTTCATTTACTTTGGAAGATATATTCTTTTGCATATGACAAGGGGATGAGTTTATTTTTTAATGTCTTCAATATATAATATGCCAAACTTAAAATCTAGACACCACATTCTAAATAAATTCCTTTTTTTAATATTTTATTTATTCATTTGACAGACAGAGATCACAAGTAGGCAGAGAGGCAGGCAAAGAGAGAGAGAGAGAGGGAGAAGCAGGCTCACCGCTGAGCAGAGAGCCTGATGCAGGGCTCTATCCCATGACCCTGAGATCATGACCTGAGCCAAAGGCAGAGGCTTAACCCACTGAGGCCCCCAGGTGCCCCCTAAATAAATTTTTACAATTTTATACATGAAGAAAAAGAACTGGGAAGGCAAGTAACTTGTCCCAGGTCACATAAGGAGGTTTTGAGCCAAGAATAAACTAAAGGCATCGTGACTCCATAGCACATGGTTTTCCTTTGTAATACTCAGTTCTCACATTTGAGGAAATGGTTCCATCTACAATAAGCTAAACCTTAAAACACACCTGGACCTCAGAAATCAGCACTTGAGAGAAGGGAAAAGGTCAACCTCCAAATTATCCTCCGAAGTTGACCAGGTATCAAAATTACCTTGTTGAAAAATGAGGTAGGGAAAGTTTATAATCTCACTGATGAAATAATGGGACTCTTCAGGCAACAACGTAAATAGGTAGTTGTAATGTTTTGGTTCCTCACTTTTCGCTCATTCT
Source organism: Taxidea taxus jeffersonii (assembly GCA_003697995.1). Classification (NCBI taxonomy): domain Eukaryota; kingdom Metazoa; phylum Chordata; class Mammalia; order Carnivora; family Mustelidae; genus Taxidea; species Taxidea taxus. The sequence goes on from RCUC01142446.1 coordinate 6,064, forward strand.
AACTTAAATAAAATATCGAGTAAAAATGTGGTTATTCTTTTCTCACCAGTGACTCAAACTTTTCCAAGTAGAGGTTTCACTTTTTCTTTAGGTGGAACAGAGGCTACTCTGATTATCAACAGTTATCAAGGAGGAAAGATTCAGTGTAAGTATGTTAATATGAGTCTATGTTGGCTGTAATTTGTAAACATGACAACACATTATAAGTAGCAGAGTAGTAAGTGGAACCGTTCTTTTAAAAAGGAGTCTTTTACATAGATGGGGGAAAATCACATAAAACTTGGTAGTATTATGTGAGCATTGCAAAGGAAACTTTTTGATTTATGATACAAAGTCACACACTTGGGGATACATTAGGATAAAGGGGGATTTCAAAAATCGTATTTCTTTTTTTTTTTATTACAGGTACAACTACGAGACAATATTACCAGATGGGATCATCAGAACCCATTTAGAACTGTTATGCTTTTTGAAAATAAGGCAATTGTCTCAGGTACGCATGCATTCATTACAGGCCAACTGTAACTAATCGGAGCTGAAGATGGCTTTTCTGAAAAACTATAGAATGTCAAATAGGACTTGCTTCTACTTTACAAATGTATTAAGCTCAAAATTCGAAGGAAAAGATACATAAAACAATGCTTATTATCTATCCACTCACTTACAAATGTTTAAGGTACTTGTGAAACGTGCTGTTTACCTATTTTTATAAGTGTATGATGTTATTCAAAAAGTCACACCAAAGACATGCTGTCTGTATGTATCGAATGTAAGAGTGGAAAAGTCAATTAAATACCCATATGGTACTTTTTTGTTTGGGTTTTCAAAATGAACAGAACTATTTCTCCAACTTTGAGTTTACTGTGGGAGCTTTAGGAAAAGAATACATTGCTGCTGAATTTTGAGATTTTGTTGAGATTGACAGTAAAAATATAGGGGTGCCTGGGTGGCTCAATGGGTTAAGCCTCTGCCTTCGGCTCGGGTCATGATCTCGGGGTCCTGGGATGGAGTCCCATGCGGGCTCTCTGCTCAGCGGGGAGCCTGCTTCCCTCCCTCTCTCTGCCTGCCTCTCTGCCTACTTGTGATGTCTCTCTGTCTGTCAAATAAATAAATAAAATCTTAAAAAAGAAGTAAAAATATACCATGTGCTGTAAATTTTGTAGTACATTAAATTATTATAAAAATAACAACTGCAATGTAGAGAATGTGATACACTGTGTACCTGTGTGTGTGTGTGTGTGTGTGTGTATTTTATATCTGTGTACTAGAAAACAAGTCTAGTAATATTTTGTTTAAAATGAAAATACCGGTGGCTCTGTGGGTTAAAGCCTCTGCCTTCAGCTCAGGTCATGGTGCCAGGGTCCTGGGATGGAGCCCCGCATCAGGCTCTCTGCTCAGCAGGGAGCCTGCTTCCTCCTCTCTCCCTCTGCCTGCCTCTCTGCCTGCCTGTGATCTCTGTCTGTCAAATAAATTAATAAAAATCTTCAAAAAAAATAAAATGAAAATACCAATATGCAACTGATGAATCACTAAATTCTGTCTCTGAAACTAATAATACACTATATGTTAATCAAACTGAATTTAAACAAAAAATGTTTGAAAAAAAGAGAGAACACCAAAGGTAGCATTAGTGGCAAAGCCTTTGAGTTTCTTCAGATCCCCGTATCAAAATGAGTAGAGGAAATACATGGTAAAATCAAAAACCCTGGACAATATATACAACAAAACTAGGTGAAAAGTTGTCCAAAAAAACAGTCAGGTAGGGACACACTACCACCAGGACAAGGTGCTCCTGGGGTCATTGTCAGTAAAGAAGAAAGCAGAAAGAGACAACAGATATTTAGTGAACCATGAAACAAGAGAATCCCAAGTAGCTACCAGGTCTTCACTGGCTGTTTGGTGTTCCAACTTGAGAACAGCAGCTGAACTGGGAGGAGTTTACCCCATCCAACAGCAGGTGAGTCTAAGGGCCTGCCATTAAGGTGAGAAGGGGACAGAGGAGACTGATTCCTATGAACTGGAACTCACTCTGAGGATAATCTACTGAGCAATATATGGACAATAAACACAAAAGAAAGAGCAATTTCAGGTACAATTGTAGGGGTTGAAGGCAGAACAGAGCCAAGAAATCTCAGACAGACAAGCTGGTGAATCCTAAATGGAACAACAGAAGAGAAAATGTGTATTTTAAAGCCATCTTGAAACACACCTCCTTCTTAAGTCCAGTAAAATTAACTTCACACACAAAAAAATGAGCAACAGAGAAAGAAAAAGGTCAGATTCTACTTGATTATTATGAGATGAAAGAAAAAAGATCAAGATAACGTTCCTACAAACATTGCAAGCATTCCAGAACGACATGCCTAAAGAACACATCAAACTGCACCCTACTATTTCAAAACAAGCTAAAAGGCATTTTAAAATAATCAAAGATATAAAGGAGTAACGTATATCATAACTGAAAATACTCACGATTGAGGAGACAGAACTCAGGAAACAATTAAGAATAAAAGAAAATAATCAGAAATGAAGGCCAACTAAGAAACAATACATGATTAAACAAGCACAGAGGTTAATGCTTTAAAAAAAAGGGAAGATAAAAGGAAAAACTTTTTTAAATTAAAAAAGAAGAGAAAAAGAGAAAGCAACAAAAGCTTAGGACAGGCAAAGAGAGAACATATAGTAAAATGAGTTCCTAAAGAAAAAAACTGTTGTATTTCCAGAAAACATTCTTGAAATATATAGTTTTAAAACCCCACTTGAAACTAGATATTGAAAGAGCTCACATCTGAGAATATAAACTCAGAATGAACAATATTAGTATAGCTTTTAGTGAAATTACTGGACTATAAAGAAAAAGAAAAAGATCATATTCTATGCATGTAGGTGAAAAGATTAAGTGTCTTATAAATGGAGTACAATTATATTATTAGTTTTATTGATAGTAACATGATTGATTGAGAGTAACATGATTCTCAAGGAAAACAAACAAACAAACAAACCTTAAGCCAAATATTTTCTACCCAGCAAAACAGACTTTCAAACACAAGGAGCAAAAACAAACTGTTACTATGTGCAGAAAGAAAGAGAATATTTTTTCCATGAGTTCCTTCTGAAAAATGAAGAACAACCTTCAGACATAAAAATAATCACAGAAACTCTGACATAAGGACGGGTGGTAAGCATTAAACATGGACTTACAAATGAAGGTCAAAGGGAGAAGATAATCTGTTCTAGCCCTAATGCTCTGAAGTTTTATAAATAGTACAGCTATAAAAGATGACTTATGGCAAGAACATATGAAAGGAGTTTTTAAAAATAATTTCCCTTACATATTAGTGATGGCAGTATTGTTCCTTATTTTGATAGTGCTGCGCGCATAGCATGGGATATACTAATTCTACCATCCCCCACCCCCCGGTCCTTGAGAATCAGGCTTTTGGGTGTCCTAGAAAGGGAATGCATACGTATGATAGAAGATGTTAAGTAACAGATCTATAGGACTGTATTTGAATTAGAAGTGTCTGTATGAAACCATGAGTCACTCACACACACACACACACACACACGCACACACATGCATGCGTGCGCGCACACACACGTATGCACACACATGCATGCGTGCGCGCACACACACGTATGCACATGCACACACATATTCTAGCTCTGTCCACTCAAATGGTCTAGAAGAAAAGGCCAAACTGAGACCAAGAGTACTCCCTACTGGCTGCATATGATGGTCTTGAAATACCGTTTTCCACTAAATGAACCTAGAGTTTCTTGAAAGGATAGCAGTTTCAAGTCTATGGCAAAAAATAAATAAGATGAAACTGAAGCATGTGCCACTCTAGTCAGCAAGGGGGCTATCAAAATCTATTAGATTTGTGTCAAAAGAACTTTGGAGTGAACTTGAAAAGGCTCGCAACTTGAAAAGTTGAGACAATGGGAGCTTCAGTCATGTCCATAATAACAATTGGGTGAAATCCACACATATATGTTAAGCCACAAGTTGCTAAAGAGTCAGTATTTAAATTTAAAAAATACGATTATAGGTTACATTTGGAGAATAAGAATCTAATTCCTTTTCTTAAAAACTGATTTTTAAAAACTCAAGCAATGATCCCGCTTTTCCTAGGGAAATGGAAGCATTTGGTAACCAAATAGTGTCTAAGAGAATAATATCCCTTTTTAAAAGTATTCTGGGGGTACCTGGGTGGCTGTTGATTGAGCGTCCTACTCTGGATTTTGTGATCTCAGGGTCATGAGATCAAGCCTCACAACAGGCTGTGCTTAGTGGGGAGCACAAATAAATACAAATAAATAAAGTATTTAAAAAAACAAAAATATTCTGTCTAAAAATAGTAAAAAAAAATTATGGGATTAGAATCCCACCATATTTTCCAACTACCTAAGTTAATACATCAATTTAAGCATTGAACATCAACAACTATTCAAATCGCAAGAAGAGAAACTTCTGGATATTTTGTCCACTTAAAGCAGACACCTAAAATCTGGCCAAAGCGATGGTGCCTGATTCTGATAAATCCTCTGTATCCAGCTACCTGCCCAATCTTAGGAAAGCCAGAAAATATAGGACCATGTGGAACTGCCCCAATGGTATGTGATGAGCAATATCCAGGCTTTCCAACTCTGCAGGGCAGAGGCTTGTGCTTTTCAGCAAGTACATGATAAAGAAAACAAAGTCATAGAAGGGGAAATGGTAGATTAACAGAAATTTTTAAAATTATCAAATAAAAGGGGCGCCTCGGTGGCTCAGTGGGTTGAAGCCTCTGCCTTCGGCTCAGGTCATGATCCCAGGGTCCTGGGATGGAGCCCCACGTCGGGCTCTCTGCTCAGCGGGGAGTCTGCTTCTCCCTCTCTCTGCCTGCCTCTCTGCCTACTTGTGATCTCTCTCTCTCTGTGTCAAGGAAATAAATAAAATCTTTAAAAAAAAATTATCAAATAAAAAACAACATAAGATGATAGCTTTTAGGGACACATCCTTAGGTTATAAAACTATAAGAAATTCAAGGAAGTGATTGCTATAAAAATCAGAAGAGTGATAACTTCTGGGAGAAGAGGGAGGTAAAGATTAAAATAAGGCACATACAGGGAGGGTGGCTGAAAAAATTCTAGTTGTTTTGTTTTGTTTTGTTTTGTTTTTTAAATTCTAGTTCTTGACCGGAATGGCGGTTACATGGCTTTCATTTGAAATCAATCATTAAGCTACACATTCATTTGGTGTGGTTTTCTGGATCTTTATTTTATAATAAAAATTTAAATTAAAATAAAAATATATTAACAATCAATATTTTACACCAACTTTAAATTAATTCATCTTGCTATAAAAAATAAAATATAATTATATAAGATATATAATTACCTGAGATATCTTTGTGAATTCTTAGTAATTTAAATAATCAGCCTATTATTTTATGGCTTTATGGCAATCATACCTTCAAGCTAGGAACAGATCCAATTTAGAGCAGCATTGACAAAACTACAGAACTGCTTCAAGAACTGTTTATCTACTGGAAGCTGATAATACGAGAGGTACAGTAATGTCTGAGGATTTCATTGTGGTGGGGCTGCCATATTTTGATCCTCCATACCAGAAATGAAGCTTCCACTTGCTCAAGCAGAGAGAAGGGCAGAAATGAATCATGCCAATGAGGCCGATACTGTAGAAATCACTTCCAATCCTTCCGGTCACTTCACTGGGTAAAGTGTCGCCATGAGCAGAAAGCCAGTCCTCCATAATGATGATTTACAGTTGGAAAGTGGCTTTAGGACAGATTTACTATTGCCCTACTCACACCACTCTGTTTCTATCACTAAAAGACATTTTTCCTGTAAAAAGCAATGTTAGGAAAGGACATACACATCAGATCATGTTAATAACCCCCCCTTTCTTCCCTCTGAATAAAGTGAACAGTTAGAAGAGAAAGAGGAAAAATGCATAACTATGAGAGTGAATAAAATATTGAAGGCCTCCAAACCTTGTAGAGCAGAGGATAAACATTTCAGCAAATACTCAAGTCACAGGGCATATTTATTATTTTGAAATCTCAAAGTACAGCAATAATTACAAGATTGACACATCTTTAGGGAGTATATATAAATTTGCATTTTTCGTTCTCAAGCACCATGATTCTACAAATAAATAAGAGCTCCCATATATTGGTCACTTACTTACAATGTGACAGATCAATGGCTACATTTACATATTATCATTTAATCATCCAAAAAAAAAAAAAAGACTAGAATACCAAAGTGTGAGTTAACTAACTTTATCAAAGTTATACAGCTTATTTTCTTTACCTATGTACTGTGCTCATACAAAGAGATGTAAAGATGTTACAGTTCAGCTGTGGCCCAAAGACAATCCAGCAAAAAAGATTAGGTCAAATGCAAACATCGTAAGAGGTGTTCAACATCTCGTTCGTTAACAACCCTCCACATGTAGGTGTGTGAGTGATTCTTCGGGACCATGTAAGGCCTATGGGAGAGGACCCACATAGTTCTTCTAGGCAAGACTACATGGACAGGGAAACGAGGGAAGCTGGAGGTATGAATGGATTCCTAAAAGCAGTGGAAGGAGTCAGCTATCACGCCAAGATAGAGATGTATTTGACCTTTTGGAGGAACCCAGGCAAAAATCCTCAGAAATAGGGGAATTTTCCAAAGAAGCCATGAAATGCTCAGGAGAGAGACAGAGATGGAAGTGGACTACTAGCCTCCAATAGCTCCTGGGTCTGGAAATCAACATCAGTTCCTGACTCGACTCTACCATTGTGGCAGGCTGCTTCCTGTCACCTTCTGCCTTGTCCCTTCCCAGGCACCAACCCCATATGGTCAGAAAGTACTTGCTGCACAAGCTGGTGGAAGGAGCCTAAGAGCCTCCAAGGGGGAAGAAAGAAAACACTGACTCCCTTGCCCCAACAGTAGCCTTCCCACCTGCTACAGGGAAGGAAAGGAGTCTAGAATTTAAATAAATGTGGGGCTCTAAACATTACCTGATTTTGATGGTACTGATCAGACTTATCAAGGAACCGAGCCTGCGTTTTGTGATTTAACTTGACTCTACGACCGCTTTAGAATTGGAGAGGAAGGAGAAATGTTATGAGGCCTGCCAAGAACAGAGAAAGAAGAAGCCCCTGAGATGAATTTAAATGGAGAGAGGAAATTAACACCAAGTTGTTTTATGATGACATCTCCTGAGTTTTGTTTGTTCAACACAGGAGTGCCTTCTGGCCAGTTATGAACTCCATGACTTGCCAGTGGAATGATTATTTTTGTCATCATATTATTGCCCCTATATGCCTCATATATTACCTCTCTTCTTATTCAGAGAAATCGCAGCTGACGTTGATATCATTCACATGCCAAAATGGTGTTTAAAGGAGGCTGACTTATAGTTCTTGTTTTCAGGGAGATATTTTTACTGTGAAATGCATAAGCCCTCTCTGAGTTACCTACAAAGGGTCACCCTCTCACCACTCAGCTACAACTAGCTTTTCTATTATTTGCATCATTTACATGGAATTTACTGGACTTTATTATTATTTTGATCGCATATACATGTTTTGTCTTAATCATATGTAAGTGCTCTGTCTTTCCCAATTTAGATTACGTTCTCTTTGAGGACACGTGCTTAAACATATTCTTTTTCAAATTAATCCATAACATCTGACAGAACTTTACTCCTAAGTGCTGGAGAAATATGTAATGTCTGGAAACATTAGTTATAAGTTCGCAAACCGTGTTTCATTTTGTGACCTCAAACACTTCTTTCCACTTCTATATCAGCTTGATGCAGAACAAATCATTGTTTAGCTTTATGCTAAAGAAAGCTTTCAAATAAAGACCCACTTAGCTGTGTGCTTTGATTTAAAGCCTGTCATCAGTATATCAATAATCTTTCATGTGAAACTTCTGGAATGTGGAGGAAAGGATGGCAGAAAAGGGCAGGAGAACCAAACTGACTCCCTCGCTAGGAAATTACTGGTAAATGGTTTTTCCCTCAAAGGTGGAAAGATGGTCATATTTGCATATTGTACATACATTTACAATGAAGCAGAAAAAATCCTATTTGCACATTTATTTTTAATTTTGTTCAGTATGCTTTGAGCTTCCTAGGCTAATTTCTTCTAACAGTTGTGCCCCTGCTGATGCTGAGTAGGGGTTGTTGGCATTCAGCTTGCCTTACTACAAAGATGTTTGCCCCTGCTACCCTGACATGACTGACCATCTGAGAAACAAAAACCTACAAATACCATTTATTGATTCCTTTTGTTTATTCCACAAATGTACTTGAGCATACCCAAGGTTCCATGAATGTGCCTTTAAAGTTCCAGAACGGCATTCTCTGCATAACTATAGCCACTATGAACACAGCACTCACCAGATCCCTGTCTCCATCCCCTAAGAGACTGAGCATCAGGTCTCTGATCAATGACCCTGAGTGGGCACTGCCACCTCCCTCTACACAGCTCCCGCTAATATACTAGTTTTCATTCTCCATTTGGCTCATCTTCTGCCCTAAGTTCAACCGCTACTTCAATTTCAGGAAACAGGGTAGCAAAACTATCTGCAAATCCAACAGCCCTCCTTGGTGACTTGTTATTTTGATAAAGTATTTGAATCTTGGGCATTGCCCCAGGTCTGACATTGATGTTGAGAACAGAAGAATTTGGAGAAACACAATTGTAGATAAGAAAGTAAAGCCAGAATAGTGGCAATAATCACGCTCCATTTATGGTCACCTTAGGTAATGACTATCCAAGAGGTTGAAATTTGCAATTATTTTATTTTGCCTTTACTTCATCACAGCTTGAGGTTAAAAAAAAATACCAAAGAGACAAAAATGATCTCTATAAAGTTATTTATAGTAAAGAGTATGTATCAAGTAACTACAATGTGAATAAGTGAGTTCTTTAGGTGGATACAGAAAACAATACAATGTTGCTTAAATTTAATTTGTAAAGATAAAATGTGAAGCTTTAAGTTCTGTAGAATACCTATGAACAAGAAGAAAAGAAAAACTTAAATGTGTGGGAACTCAAAAAGATATTGTAAAAGTAAGCCTTGTTCCAAGAAGTAGAGAATTCGGGAGTTAGTTCTTAAAGGGAGTGATGAATGTGGACTAAAAAAAGGGGTTGTCGAGAGGCCATTGAGGCAGGATAGCACAGTGTGGGCAACAACAACAACTTATTGACTGGCTTCGTTGTAGCAGAATCAGGGTTAAGAACTAATGATGACAGGGGCACCAGGGTGGCTCAGTGGGTTAAAGACTCTGCCTTCAGCTGGGGTCATGATCCCAGGGTGTTGGGATCAAGCCCCACATCCGGCTCTTTGCTCAGCGGGGAGCCTGCTTCCTCTTCCTCCTCCTCCTCTCTCTCTCTCTCTCTGCCTATCTCTCTGCCTACTTGTGATCTGTCTGTCAAATAAATAAATAATAATAATAAATCTTAAAAAAAAAAAAGAACTAATGATGACAAATAGAATCAGAGAGTTACATGTAACTAGTGAAGTCCTCGACTGACACAAAGTATAATTGCACCTTGAATAGGAAACACAGCATACAGGTGACAGAGTACACATTCCAGAAAAAAAGCTTATTCTTGACTAAGGTTTCACCTACAAAAATAGCTATATAGGTGCCTATTTTCCAATTGGGGTAGCTATTAATTTGCAAGTACACCTGAATCTTTTTGTTTGTTTGTTTGTTTCAGAAATTTCTGATAGTGGATGTGAAGCCAGAGAGACAAAGGTAAAGGTAAAGGTAAAGATACCTTAGTTTTTTAGAAGTAATGAGAGAGGGATGCCTGGGTGGCTCAGTTGGTTAAGCATCTGCCTTCAGCTCAGGTCATGATTCCAGGGTAATGGGATAGAATCTCACATTGGGCTCCTGGCTCAGCAGGGAGCCTGCTTCTCCATCTGCCTGCTCTGCCTGCTCTTCCCCCTGCTTGTGCTCTCTCTCTCTCTCTTTCTCTCTCCCTCTTTGATAAATAAATAAATGATCTTTTAAAAAAAGAGAGAGAGAGAAGTAATGAGAGAGCTGGATTCCTTATAAAAAGAAATAATTTTATCTCACGCTGTATTATCAACTCATTATTTCTTAAAATAGCCACATAGTCTTTGCATAAAAAGAGAGCATAAAGAACTGGTACAACAATTACAAATACAAATTACTTTGCCCCTAGTATCAGTTTAGTGATGAACCAAGTTTTTCTTGCCCTCATACCCACAACCAAAAACATCTCATAACTTGTGGGCATAATTTCTCATGTCAAAGGTATTTGTTTTCATGGCGAAGAAAATCAGGAAATAACCTAATCAAACAGCAACATTGGATTAGCATCTACACAATCTTAGCTGAGTTTACAAGTCAGGTATTTTCAGCCAGTTACTGACTTCTTGGAGGTCAGTACTTATGACTTACTACTGACGTTATAAAACAGGAAAATGCAACCACAGACAATTAGTTTCTATGTAGTTGAGCTGCATAACCCCTCTCCCCCAGTGATATTTACCATCTTGACCTTTTCCTAAGAGGTAATGATGGATGTCCCATTAGGCTTATTTAATACAACTGCTTTAGCATTATCAAACTTACTTTTAGAAGCACAAAAAAAGTACTAATAAAACAATATTCAGCCATGAGTAGGCTTTTCCTTATGCTGGAAGAATAAAGGATATAAATTGGACCAGAGTGAGCTAGGCATTAAGAAGGGTCAAAGTTGGATATCCAACACTATGGTGATAGATAAATTCTCTCAGAATTTCACTATATTATTTTTAAAAATCCACTCATTGGTATCTTATTTGGCTGTATCTTGCTATTTTGTCCCAATGTAGAACAGACATGATTTCAAAACATGAAAGAAGAAAAAAATCCAAGGAAAAAAATAACTTTTCTATAAATGACTGTTTCTTTAATAGTTGTGGTATTAAAGAAGTAGATATTCTGACATATGGAATGATCTGGACCAACTTACTTTCTCTTTGCATTATCTTGAATATTCTTGCTTGTTTTTTTTTTATTATTCTGTATTAACTTTTGAAAATCCTTGCCAAAACTTAAAAAATCTGTCCAAATTTTTATTGGGCTAGCAATAAACTTAAAAATTAACTAAAATTGACATATTAATAATGTTGAATCTTTTCATCTAAAAACATGGTATGTCTTTTCAGTTGTTCCATCTTCTGTCTTAATTTGGGTTCCCCACGAAACAAACTCTGAGATAGAAATCTATGTATGGGAAGTTTATTGTCTCTGGAACAACATCATTGATGGAACGATGAAAGCAGGATTAGGCTGTGGGAGAACTTGAACTATGATGGGGAGTGTTTAGCCAAACACTGAGGAATCTTTGGAGCTGGGAGAGCCCTTAAATCTCCCAAATTGAAAAAGACCTCTGAGGCCTGTATGGATCCATCAGGGCATATGAGCTTTCCCTAAAGCTGGCTATAACTGGGGTGAGTCAACTCCCTTGGCTAAAGAGAATGTTCAGGGAGGTACTCAGCTGTGTCTGGCTAGCAGCCCGAACTCCTTGCAGTGGGGAGAATGAGTACTTGATTCATGCCAGAGGCATCTTACAGGTGTACCATATCATCTACTACAGAATGTGCCTGAACTACTAAGATCCACTTGCTAAGTGTAGCCCCACTTTAGGAGTGCTGACAACACTGACTCCATCTTTGGTCCACCATCTTGTATGCCTCTCTGGCACACATAGGGCACCACTTTAGATAACTACCTTGTGAGCTCACCACCATGCTCCCTGTTCCATAAAAGTTGAAGATTAAGGTCCAGATAAGAGCAGAGAATTGGGGTGGAGGATCGTGGTGTACCACCTGGATCTATCTGATTCTCCCATCAGTAAGTTACCCTGAATAAAACTCCATATAAACAGAGTTGCTTTGTTTTTTTGGTATTAAAGTGTCCTCTCAGTCTGGAGGACATGTTACTAACCCTCCTCTGCCTCCTAACTCCCATCTAGGAGCATCTCCTCCAGAACTCTGGTTGGGAAAACTTACAAGAGAAAGGTGAGGAAGACCAACTATAACCCTTACTGTTACAGTTACTCTTGGGGCTAAAACTAATACTCATCTCTCCCCCCCTCTTCTAAGAGTCTCAATTTCCCTCAGTCTCAGCTGCACCTCTCCTGGTATAAGTGGCTTGTGATGGGATGATCCAGGCCATCATCCCTGAGGGGGGATTCTGAGCCCCTGGTCTTAATGATTTCCTCAGCCTATGGCTGTTTTTCTTTTCATTTACCATAAATGTTGAGCAGGGAAATATCAAGAGATATCCAGTGATCACCTAGATGACAAGCATTCTTCCCTGTTCCCATTGTGTAGTAGAAGCCCTACCTCTTCCTAATGAATTCCTAATGGATTTTTTTTTTTCCTTTCTTTTCCATGCCTACTGGAAGGAGGCATAAGGAATCCCAGCATACAGAATCTGAAGTGACCACACAGCAGTCAAAGACAGGTTTAACAGGATTATTGCTATGTTCCCTAATAGAAATGTTTTCTGCTTTCAGAACCAAGACCTCAGACCTACAAAGCTTAGACTTGTGGGAATGAGAAGTACAGATTCCCCCAATGGTTTCCTGGGAATGATAGTAAGCATATTCTCCTTCCTGTGTCTATTATCTTTTGGGGATACAGCACTATATAAAGCTGATTTGTACATTGCATCTTGGAGAATAGCACTCCATCTTCATGAACTATCATCTCCAAGCTGGTGACACAGCTGAGCCATTCATAGCCCATAGAGGCTGCTAACACCTAGGTGGTGTGTTGTATGACCAGTCCCCATTCTTGAACCTCCTTTGCTATTTAGTGCCCTCTGGCCTAGCCAATACTTGATCCCAGAGACAACATTTCTAATGTGCAATGAACTGCTACTGAGACCATCTAGCCTTATGACTTACTAGAGAACTAAGCTCATGATGAGCAATTCTGGCTGCATGGCTGCCTAACTTCCCAGGGACAGACATGCCATCTCTATCAGGGACCAATAGTATGCCAGGAGCTATGAATGATCATTGGTATATGTTATAGATGGTATGACTTCACTCCAGAACCACAGGTATCTATGTTGTGATCCTCCTTTGAGGTTTTCCAAAAACTCTACATAACAGCTTTTCTCACCACAGATACCTCTAATACCATAGGGTCTGCTGGGTTATATGGCCCAGAGGGCAGGGATAATTACATTAGAGTGTGAACCTTTTAAAGTCCTTTCCTGCTGTGAGTCACACTCACAGTTCTATGATATTTGGTAGATGGGTATCCTACCAAAGTGTAGAATGAGCTGCTTCTGTAGCCCAAAGAGGTTTACTAGGAGCTGTTGCTTGTTAATGATGAGATCTGAAAAATGTAATAATTTGTACTTTACTTTGAAGACTATATCTTAGCATGCCTCAGATCACTCCACTGCTATAAACTTCACTAACGTGATGGGTCCCTGAAGCTTAATAGATCATTTCTAGTTTATTCAGTGTGGACAACTGACTTTTCCAAGTTCCTATCTAGTAGTCTAGAAACACTATTTGACAGGGTCTTTTCCAGAGTGTAAAATCCTTATCATAGGAAAGAATTCCCAAGTCAATATACTCTCCCTTGTCCAACTTCTGATTGTAGCTTCCTTGATCACAGTCAAAACCTACTCTCCTGGTTCTTGCTAGTATAGCCTGGTTAGGTTTTTTAAGCTCTTTCTTTTTTTTAAAATATTTTTTTTTTTTAATTTGACAGACAGAGATCACAAGTAGGCAGAGAAGCAGGCAGAGAGAGGAGGAAGCAGGCTCCCTGCTGAGCAGAGAGACCAATTCGGGGCTTGATCCCAGGACCCTGGGATCATGACCCAAGCTGAAGGCAGAGGCTTTAACCCACTGAGCCACCCAGGCGCCCCTTTTTAAGCTCTTTCAGTGTACAATTACTATTATCCCTTGGAAGGACCCAAACTTTGCTAAATTAGTGATGTGTGTTCACCCTAGTCATTGGTCTGGTGGCCAGAAAAGGCTATAGAGGTAAATCCTTGGAGAGAGAGAATACATCATGCCTTGTAAGACAGAGTTCTCTGCATTTTATTTAACTAAGTGTGGGGTTCTAATACTTAACAGTAAGGAGTGGGGCTATAGACCTAGAGGATTAAATGGAATATGGAGTTTCAATAGTGTTGAAGGCATTGACTCAAATATCCCATCCCAAGGCTCAGAATCCCTCTCCTTCCCATCCAGGTTCAAAGCACAGCAAACTTGCTAGACCGAGAACTCAGCCTTCCAAGGCATTATGCTATCTTTTTAAAATTAAGTCCTAGGCATTATCTTCAGCTTTTTCTATCTTCTGGCTGTGAGAAATTAACATCTATGAAGGAGCCCTTCTGACTTTTACACTGATGATAATAAAGGTGGTGGCCAACACTCTTCATATTTCATGATCTTTCTCCAAAATATAGCTTGTACTCATCAAGAGCCATAGATTCCAGATTCCATATAATTACTACTTCCCCTGAACCTCTCAAGTCCCCTAAAATATTGAAGCTGTCAGTGAAGTCCTTTTTTCTGATTTCCTATGCCAGTCCACCACTGGTGAAACTTTTAACCACTGCATGCCCAGATTGCCAAAGCCCAGCTACAACTCCACCTGCCACCAATGGTATTGCCCTCTCTACCCAGCAGTCAACAATGTTCCAGTTCCAAGAAACCAGTTTAAGGCTTATTTCTTCATGCCACTCTTGGGACTAACTGCCTTAAGCCAGGTGCCCTAAGAAACAGATTCACAGATGCAGATTTGCATGCAGGATATTTTCTGGGGAGTGCTCTCACCCACACATAAAAACACCTGTGAAAGAAAATGAGCCATAGGACTGGGCAGGGGAGAAAAAAAGCTAAACTGAGATGAACCTGCAACAGGGGCCTCAGCTGATTCTACTAGAAGCTCAGAGGCTAAAAAGGCTCTTCAAAGCTATCCTAAATGAAGGAAAGAGGATAAGCCAGTGTCCAACCATACCAACCAGTCATTTCATGTCATCTTCTCAGAATATACTTGGCCTCTTGAACAGCAATACTGAATGTTGGATGACAGTGAAGTCATATCTAAAAATTGTCTACTAACTTAAAAACAGAAAATAGAAACCTTTAGAGATCTTCAAGTCTAAGAAAATTAGTCCCATGTGCCCTTTAAGAAATTTTTTTTGAGAAATTTTTTTTGAGGAGGTGTTCCAATATAGAGAGGAGAAGATCTGAGATTCCAAACCTAGTGTGCATTAAAAGAAATTTATAGAAATACATATAAATGTCTGGCTGGCTCAGTCAGAATAGTATGCAATCTTGATCTCAGGGTTGTGAGTTTGAGCCCCAAATTGGGTGTAGAAATTAATTAAAATAAGTAAATAAGGGGCGCCTGGGTGGCTCAGTGGGTTAAAGCCTCTGCCTTCAGCTTGGGTCATGATCCCAGGGTCCTAGGATCGAGCCTGGAATCGGACTCTCTGCTCAGCAGGGAGCCTGCTTCCTCCTCTCTCTCTGTCTGCCTCTCTGCCTACTTGTGATCTGTCTGTCAAATAAATAAATAAAATCTTTAAAAAAATAAGTAAATAAACTTCAAAAAACCCACATTGATTATTGAAATGTAAAGTTAAAATGAAATAATATAACAGAAAAATGGTCAAAAATCATAAATCAGGTTCATAAATGATTATATCCAAATATTTCCTAAATGTAAATTGTCAAAGCTCACTAATTATTAAAGAGATACAAATTTTAAAAACAATTAAATGGATGTCATTTGGCCTAGTGTTTTTAAAGATTAAAAAGACACTTTGTGCAGGTGATAAATTATGGGCCTTTTCAGACATTGCTGCTAAATGTGCAAATTGTTTTAATAATCCTAGAGGATGATTATTAACTTTAACAAGGTGCTAAACTCTTGAGCCAGCAAGCAGCCCTGGGGATAGTCATAGCATTTCTGTTTATAATAGTAAAAAATGGGAAATAGCCTAATAACCAGAAGGAGGGTTGAATACATAAATTATTCTATGGAATTATAAAGTGAAACACTATATTGCTATTGTAGAAAAAAAAGTAATATCATGGCAATATTTCAGTACTCTTTTTAAGAGACAAAAAGAGTAAATTATTACATAATAAGTATGTAGGTTGGTAATATAAAAATGTATATTTTATGAGGCTTCTAGATGCAAGACTGAGAAGTTTTGATATGGAGATATGTGTGTAGGAAAAGATGACTGGCAAGAGAAGTTGGGATCAATCAACTAATGGGGGAAAAAGTTGAGGGCTTGGCATAAAATGGTTTAGGTCCTTGTGACAGGGTGTGCGCAAAGAAGAAGCTGGGATTTTTACTTGTGAATGTTTGCTGTTTTGGTTTGGTGGGGGTGGGCAAAGATCGGAGACTGAGATCCTTGGGTTAAAAAAGTTAATACGTTGGGGGCGCCTCGGTGGCTCAGTGGGTTAAAGCCTCTGCCTTCGGCTCAGATCATGATCCCAGGATCCTGGGATCAAGCCCCGCATCCGGCTCTCTGCTCAGCAGGGAGCCTGCTTCCCCCTCTCTCTCTGTCTGCCTCTCTGCCTACTTGTGATCTCTGTCTGTCAAATAAATAAGTAAAATCTTAAAAAAAAAAAAAAGTTAATACATTGGTCCCAAGTGACACGGTGTTGCAAAGAATCGAGGAGAGGGCCATTCTTCTTATCTAAACACAGATCTCAGTCTAGCTGTGATGCTGGGCAAATTGACAGCTTTCATTTGTTCATAAACTCATTCAATTTATAAGTATTTATTGAACCACTACTCCACAATAGTACCTGTTTTTCCTGCTGGGAATATAAAAACGAACAAGGTGTATTTTCTGCTCCAGTGGAAGAGAGACAATTATCAAGTAAAAAATTAGTATGTAATATAATATAATATGACATCATTATATAAAAGATTTTATATAGTTGTGTATTATACACAATCATGTTACATATAATTATACCCAGTATTAAATATAATATGTGATATTATAATACATTATATATGACAAATGTTAAGAAGAAAAATTAATCCAAGAAGTGGTATGGTAATTAAGGGACTGATTTCATTGGAGTAGTCTAACTAATACAGAGATATTTCAACTGGGATTTGAATGAAGAGATAGAGTGAGCACTGCATATATCTGGAGAGCATGCCAGCTTAAGGAGAGAAACATGTGAGGGTCATGGGGTCCAGAGACCTTGACAATTAGTGAAACCATACAGAGCCCCATGCTAGGGGCACAGAGCATCAGAGGAGAGAAAAAAAATCAGATGGGTGGCCCCAGGCAGGATTATGGCCAAGAGAGCATCCTGTTCCTACTGAAAGCAAGTGATACCATCTCACTTAGGTTTAAAAAGAAATCGTTCTTGCTGTTTTGTGGTGAACAGGAAGCAGGAAGATTGGCTACAGGCCAGAATAATGCTACATTACATTAGAGTGGCCAGGATTTACTTACAGATAGAAATTGTATTGTGAAAGAAAGGAAAAAAAGTCAATTATGGCAAGCCAGATTTTGGTCTGGGCCACCGGAAGAGAAAAACACCAATAGAAAATCCATGGCCGAGTCACAGATGTTTTCATGCAGGACAATCATCAACAGTAGCAATTCTAAAACTTCCTCAAGTGAATTTCTGAGGCCCAGATATCAGATCAGAACCTAAGTAAGAGAGGAAAACATGGCAGATACATCATGGTGATGTTTGCTGGAAGACTGGCTTATGGACAATTATGAAAGACTGGCTTAAGGAACCTCCTACAGGCTTTAAAAAACGGAGTAGTTTTTGGAAGAGGGCAATAAGATTCTGCAGTCAGGTGTATGTATGTATGGATGGATGGATGGATGGATGGATGGATGGATGGATGGAAGAAAGAAAATTGTATAAAGAGAGGCAGAGAGAAACTGTGTGTGTGTGTGTGTGTGTGTGTGTGTGTGTGTGTAAAAAGCAAAAGAGAGAGAATGGGTATGTTCCACAATGTTAATGGTGAATGATATTTATTTACCCTTTTCCTTGCTGCATGGGTATTAATATCATTAAATAAGATAAAATGAAGGGTTATTTTTAAAAACACAGGTACAGAAAAGAGTGGCTCTGCTATATCTCACATTTCCTAAGAGAATTAAATCACTATTTTACATCGCCATTAGACTTAATAATCCCTTGCTCTTTTATGTGGACACCAAGATCTAGTAGCAAAATGAATGTAACCATCACTCAATGAAGCCATGAAATTAGAAAAGCATCCTGCCTTATTTTATCTAAAATATAAAATCCTCTCAATACTCTATCAGTTGTAAAACATATTGTTTCCACTGCTTCTTGGACCAACAGTTCTCTTCCCCCAAATACATAGCTTCTCTGGCCTATATAAGAGGCCAGACAGCCAACCCAAGGAAAGCAGAACCAATACTCATAGTTCTTTTGGCACAAGTGAATGGGAATGAGAAGGACCTGTAGGGAATGTCTTAGTGATCATCCAAAGTCTAGGTGAACAAAAACAAAAAGAAAATCTAACCCAAGAAGTTATTTCCTGCTATGTTTAGGACCTCTTACTGTGTTATCAAACAGATCGGGAAGGTGCACTGTAAGTTAAGGAAGCTAGACCCAATTTCAGTAAATAGGGCAGCCCAGGTCTCAAAAACAGAAAGCCTCAGTGGAATCTGTGCCCAATGCCTTCCTTCCCCAACAGAATCATCAGACTGCCTGTATGGGGCAACATATGGGAGCCAAGGATCCTTCTGAGTTCTACAGCTGGAGTATGGAAGCATTGCTCCCCCTACCCCCTGTAGAATATTACATCATGCTCAGAAGCATGAGGATGTCTTTGTTGCTGTCTTCCCTATAGTACTCTTTGATCCCACTGGAAGAGCTGGAAAATGTTATTCCTATTCATATAAATTTATACTTCTGAAGCCCTACAATGTTATTTGTTTCAGTGATTTTCTTTCACCAGCAATGAAATCCATGGGTTGATTATAGGCTAGGTCTGTAAAAAATTGAAAGGATTTCTTTTTATCCATTTTGCATTTGTATGCCTTTTCAGTTCCATAGGGAGTCCCCCTAGGTTCTATTCTGGGAGCAGGGTGAGAAACAGTTTTAGCTTTTCATTTGTAAGAAGAAAATCTCCACAGGTTGGAGGGTTCACTGTATACTTAAATTGATATCTTCATCGTGGTTATACTAAGCTATGTAAATCTTTCCATAATGCAACATGAAAATGCATTTTAAAAGCACATGTCAATATATTTGTAATCTTAGATTTTATTCATCTTAAGAAGCACATAATATTCTTAACATTTAGCCAAATTTAGATGAAATTTGAACACTTTTTGCATTGAGTCTATAGTTAATAATGTGTTATATTATCCAATGGTCTTCTTTTTTTTTAACTTGTCTTATCTTTCTCTCCCAAGGCAATGGTCTGCAAAGCCAAAGGTAATATAGGTTTTACTTAAATCGCTATGGAAGCTCAATAATTGCCAAGAAAGATAAACTTGCTAACAGGTTGGGTGTTTTATGAGTGAAGCAAAGATATTATATCTATAGAGAAAGTTGGTAAATTAATTAAAAGACTGGATACTTATTTCAAACAAATGCAATGACTCTCATCTTTGCTCCCTGAAGGAGAAAACTGTGCCTTAAAGTCTATTTTAGCATCCTCCACACTTAGCAGAACATCTGGTTGCCCAAGAAATAATCATATAGATTGGATGAATGGATGGATGGATGGATGGATGGATGGATAATGAAATAATGAGTCTTTTAGGGATTGGCTGATAAAAGAGTGAGGACAAGTGCTTGTTAATCCAGCATAGTATATAGTTTTCAGAGTAGCAAATCAGTCCTTTCTTTCTTTATCTAGGGAAGAAGGTAAAAAGCACATAAAGAGAAAGCTTATCCCCCATGCTCATGAACAAAACAAATATGTCCATTGTCACCATTACTATTTAACATAGTACTGGAAGTCTTAGCTTCAACAATCAGACAATAAAAAGAAACAAAAGGCATCCAAATTGGCAAGGAAGAAGTCAAACTTTCACTATTTGCAAATGACATGACACTCTACATAGAAAACCCAAAAGACACCTCCAAAAAAACTGCTAGAACTAATACATGAATTCAGTAAAGTTGCAGGATATAAAGTCAATGTCTAGAAATCTGTTGCACCGATCTGATACACCAATAATGAAGCAGCCGAAAAAGAATTCAAGGAATTGATCCCATTTGCAATTTCACCAAAAATAAATACCTAGAAATAAACCTGACTAAAGAGGTAAAAGATCTATACTCTGAAAACTATAGAACACTTATGAAACAAATTGAAAAGCACACAAAAAAATGGAAAAGCATTCCATTCTCATGCACTGGAAGAACAAACATTGTTAAAATGTCTATACCACCCAAAGCAATCTACACATTTAACGCAATCCCTATCAAAATACCACCAGCATTTTTTACAGCACTGGAACAAACAATCCTAAAATTTGTATAGAACCACAAAAGACCCCAAATAGCCAAAGCAATCCTGAAAAAGAAATACAAAACTGGAAGCATCACAATTCCAGATTTCAAGCCATACTACAAAGCTGTAGTCATCAAGACTGTATGGTATTGGTACAAAAACAGAATAGAAAACCCAGAAATGGACCCATAACTATATGGTCAACTAATCTTCAACAATGTAGAGTGAATATCCAATGTAAAAAAAGGTCTTTTCAACAAATGATATTGAGAAAACTGGACAACAACATGTAGAAGAATGAAACTGGACCACTTTCTTACACCACACACAAAAATAAAATCAAAATGGATGAAAAACCTAAATGTGAGACAAGAAACCATCAAAATCCTAGAAGAGAATACAAGCAGAAACCTGTTGGACCTTGGCTGAAGAAACTTGTTACTAGACATGTCTCCAGAGGCAAGGGAAGCAAAAACAAAAATGAACTATTGGGAAGTCAACAAGATAAAAAGCTTCTGCACAGTGAAGAAAACAATTAACAAGACTAAAAGATAGCCTACAGAATAGGGGAACATATTTGCAAGAAACATATCTGATAAAGGGTTAGTATCCAAAATCTATAAAGAACTTACAAAACTCAACACCCAAAAAACAAATAACCCAGTTAAGAAATGGGCAGAAGACATGAATAGACACTTTTCCAAAGAAGACATCCAGGTGGCTAACAGACACATGAAAAGATTCTCAATATCCCTCATCATCAGGGAAATGCAAATCAATGAGATACCACCTCATAATTGTTAGAATGGCTAAAATTAACAACACAAAAAGCAACGGGTATTGGTGATGATGTGAAGAAAGGGGAAATCTTTTGCGCTGTTGGTGGGAATGCGAACTGGTGCAGCAACTCCGGAGAATAGTATGTAGTTTCCTCAAAAAAGCTAAAAATAGAACTACTCTATGACCCAGCAATTGCACTACTAGGTATTTACCTAAAGGACATAAAAATACAGATTCAAAGGGTTACATGCACCCCGATGTTTATAGCAGCATTATCAACAATAGCCAAACTATTGGGAGAGAGCCCAAATATCCATCGACTGATCAATGGATAAAGAAGAGGTGGTATTTATACTGAAAAGGTAAAATAAACTTAAAAAAAAAAGAAGAGGTGGTATTTATATACAATGGAATATTATCCAGCCATCAAAAAGAATGATGTCTTGCCATTTGCAATGATGTGGATGGTAGTAGAGTATATTATGCTCAGTGAAGTAAGTCAGTCAGAGAAAGACAAATACCACATGATCTCACTCATATGTGGAATTTAAGAAAGAATATAGACGAACATATGGGAAGGGGGAAAAGAAAAAAAAAAGGAGAGAAGGAAACAAACCATATGGGACTCTTAAGGATAGTGAATAAACTGAGAGTTGATAGAGGGAGGTGGGTGAGGATGGGCTAGAAGGGTGATGGGTATTAAAGAGGCTACTTCTGATGAGCACTGGGTGTTCTATGTAAGTGATGAACCACTGAATTCTACACCAGAAACCAATATTGCACTGTAGGTTAACTAAATAAAATTTAAATTTAAAAAAAAATTTGCACAGTCTTACTCACATAGCTGGGGGGAGAAAGCACATAAAGACATTCAGTCCTGATTGGGAAACTCCTTAACCTTATCAAGCCCCCCAAGGATTTCAAGAGAATGTTAAAATAAATAATTAACATGAGTTCCAAATTAATAAGTGAGGCCTAGCCAATGAAGTGATAGAGTCTGGTTTTTAAAAAGGTAGTAATTAGTTGGAGAATCCAAATAAAAGGCAACTCTTGGCTATCAGTGAAAAGAGGGGGAGGAGGTAAGAGAAGTTCTCTGAAGAAACACTTAAAAATAGGCCTACATATGTGTAAAAGCTTTGTGGGTATGGGAAATGATATTTCTTCACTACTTGTAAGTTAGGGCTTTAAAGAGCTGAATACTGTTTAGGACCATGTGTGTTTATTTTTTCTTTCCTTGTAGGCAAACACAATAAAACAAAATGTTCCTTCTTTGTAAAATAAAATCTAACCTTGAGATTTTGTGATGTTTTACAAAAAGCAATGAGTTGATGGAGTTAAAATATAAAATTCAGAGATTTTAGGGTCTCGAAAATGATTGTTCCTTTGGGAATGGTACCTCCTAAATGAACCAGCATTTAATTAGAAACCAAAAATGCCATTGTTAAAATTACTACAGGCTCACTCCTCTAGGTACGTGCGCTCAAGTGTTATTCGCATGTACTTAGCAGGCTCTCTGGTGAGCTATGTGTGGCCATGTACCTGCCTTCTTTCCTCCCTTGGCATATTCTTGAGTATAAATTTGTCACAGAAAATTTAGAAACCTGGGTATGATGCTCATAATAATAGCTTCTTTGTTTCTAGGCTTATTGGGTGAGTGGAAATGGGTCTTCAAATAGTGAAACTACAGCATAATATTAATTACTTCCTTTGCAAACTTCATTTTTTTTTTCACTTCAAGCAAAATCTGTGTGTATTGCAAAGGAAAATCCTGCAAACTTTGGTGATGAATAGACAGAGGATCAATCAGAGACAAGAATATTTAAATAGCAGCAAACCAATAGCAGGTAAGAAAAAAATTTTTTTTCTTCGTTTCTTGGGTTTTTGTGTTTAAGGAAAAGTTAATAGAGAAAGGAGCTGAGAAAAAAAACAAATCTTAAATGTTAAACTTTGGGCTGAAACCATAGAATCTCAGTAATAAAACATTGTTTCTCCTTGTTCCAGATATTTATCACTGCACAACACCCACCACAAAAGATAGTGGGGTTAAACTATAAGCATTTTGGTATACTCACAATTTTGTGGGTCAGGAATTGGAGAAAGGCACAATAGAATGGCTAATCTTTGCTGCACAATGTCTGGGGCCTCAGCTAAGGTAATCCAAATTGGTGAAGATGACTGGGAAAGCTCAGTTGGTCATATGTTTAGGGTCTTGGTTCCACCTGTTGGTTGGCTTCATTGATTCTTTTTTGCTTCTTTACTCACCTGACACCTATGCTAGGCTCCTGGAACAGCTGGGACAACCTGTGTATCTTTCTCCATGTGACTTGTCCACATGGCTAGCCTGATTTTCTCTGCAATGTAGTGGTCTAAAAGAAATGGGACTGCTTACATAGACGTTGGCTTCCCCAAGCACAAACATTTCAAGAGTGGGTTGCCCTAGCCTTAGAAATTCTAGAAAACGGGGCACCTGGGTGGCTCGGTGGGTTAAGCCTCTGCCTTCAGGCTCAGGTCATGATCTCAGGGTCCTGGGATCAAACCCTGCATCGGGCTCTCTGCTTAGTGGGGAGCCTGCTTCTCCCTCTCTCTCTGCCTGCCTCTCTGTCTGCTTGTGATCTCTCTCTTTGTCAAATAAGTAAATAAAATCTTTATTAAAAAAAAAAAGAAATTCTAGAAAACCACTTCAACCAGTCTATTGGTCAAACCAAGTCATTAAGAAAAAGCCAGATTCAAAAAGATCCACATCTCAAAAAAATAAAATAAAATAGGCACACACATTTAATCTATTATACCCTTAGAATAATCTTATTTAATTTTGAAAGTTTTACAAAAAGAATTAAAAGTAGGGGGAAAAAAGGCCTGGCATAATCAAGCCAAAAGATATTATATTCCAGTTTAAGGATATCTTTTACCCTAGGAGTCCTTATTAAAATGAGAAAATGATAATTATTGGTAAGTTTGGTTGTCTGGTCAATATGTATACTTTATGCAACAGAAAAGTAAATACCATGGAATGCAAAATCAAATATATAAATCTGGCATATTTAATCCACATAAAATAAAAGTGTAGAGATTTTTCCTAAAGTAGTCATGACCTCCTAATTTACTGTTTTCCCTCATTCAAAACACTCTGGGCTTATCTAGTAAAAGAGTCTGTAATTTCTTCTATTAGGATGTATCTAAATGTGCTGTGATTAAAGGGGCTGTATCTCAAATGTGTCCTAATTCAACTGTATCTGTGAATTTTGTAATTTGGCTCTTATGAACTCTGACAATATGTAAAATTACACTTATGGAATTATACATATTGCATGGAAATTACACTTATTGAGCTTTTAGTCTGTGCCAGGAAATATTTCAAGCACTTAATACCTATTAACTTATTTAAATTTCAAAATGGCCCTAGGAAGTGAACAGTAGTATTATCTCCACTTAACAAATAAGATATCTAAAGCGCAGCAAAGACCTTGCCCAAGATCACAAGGCCAACAAGAGGCAGGGCTGGGATTCAAATCAGATAGCTAGCTTTATCTAATAGTCTAACCACTACAGTGTACAGTACTATGTAAGCTGTTGGGGTATTCCCAAAAGTAACAGTTTTAGCCAAAATCACCTTATGTAATCTTACTATTTGTGATGTGTCCTTCTGTATCTATCTTTTTTTTTTCTTAAAGATTTTATTTATTTATTTGACACAAAGAGAGATCACAAGTAGGCAGAGAGGCAGGCAGAGAGAGAGGGAAGCAGGCTCCCTGCTGAGCAGAGAGCCCGATGCCGACCCTGAGATCCCGACCTGAGCTGAAGGCAGAGGCTTAACCCACTGAGCCACCCAGGTGCCCCTGTCCTTCTGTATCTAAAATCTTGTTTCTGAGGAACAAATCCTTTGTGTTATCTCTGTAACTTAAAATCCTGCCAATCACAGACAGGAAATATAAACTGGAAAAACAATATAATATGGGGTACATTTTGTATTGTTTCTAAGTAAGGGAGTATTAAACATGTATTAGAACATATTTTGGTGATCTTTTACCAGAGCCAATTTGCCTGGCTCTAGCATTAAAATCCTGCTGAGCACCAAGGATCCACTCAGGCTAGATATAGTTACTTATATTATACTCAAAATCTCCAAGAGATGAAGAATAATCCTCATAAGCAAGTGTCAAGGATTTTAAGAGACCACACTTCCTGTTGACATATACACACAACAGAACGTGTGGGTCATTGTATGAGGCTAAAAGTGCAAGTTGATTTTTATTATTTCCAGGATGTCCCTGAACTAGCAGTTACCATTAGTAGGTCAAACATATAGAAGGGCAAACATCGAACAGATGTTTTTTATAGAAACTTAAACAAAATTCAATTAGATATAGTTCTAAATAACAGGGTATGGGGGTACAGGTCAGACTAGACAATTATCAGTATCAGCTTCGGTTGTTGGTAGGTCCTAAAGTATATGTTATTTCTCCTCCTGAGAAGATACAAGAAAAGTACTAACAAAGAGTGGAAACCAGGAAGACCACAACACGACAGATACCTTGCTAAAGACTGAATGAGAAACCAGAGATGTATAAACATAGTACATAGGCAGCAGTGAGAGTGAACAAGTCACTCTCAGGCTCAGCTCAGGAGTTCTGAGAATAGCAGGAAGGTTCTCGACCACCATATTGCCTTTCGTCGCTTGCCCAGTCATAGTAAAGTGAGCGTGAGGTTTTTCCAAAGTCCAAAGGCTCTTCTGCTTGATTTGGAGCTCCATGCTTCAGAGTCGCATGGGGCAACTGAAGGAAGCCAGCAGTGGTGATGCCAACTTTCGGGGCAACCTGAAACAAGGTCCTGCTGCTTGAGAAGAAGCGTAATCTGAGTCATCTTTAAGTTAAAATTCTGACTTCTGGTGAGTTATTTTGCTTAAACAGGAAACCAGATGCAAACCTCTTAGGACCTTTTCCTCCTGGGTCAAAGAACCTCTGGGTGAAATGGTTCCGTAACATCCCGTTTTGAGGGGAGCATTTTCTTTTTTTCTAATTGTCTCTTGGTGCTTGAGATCTGTAGCTATAGGCCTTCTCTGGGAGCTTCAGAACTCTCCCACTCAAGTTTTATCCTACTCATGGTTGAAGAATATATAGGAGCTTCCACTCACCTATTATAAATTCAGTTTATACTGGTATCCTGGAAGTGGGAGCCTCTTTGGGGAACATAAGTGGGTAGAATGCATATATTTCACTTTGTGCCTTTTATTTTCTGAGTTTAAAAAAATTCCCTACTTTTTATACTGCTTTATATTAGCCTCTCTAAGATAACTTGAACCATTTTCTTTGCCCTTTTATTGAAGTCAATGGGGCATTGCAAATTATCATTGTACTACTGAGTCAGTAATAGCCATAGAGTTTTAAAAAGCATTATTAAAGGAACTAATCTGAATGCACATCAACTACTTTTCTCATTTGAATAATACAGCCATGTAATTTTTTAAACTGTATTAAAAATGCCCAGTTTAAATTATAGAATACAGTTCCATTTGTGAGGCTCTGATGTGGGTTTTCTGCAGCAAGGATTTGCTTAATTTTTGTTTTTACAGTGTTTTCAAAATAAATCACAGAAGAAAATGATTAATAAGCAAATTCTGAACCAAGTTTTTAATTCTATATGCTGATGGAATTGTCTTAGAAATTATATATGTCAAAGACCATCATAATTTTCTGTATACTCTAGCTAGAGCAGAGAAGGAGACCTACTCTCTTTTCTCCATTACTCCAACAATCCCCAAATAGAGTAAGACAATAATAACTAACATTTATCTGCTCAATCTAGATGAGTGGCACGATGTCCTATGCTATCAATCATTTTATTTAATCTCCCAAACAATCCTGAAATGAAGGAAGTCGTATTTGCTCTTCCCTCTGCTTTGTACTCACCTACTCATCACCATGACATGTATCCCAGATCCTGAGTGCAACCTTGCTGGCTAAGGTCAAGTTCAAACTCTACTACGGAGACACCAGGCTCAGGTTAACAGTGAATGTTCTGGGGGGTTCTAGGGATGTGACCAGAGCTGTGTTTCAAGAATACATCCCTGGGAGGCAACAATCAAATGCATTTTGGAGAACATTTTTAGATAGAAAACTCACCATAAGGCTATTAAGTAGCTCAGTAATGACATAATGAGGCTGTAGCTCTGGGAGAGGGCAGAAAAGAAAGGAACAAGGACCAAGGAATTGTTACACGTTAGTGCCCAGAGGGTGCAGCTTTGAAAGGCAGGAAGCTAGAGGAACAGCCCTGGTAATGGAAGGCAACAGTGCTACTGGAATGGTGTGCTTGGACTACAGCAAAGATGATGGTGAGGTTTCTTTTTGATATACTGGTTCAAAGTTCTGATAAAACCTGCAGGTGGAATTGCCTGATATTTCCTTTTGACTTCAGGAGTGAAATGAAAGCAAGGTGTGACTGAAAGGAAAATCAGGGAAGAGCAAAGGACAAGACAAAAACAGAGGGGACAGACAAGACATAGAAGATGGGAAAGTGTCTACTACTTTCCTATGTACAAGGGAAGGTGCTCCATCTTTTCTGCACGGTCACAGAATCTTCTGTTCCAAAAAGAAAAAAAAAAATGATGTGACTTTACCAAATCACCAAGCAGGATGGCTGTCTCAACAAATCACACAACTAATTAAAACTCTGACAATGACAATGGGGCACAGAACACTACCCATCACCTACTCTATCACTTCCAAGACCCTCAAAAAAAAAAAAAAAAAAAAGGGAAGGAAGAAAAAAAAAGGGAGGGAGGTATGGGGGGACAAAAGGGGAAAAAAGAAAGAAAGAAAATGATAGAAAAGGAATAAAGACCTGTTTGTTTGGTTTTTTTTTTGCTTTGCTGTAAAAGAGGTCGTGAATTTAATTTGTTAGCTCTTTTAGAAATAACAAGGCTTATGAGAAAGCACATAACTTGCCTACTTTTTTCTGAAACATGTTGATGTCTAATTTTTCAGTGTATTGAAACATTTTTTTAATGTTTTCTACTAATGGACATCCAGTAGGATCTCAAAATGGGAAAGGCTACTTGATGATAATTCATAATCTGTTTATAGCCCTTCCCTTTATAAGATACCTGGAAGGTAAAGTTTCTTGATTATTGCCCAGAAGTCTCCCCACAGAAGTAGAAACATAAACCTGAACTCAAAAGCAACCCCAGCTTCACCTCTGGCTTCATTCTTCCCAGAATCCTCTTTTACTATTAGGAATGTTCTTGGTATCCCTTTCTTAACAGAACAATACTGTTCTTTCCCATCTAAAATAAAGATTTCCAATGCTTTGTTTGCTTTGATAGTTTTTTTGGTCTCAGGATGAAATCATCAGCTTCTGGAACCATTTTGAAACTTTCTCAAATGTTACAAATTTGATATTGGTGAACAACCACAAATATTTATGGAGCAGCCCTTGACCCCTTTGCACACCCCTAAGCACAAGGTGATAAAGAAAGATCATTCAACCCAATTGTGAAATTCTTTGCTTAGGCTTCCTAATGTAAATTTAAGATTGATTATATAGCCACTGAAGTGAGATTAAAATGAAGGAAAGGCCAGAGTAATTAGGCAGAAAACTCAGACCTCAGATGTAGGTGTTTCAGGCAAAAGTGAAAGAGGTCTTTTGTTCTAAGAAGTCCGAGTGTGTTTTTTGTTTGTTTTGTGGCCGTAATTTGAGAACACTCTTGACTTTCTTGCAAACCACCCGAGTCACTGTCTCATTGGTGGGCTCATTCAGGTACCCAGTTATTTTCCTAAAGGATGGATTCCCTTCAGGAAAATTCAAACTGGCAGGATGGAATTCAAACCTTTGTTTCTTTCTTGGGGAAAATTCTTTCCCTGCCAGACAGCGTGGAATGGTAGAAGGAGCATCGTACTGGAATTAAAAACAAACAAACTAACTAACTAACAGTCCCAGCTCTGCCCTATGAGCAGTTTGGCACAGGCACAGCTCATTCATTTGGCAAATGCACACTTAGTGTGTGTAATTTTGAAGGTGCTGTGCTAAGTAGCAGAGGTGGGAAAAACTGCAAATGAATTTCCTACCCTCAGGAAAGGCGGACAGGCCCTTGGGTGCTGCTATTCACTGTGTTGAGTGCTACAGTAGTTAAAACCGTAGAAGCGCAATAAAGCCCCCGAGGACACTCCCTGAAGAAGAGGGAATATTTGGGCTGAGCTCTGAGAAAGGAGAAGAGATATGAGAGCCTTCACTTCTATCATCTGTAAAATAAGAGGCATGAGTTTCTCCCACAACTGCTTCAAGGGGGTTATTGGTGTAACACCCAAGTAAGGAGACCTGGCCCAAGGTCAGGCACCAAGTTAGTTCTTCGCTATCTCTTTCCTTTTCGCTAACCTGGCTGAGAAGCCTGTGCTTACTCACTGGTAATGCATTTTTCTTCCCATCTGAATAAACTTTGATAAATTCTATGCCAGAAACTAAGTTTCCCCTGGTTTTTGTTTTGTTTTGCTTTCAGTTTTTCTAATTGGTGTGGATACCTCTTTTTTTCTCCCAACTGCACCATAAATTGCTATGGGGCCACCCTTCTGCTCTACTCGTCCTTAGTAACCCCCTGACTGCTTAGCAAAATGTCCACACATTGTAGGAGCTTAATTAGTGCTCATGAAAGAAAGAGCCAGAGCAGGCATGTAGCTTGTTCTCGGCAAATTATAGGCAACTGGATCAACAAGTAGACTAGAAGTAAATGCCAAACAACAACCACAACAAATATTCCAGAGTCAAAAACATTTTATGACTAGCAAGTAGTAAGAGTCAGCCTGAAAATTAATCCTCTGTTTATTGCCATTTTTGCTCTGATTGGTATCTTTAAAAGTCAGGCTTATTAGCATGCAGGTTTACAATTACGGTGTGAGCTCTGTGCCTGGTAATGTCCTGTCATTTTACCTCTAGGGATTTATGTCTGATTCCTGCTACGTTCGCGAGTGCCCGTAGAACAGAATGACAGAGCCATTCATGTCTCACCAGCAGATGACGGTAATGATATTATCATTTCCACAATCAGTTTGGTGCTGGTAGTTTGAACCTCATCACGTCTATCAGAGACAGAAATAAAGAAATTAATATTTGAAAGCTCAGTGTATCGTATTTCGGATCATTATTGCCACTTTTATGGCAAGTGCTTTGACACTTAAGTGAGTTCCCATTTACAATATTGCCACCATAATCTCCTCATTTTGTAATTGCTTTTGGATACCTATAAGGTTTAATTTCTGATATTACTTTTCAATAAAAAAGGAATTCATGTATTAGATTTATGGAAACTTATCCCAGGGATTTTAGACTGTTAGTTTAATGTTGGAAGAGCTCAGGGCAACAATAGGTCCTATTGTCAGCTGCTGTAGCCTGCATGAGTTATATGAATTTCTTGGGCTATTCAGCGATGGGGGCTAATTGCATTCTGGGGGTAGCAACTCCTGTCTTGGGGTTATGGAATAAATGCATAATAAAGTGTTCTGAAATGAGCAGTTTATCTGGCTATTCCTAAGAGACCCTTTGACTCTGAGATGGATATGGGACATCTGCCCTAGCACACTTGCCTCTTCTGAAGCCCTGACAGAGAGCGCCACTGAAGTGTGGGATTTTCACTAGCTGGCGTGATGTCAGTCAACTAAGGAATACATTTGAGAGGGCAGCAAACCAAGGCACTGCCGCCTGACAGCTTTGTTTCCATGTGATTGATTGGCCAGGGGATCAACAAGGCAGCTATCAGACATGGTCTAAACATTCAGCTGTAGGACTTGGTGTTTAGGAAGCAGAAAATTTCTTCTGTTTGGCCCGTGGATTGGAACCCAGTACAGAGACAGCCCCCCCAACCCCCACAGCTTTCAAGAACATTCTTAAACTAACTTTATAATTAACACTATAATGGTTTCTGAGCAGCCTTGCCACACCTAGATCTTTCTTCCATCCAAAACCATTCTGCTTCCTCATGTATATCAAATTCAAAGAAATATTTCCAAAGCTCTACAATTCTATAGGGTTCTCCAGAGGATATCTCATTCATCTTTTGGATAAAACAATCAATACTTAGCTATTTTCCAGGCCTAACTTCAGTATTACCTTAACCCTCAAAAAGCCATTAGTTGGTATTAATTTTTTTTTAGATAACAAAATATGAGTTCTGAGGACACCAAAAGATAAGGGGTTGAAAGCAGAAATTTGAATAAAATTTTTCTTCTTGCATGATTCTATAGTAAATCCTATAGGAATAATTTTCCCTGCAGCCTGGCTTCTCTCTACACAATAATCTGTCCACTAAATTCTGGAAATTGAACTGTTATAGATCCAAAAGTTATGTAAATACATCTTTGCTCTAACTGTTGAGAAACTAAATTTAACAAACATTGGGCGGAGAAGGAGAGGAGGTATATGATACAGTTAAGCAAAAGAATGTTCCTAAATAAATAAAAATCAGGTAATTATTTGCTTAAAACAGAATAAGCAATTTGGGATCCTGTACCATAATTTTCAACAAATCTGACTCTCCATTTGTTTACTTAACTCGAGCATTTTGTCCATGTTTTAGACACTAGAAGAAATCCAGCAAGACAATGGGAGAAATAACCTAATGCAGCCAGGGAGCATTTCGCTAACAACCTCAGGTTTAAAAAAAAAAAAAATTCTTCCTGCTTCTCAGTTAATATTTAAGGATTACAACTGGAATCTCTGGATCATCTATTCAATCATTTACATGTAGATAAGAGTAAAAATGTTCCACAACTACCCGTTGAGATAAGGCATCTTCACATTTCAGTGAATAACCAAGGAAAAACCCTGCAGCTTTCAGCGGGCAGTTCACAGGAAGTTTCTGTGGAGTTTCTGAGGCTGTCAGACTACTATCTCCTCTGCCTGTCCATTTCTATAGCAGCTTTGTTGTGTTTTATGATGATCGTCTCACCCCCTTGAGATCAGCCATAGGAAAGGTACAATAGAAGCATTATTTGTATTGTTTGGTTTTGTATGAGACACACATTGGGAAGCCACTACTTCATGGAATAGCATTTGCAGGAGGTCTCCAGGGGGCACCTCTTACCAATCTTGCTGGCTCAACCCAAGGCTGAATGACAATAAAGAATGGGAAAAATTAAAAGGAAAGGTGCTTTAATTGAACCTGTATTTGTGGAAATGTGATATAGACCTAGAAAACACCTTTTTTAGTTCCTGGAATGAGAAAGAGGGCTTCTCTAGAGGCCCTCTGCAATGACAGCCAAATCATTACAGGCGAAAACAAATGCCCCCCATTAGCTGGAGATGTACTTCAGAAATTCTTCTGTAAGAAAAATGCTTATTCTTCCATTGACAAATAAAATAAGGTAATGGGAAATACAATGAGAAATAAAATAAAGTAGAGAAGATCTGAAATAGGAGTCAACAAAATTTCTCAGGAAAAGGCTTCTCGGTACATGGTCTCTGTTACAACCACCCAACTACCATTACAGCACAAAAGGAGCCGTAGAAAATAACATGAGCAAATGGGCACAGCTTTGTTCCAAGAAAATTTAGTTATAAAAATAGGCTGGATCTGACTGTGAAAGCCGTAGTTTACTGACCACTGATCTAAAATATTTTCTAATCTAGTTACTTACTCTAAAGTTGAAGGAAGGTCTAATGTAATGAAGTAAGTTAGCAAACACATCTAAAATCCAGATATTTTGAGGTTGAGTCTCTTGCCCCACAGTAACATTCGCCACACTCTCATACCAAACGTTGCTTGAAAAACTTGGAAGTTATTGGGGAACACCTGAGAGGACTGGCACCGCAGTGCCTTTATTCCTCCAGAACCACGCAAGGAAAGTCATCTTTTCCCCAGCTTCTAACAGAACACCTTACAGCTAAGCTATGGTGGTAAAAAAACACTGGATTTGGAATCAAAAGTTCTGAATTTGCACCATCATGATCTCGTTCACCAGAGACATATACTCAGAAAAGTCAGGACGTACATGGCTTTCATTTTCCTTATCTCTGAGAGTCAATATTGAACTCCGTAGGAATCTTGTCAGGATCAAGGGACTAAACAAATATGAACTATGTCAATATATCAACAAAACATATAGATAAATGAATGGCTGCCTTCAGGTAAACTGTGATCGATAGATTAGGTGATGGGCTGTGATAAGCAAACAAACAAGTCCCACGTGTGCATAGACCAGCTGATTTTACTATACTTCAGGGCCTAGTCTTGACAAGAACACTTGGAAATATATTGTTAAAAATCTAATAAATTTCTTATACATCCAATCAGGGGAGTGTCAGGAAAGAATCCTGCTTTTAAAAAAGTTAATGATATATTCTATAAGGTTAAGGAAGGAGAAGCCTTTTTTTATGTTTGAAAGAATGCCTGTTACTGTGCCTCTCAATTTGGAACAGAATAAAAAACTAGTTCTGAATTCACAGATGACTCGTTGAACCATTGTGGGGAATTTCCCAGGACTGGGCTGAAAAAAATTCTCTAAAACTTCTCCCCTCATAGATTCACAATCATTTGCTTCTCTAGAGCGATGTTCAAACCACAGCATGGCTCTCTTCCATAGGGGTGTTCTGTGAAGACATTCTGAAGTAGGAAAAGAAAAAACAGTGTTGCTATATAATCTGGCTTTGGTGTCTATTTGTGGTTATCACAGTGAGCATTAGGAAGCATTCTAGAGTCTTGATTTGTTTGCTTTAATCCAACCATCTTTTTTAGAGTTACTCGACATCTATCATTCATTTTAGTTCTATCACTCCAAAAAAAGCATAGGATCTACTGTAATTAAAAGCACAACTTTTTTATTTGAAGACATATTCTTGCTCCCCATGGCTTCCAATAGTGTCTGTGAGGTCCAAAGAAATGTTTTGGCCTGAACCTTATGGATCCTTGCAATTCTGAAAGTCAATCAGCTACCATCCTGACCCAGTCGAGATCAGTCTAGAGGTATCTTCTCCATGTAAAAGACTTTTAAGCATGGGGAAGTGCCGATCGGGTAAAAGGAAGAAGTGGAAGAAGACAGAAGCAGCACTATTAACTCAAGGCACATCATGTTTTGTAAGACAGAACACGAATTCGTGAAACCATATATAACAATCGGAGTAAAGAGCCATGGTCTAAAGCCAAACATACCGCTAATGTGCTGGGTACAGTTGTGCCCATCCCTTCACTCTTTATAGTGACTTCCATTTGGGTCACCTGGGTGGCTCAGTTGGTTAAGTCGCTGCCATCAGCTCAGGTCATGATCCCAGGGTCCTGGGATTGAGTCCCACATCGGGCTCCTTGCTCAGCAAGGAGCTTGCTTCTCTTTCTGCCTCTGCCTGCCACTCTGCCTACTTGTGTGCTTTCCCTCTCTCTCTGACAAATAAATAAATAAATAAATAAATAAAATCTTTAAAAAAAAATGGCTTCCATTTCCTCACCCGTTGAGAGGGGTTTAGACTACATACCCATTCTGCTATCTTTATTGTTTCATGGATTCATGATTCCAGGGATTTTAATAAAGACTTAACACAATGAATTAGAGAGGGTTAACTGGGGAGATTCTCCTCTGCACATTGTGGTGTGATAAAAGCAAGTGCTTAGGCTTACTGACCTAAGTTGTGCCTTATAATGTAGTTTCTTGTTTAACACAGACCTTTAGCTATATAATGACTCTACAATACACATGTGAATGTTTAGACTGGCTCCATAGAGAGTTGTCTTTCTAAGCTTTCACTCATTCCAGTAAAGGAATAACTCCTAATGCTCAGAATTATGTCCCCACTTTCCCAGCTCTAATGGAATGCTCTTGGTAATAGGCTGTGTATGCTTTGATTGGCTGTGCATTGGGGGTAGCATACAAAAAATATAATGGTAGGATATGAAAGTCATGGGCTTGGAAAAGTAGTCCATAAAAGACATTATATTTTATAGTTAGAAGTGGAATTTTAGACCTTACAGATAACTGATTATCCAGGCATAATAACTCTTTACACAATGATGAAAACAACAGACAATATATACTTATACTATTTATTATGTAATCTAAATACTTGGAAACTGGAATAGAATCACCACCAAACAAGTCTTAATGTACTAAGGGAGTCTCATCTCTGATAACACAATAATCTTGTGTTTTGATTTTTTTTTTTTTTTAAGAGGGGGAGATAGAGAAAGAGTGGAGGAACAGAGGGGCAGGGAGAGAGAGAATTTTCAGCAGGCTCCACGCCCAGTGAGGAGCCTGTCACAGGGCCTGATCTCACAACCCTGAGATCACAACCTGAGCCAAAACATCATTTTTCAAGTTTTTATTGAGTTACAAGGAGCACAGGAGGATAAGACCACTAACAATTACCATTTGGGGAAGGATAATGTTGCCTAGAAAAGGCAGTCAGGGAGGCTGCTCTAGATGGCCTCTGAGACCCCTGGAGATGTTCTCCTTTCTCACTGACTCATGTTTTACCATCTGTAGAAAGGAGGCAGCGTTTGCCTCTGACCACCTCCAGAAAAACAATCTGAATGAAAATATAATTAAATATGTGCATTCCTAGGAGTCCTTTTTCGTAAGGAAGTTATGATGTAAAAATTAAGACATCATGATGGTTGCTGTGGTTGTCACCACTACCATTATTCACTGTTGTAGTACAATATCCCTGTCACTCTGTTAACAATCTTCTTGGGACCAAAAGTGACAGGTGTAAAATGATTTTTTTTAATGTCACACTTGCTTTGTCTTGTAAAGAAAAGTCTATGAGGACCTCAGAGGAGGCCAAAAATACAGTGTTCTTGTAAGTCAGGTCCCTCTACTCTCAGATCTAATGCACACACTCATTATTTCAGCTTCTCCACCCCTTCAATTACTATGCCTTTTCATTGAAATATAATGTAAAACTTCAGCTGATTTGAATAGTGTTATAAAACACTGGAGGGACTCTCTTTAGAGCATTAAATTGCATCAGCCCTTCTTGAATTCAGCTTTCCTGAATCTCAGAGTGATTTCTGTCTTGCTAGAGGACAAGCTCCATTTCATATGTGTCCCTTGCAGAGCCATGTAACAGGTGCATGGTAGTAATCACTGCTGTGTGCCATTGGAGGATCCTGTGTTCCAAGTAAACCCCTTTTTTCTTACATGTACAATGAAAGAAACTGGACTGAGTCCTTCTATAATCCTTTCACCTCAAATGTTGTTCCGACCATGTAATTATTTCAAAAAAAACCCAATGGGATTTTTTTTTAAAGCCAAACTAAAATGTGACTAGAATCCAATTTGAAAAATGAACCAAATATCATTGGCTAAAACAGCAAAGAAATCTTTGAATAGTCTTACAGTGTGTATGGGAACATAAGGATTTCCCCTGACAGCTATTAAAACATATGATAATATTATAATAATTAAGGCATTGTCACTCTGGTCCAAAATATATATTTGTACAATGGAATAGAACAGATAGCAAAAACCAAAAACAAAAACAAAATAAAAAAACCCCACAAAACTGACTTATGTCTATAAAAGAAGCAGTGAGAGAGTGATGAGGATAGGAATTATTATAGTGATTAAAATGTTTATCCATTTCTTTTTTTTAAATATTTTATTTATTTATTTGAGAGAGAGAGCACATGAGCTGGGGGAGGAGCAGAAGAAGAAATAGGCTTCCTGTTGAGCGAGGAGCCCAATGCAGGGCTCAGTCCTGGGACTCCAGGATCATGACCCAAGTTGAAGGCAGCCACTTAACTGACTGAGCCACTCAGGCGCTCCTGTTTATCTGTTTCTAATTGCTACTCATAGTATATAGAAAATGCATTTTCCAAGTGAACAAAATTATTGTTTTCACATGCTATGGTTATCTTTTTTTATTTAGATATACTGACTAGTAGTAGTATTAGTATTGGTTTTATGATTTCTATGCATTGATTAGAACATCCAGAATTGTGATGGACAATGGCAATGATGGGAAACATCCTTCTGACTTTCCAACTAAGGGGATATTGGTTGTTAGTTTTGGGTTTTTTTTTTTCAAGATTTTATTTATTTATTTGACAGAGATAGAGCGAGGGCACAAGCAGTGAGGAGCAGCAGAGGGAGAGGGAGAAGTAGACTTCCTGAGGAGCAGGGAGCCTGATGTGGGGCCTGACCCCAGGACTCCGGGATCACAACCCAAGCCAAAGGCAGAGGCCAAGCCAACTGAGCAGGCACCCCTCGGTTGTTAGTTTTAAACACCTTTCTTTTATTGTGTAAAAGAGATACCCTTTCTCTTGTTTACCAAAAGAGTATTTTGATTCATGAATCTATGTTGCATCTACAAATAACTTTTCAGCATCTATCAGAGGATTTTCACATTTTTTTTTTCCTTAAGATTATATGATGTGATGAATCATGGCCACAGGGCACATCCTTAAACTTCTAGATTAACCTGTACTAAAAAAATAAATAAATAATCTGTACTACTAGATGTAGTTTTTATTTAAAAGTAATAAGAATTTGAGAGGCGCCTGGGTGGCTACGTTGGTTAAGTGACTGCCTTCAGCTCAGGTCATGATCCCGGTGTCCCAGGATCAAGCCCGGCATTGGGCTCCCTGCTCAGCGGAGAGTCTGCTTCTCCCTCTCACCCTCCCCCCTTCTCATGCTCTCCCTCTCTCTCGAATAAGGAAATAAAAAATCTTTAAAATTTAAAAAATAAATAAATAAAGTAATAAGAATTTGATAAAGACTGAGTTCAGCATTTTTCATCTACAGTCATAAGTAAAATTGGTTTATGGTTTTCTTTTTGCATTATTTTTGTGTTAGTCCAAGCACTAAGTAGCCATTTTTTCATGCCAGAACTATGGCTCTTAATAGCTGAATAGGAAACTGCACAGGGCGAACTATATTATGCAAAGCCACTTAAGTTGGAAGGTTAGAGTTCAGCAGTTAGACCTACTGAATACAATGAATAAGTGTATATTTTAGTTTTCTTTATACAGTTTAAAACAACTTTATGAACCATAGTTGTATCCATGTGACATCAAACCAATTTATTTATTTGGAGATTAAAACTTTAAGTCATTCAGATTATCACATATATCCATAACACATATGAAAAAAAATTACCGGATTTTCTTTTTTGTTAATTAGATTACTGATAAAATGTTTGGACTCCATGATAAAATTCAAACCAGAATAAATTTTGGTAAAAACTAGCACAATATAAGGACAAAATTATGTGTAAGAGAATTAACTGACCACTGTGAAACAGTGGGAAATCATAGGACATAGAGTTAAAAGATCTGGGCCCAAGTTAAAAACTATAAACTAGTTTGAAAATACAAAATCAATACACAAAAGTCAGGCATGTTTCTATACACTATCAATGAACAATCCAAATCCAAAAAGAAAATTAGCAAAACAATTTCATTTATGATAGCATCTAAAATAATAAAATACTTGAAAATAAATTTAATGCAGGAAACAAATGGCTTGTATACTGAAACTACAAAATATTGCAAAATAAAATTAAAGAAGATACCAAAAAATGTTAAGGCGTCCTGTGTTCATGAATTGGAAGACAATGTTGTTAAAATATCAATACTACTCAAAGCAATCCACACATTCAATGCAATCTCAATCAAAACCCATGAAGTTTTTTTGAGAAATAGAAAAATACTCCCTAAAACTCATATGGAATCTGAAGGAGCCACAAATAGCCAAAACAATCTTGAAAATGAACAAAATTGGAGGTCTCACACTTCCAAATGTCAAAACTTATTACAAAGCTAAAAGTATCAAAACAGTGTGGTACCAGCATAAAGACAGATGTTTAGACCAACGAAATACAACAGAGAGTCAGAAATTAGTCTTGTAGATGTGATCAAATGATTTTTGATAAGGGAACTATTCAATGAGGAAAGAACAGTCTTTTCAGCAAATGATGTTACGTAAACATGATAAACCACATGTAAAAGAATGAAGTTAAATCCTTACCTTATACTGTATACAAAAATTAACTCAAAAAAGAGATGTAGATGTAAGAACTAAAACCATAAAACTCAAAAAAAGACCTAGATGTAAGAACTAAAACCATAAAACTCTTAGAAGAAAACATAGGAAAAAATCATGACATTGGATTTAGCAATGATTTCTTGGATATGACAATAAAACACATGTAACAAAAGGAAAAATTTGTAAAAAAGGAAAAGAAAAATGAAAAGAAAAAGAAAAAAGAAAAAAATAGGAAATTAGACTTCATCAAAATTTAAAAAGAACTTCCACGCATCAAAGGACCCTTTCAACAGAGTAAAAGAGCAACCCATGGAATGCAAGACAATATTTGCAAAGCATATATCTGATTAAGGATTAATATCCAGAATATATAAAAACTCATACATCTCAACAACAATAAAAACCCAATTAAGAAATAGTTAAAGGACTTGAATAGACCTTTCTCCAAAAGAAAATACATAAATGACCAATAAGCATGTGAAAAGATGCTCAACTTCCTAATCATTAGGAAAATGCAAAGCAAAACCACAATGAGATACCATTTCATATGTATTAAGACAGCTACTATTGACAAAACAAAACAAAACAAAAAGAAGTTGTTGGCAGGTATGTGTAAAAATGAGAGCCCTTAATGATGTAGTTACTGTGAAAATCAGTATAGTGGTCCCTTAAAAATATATACATAGAATTACCATAAGATCTAGCAATCCCACTTCTGGAGATTCAGCCAAAATAATTGAAATAAGAACCAGAACAGATATTTGCACATCAATGTTCATAGCAGCACTATTCACAATAGCCAGAAGACAGACGCATTCCAAATGCCCATCAGTGGATGAATAAATAAACAAAATGTGGCGTATCCATACAATGGAATATTACTCAGCCTTAAAGACATTAAGCTAAGTGAAATAATCCAGACTCAAAAGGACAAATGTTGTACCATTTCACTCATATGAGGTACTTAGGCTAGTCAAATTTATAGAGACAGAAGATAAAATGGTGGTTGCCAGGGCCTGGAAGGAGGAGGAAATGGGTATTACTGCTTACTAGATAATGAGTTTCAGTTTGGGAAGATGAGCAAGTTCTGGAGATGGACAGTAATGATGGTTGCTCAACAATATGAACATACTTAATGCCATTGAACTTTGCACTTAAAAATGGTTAAAATGGTAAATCTCATGTATATTTTACCAGACATACACACACGCATCTCCACACACAAATGCTCTTAACTGCTTGAGGCCAGGGACTGATTATGTCCTACTTCTGTACATATAAAATGTCTACACATCACGGCTGCTGGTATCAGATGCAGCAGGTTTTGATACCCAGCTTTTTCACTTAACTGTCTATTTGACTAGTAATTAGTAACTTCTCAAAACCTCTGTTTCCATATCTATAAAACAACAGTTATATTACCTACCTTGTGAGCTGACATGCAGAATATATGAGCAGTGTATAAAGGAAATCACTTACTTATGAGGTGACAAGTGTTAGGTCTCAAATAACTGTTCACTACTATTCTTATCCTCGAACTCAGCATGA
The DNA here is from genome assembly GCA_003697995.1 of Taxidea taxus jeffersonii. Classification (NCBI taxonomy): domain Eukaryota; kingdom Metazoa; phylum Chordata; class Mammalia; order Carnivora; family Mustelidae; genus Taxidea; species Taxidea taxus. The sequence continues at coordinate 46,851 of RCUC01142446.1, forward strand.
CTGACACAGTTTTCACCTCTGACACCACCTGTATGACGAGGTATGATGCTGGCCTTGATTTTCTGTCTGTAAAGTGGGAACTATGTA
>RCUC01142447.1:0-21782 GCA_003697995.1 Taxidea taxus jeffersonii
GAGACCATGACTCCAGAAACTCTTCTAGGGTCTTTCTAAGCAAGATTTATAATTGGGTGAAGATTCTGACTATTGTCATCTATGCCTATGGATAATAGTATAATGCTTTCTAAAAGTGACATTATTCTTGAAATAACTTCCAATCCTGGTTTAAAAAGATCTGCAGTATGGGGGGCCAGGGGTAGGGACAAAATAAATCCACTCTGATATCCTCAGATTTTAGGTCTAGTGTGGTATAATGCCAGTTTTGTTTTTAACCCAGCATCTATCTGAAGGAAATTATATTTTCAATAGAAAAGTGATGTTTATTGCAAATGACTGACTCACCATGCAGTTCCCTGAGGGAGTGCATTATTTGTACCTAAACAAAATGAAGAACAACTGTCAAGATTCCAAAAATAATGAGTAAACATCTCTGGATTTCAGGAATAAATGATGTGAACTGACAAAAGAAAACAGGCGCTTAAGTAGTGAATTTTATAATTAGCCTCTGTCTTCAGAGACAACATATATATATATGCACATCTTTGTCCATTTTGATGAGTTTTCTGCCCTTGTTACTCTTTGTTGCCTGCCAGTCAATGGTGATATGTTTGCATTTTTATAAGTGCATATAAATTTACTCTTTCCCTTAGAGCAGATTTGGAATATACATTACATAATGACAGTTATAATAAAACCTAGTGGTGAATTTATGCTGATAATGATTATTTTTAATAATAAAACTTTTCACGGGACCTGATTAGAGAATTTCTTGCTTAGACATATTATGCTTTTTAAGGGAGTAAAATAGGCAGCTATTATATGTAAATTTTACTTCATTTTCTTAAAAATTATATATATACATACGTAAAAGTGTGAATATATATGGTTTTGCAAAAAAGTTCTGCATGAAATTGTTCAAGTTTTGTGCACAAGTCTCAAATAATTAAGCATTTTAAAATGTTAATGAATAAGAGACAAAAGGTTAAAATAAAATACTACTTAAAAGTATTTAAAAAGATAATTCAGACACCCATCATATATGAGCATTTGCAATGTTTTCTTTTTTTTTTAGATTTTTTATTTATTTATTTGATAGACAGAGATCACAAGTAGGCAGAGAGGCAGAGAGAGAGAGGAGGAAGCAGGCTGTCCGCAGAGCAGAGAGCCCGATGCGGGGCTCGATCCCAGGACCCTGGGATCATGACCCGAGCCGAAGACAGCGGCCTTAACCCGCTGAGCCACCCAGGCGCCCCTGCAATGTTTTCTTATGTTAGAATCTGTCCCAAACCAGTGTCTGCAGTAGAAAGACTTACTTATGACTAGCTAAAATGAGGTACACATCAACTGAGGGGCAAACATTTATCTTTATTGTCACAGAGACAGTAAATGGTGAAACTCTAGCAACCACTCAACATTTGCTTACCCAAGCAGCAATACTCCTCATCGAAAAGTGAAATTTCAGCTATTTTCTGAGTCCATGCCAACCACTACAGGGAATGCCTTTACAGTCAATACTCATGGGTAAGGTGAAATTAAGAGTCTAGTTTTATGCTCTCCGGTGCTCACAGCATTAGCATTGGTGGGAGAGTTGAGCGTCACACAACGGCTTGAGGCAGCTGCTACCATCTGCATCTGCTTAACCTAAAGAATTCCCAGGATTCTGACTTCATCTTCCCTACAACTCATTTCTAGCTGGGCCAGGAGGCCTGATCCTAGAGCAGCCCACTTAACTTGACACAGTACCTCTGTCTTTGTTTTTGGAGGCTGTGTGTATGTGTGTGTGTGTGTGTACATATTAAGGTTTTAATTATATATAATATATAACATATTTAATTATATAAATATATTTACTGTTTACTTAAACATATACATAAACAAATGAAATCATGTCCTTTTTGTTGGTGTGATATATTTTATTTGCTGCACTCCCACGTTTGACTGGAATTCTGCTATAAATTGTCAAATTCACTAAAAGCTCCTGTCCCTCTGCCTGCTGGCATGCACCAAACACCTGGCTACTACGGACTTTCCTGGCTGCTCCACATGGACCCAGCCCTACAATTTTCCTGGGCTCTTTCCCACATTTCCAAAGGATCCTGGTTCCTTTGCTTTCTTCAATAGCCTGTACTGCTGGGGCCCTAACAGTATGGATTATATTCAGGACTGCCTGAGTTATGACACAAGGAAGGTCATTAAAGTTAAAAGTGTTAAAATCACATGTGGATTTTATGGCCTTCATGCTGTCTATATAGACTAAAGTCATCAACCAACTGCTGTTCCAGGGAATTTTACTCCAGTACTACAAGTCAGAGTATGAAGGGTGTTCGGCTTACTTTATTCCTATACACTTGAAGCATTCACCATCAGTCTTTTTATTATTATTATTATTATTATTATTTTAAAATAAAAGCTAAAACTGAATGAATTATTCCAATGTAACAAATGCAATTATTTATAAATTCTTTTTGTGAAAACCATGTCTAAATAATGAATATGAGAGTATGAGATGTAGACTAACCATCAATTTTTAGCAGAAAGTGAAAAGTCACCACACACAAACACACACACACACACACACACACACACGAACATTCTCTTCATAGTAAAGGAAAACTCTAAAACATGTCTTTGGAGAAGGTACATAGGTGATTCAGACCACTGGAAGTATACTTACATGGTCATTTATTCCACTTTCCATATCATAAAAACTACCCCCAAAGCTATTCAACTTATTTTCTTTGGGGAAAATAAAGAAGAGCATTTAGATAACCATTGTTAAGAATCATTGTAGACTGGTAAAACTGTCTCTCTGTCAATGAGTATAGTATGTAATAAGAAAAGCCTGGCATATTTGAAATTGTTGCTGGAGTCAAAATAATGCAGAATTTTCATATGATCGATTTTAGGTGGCACTTATTTTGTTGGTTATAAAACATACACCTTTCAAGATAGCACTGATGCTCATGAACTAAGCCAGTATTTGGAGATTATTACTTCTTTTTGCTACATAAGTTTCTTCTCTCACATTTAGCTAAAACATAAACTATTGCTATTCCTGATATAAACTTGGCTAAATATTGAAATAAATAATAAAACCTAACCTTGTGTTCCTTGTGTTGTTAATTCCTATATTTGCCTTTCAAAATAATTCTGTCTCATGATCAAAGATTCTATATCAGATTAACTTTGATAATAGATTATTTAGAATGCATATATGTAGTGTTTAGGATCCAAAATCTGATCATTGTTTCCTCTTTTAATCCATAATTTTGTTCAGATATCCTCTCCATCACTACCACCAGGAAAAGGATTTTGATTACTCTGCCAATTACTAGCCAATGTAAGGCATTAAACATGGCAACTGTTGGGGCGCCTGGTGACTCAGTGGGTTAAGCCTCTGCCTTTGTCTCGGGTCATGATCTTAGGGTTCTGGGATCAAGCCCCACATCGGGCTCTCTGCTTGGCAGGGAGCCTGCTTCCCCCTCACTCTCTGCCTGCGTCTCTGCCTACTTGCCATCTCTCTCTCTCTCTCTGTCAAATAAATAAATAAAATCTTAAAAAAAAATAAACAAACAGTGCTGGAGGTAAGAAATATCCTTATTTCTTAGGCCATTTTTGCCAGATTTCCACTCTTGACAGTTCACAGTATCATAACTAATTCAATATACTTCAATAATAATCCAGTTGAGACCTCAAACTTCAGTTTATTCCAGATACTGATCTTTCTTTTGTGGTCTTACATTCCACAAGTAATGGAAAGGTAATACTTCTTAAAGTCTTAATTTCAAAAAGATAAATTTTGAGGAAAGATTCATTTTAAGCATGGGAAACTGGAGGTGCCTTTAAAGATTTATGGTTAAATTTACAAAACAAGAATTTTAGTGAAGTGTTAAGTGAAATGTTTAGACAAAACAAATCACATTGTTGATGAAGAAGGAAAAATCTCTAAAATGAAATTAAAAGTTTAACTCTGTATGCTAACCAAATTTAATGAAAACAGGAGATGTGTTTCATTTAAATATATTATTAGAAAGTATCAGTTAAAAAGGGGTGTCAGGGTGGCTCAGTCAACTGAGGTTCCAACTCTTGATTTCAGCTCAGGTCACAATCTCACGGTCCTGGGATCCTGCCCGGCTGTAGGCTTCATGGTCATCAGGGAGTAGGCTTGGGATTCTCTCTTTCTTCCTCTCCCTCTCTGTCTGTCCCTCCCCCCACTCACGCACTCACTCTCTCTTTCAAAAAAAAATAAAAAAAAAAAAAAAGTATCCAGTTAAGTTGCTTTAAAATAAAAACCTTAAAAATTCTGTGGTCTTTATGCCATAGGATTAATGGAAAACTGAAAAGAGGAATGTTTTTCTATGTTAAGGAAACAAGATATACTAGTGCATACTTAATCTTCTGAATACACTATCCCTAAGTATAAACTTTACCAAATGTAAGCTACTAAAATGGAATCTGAGTAAACACAGATCCTGGAATTAGACATGTATGTTCACCTTAGGAAAGTTCCTTCACCCACAAACTCAGCACACTCATATGTCAGACAAGGATTATGCCATCTCTTCCATGGAGTTTTTGTTAGAAGATTAAATGATATATCACACTTTATGGGACAAAATGTATTTTTCCACATTTCTATTTCAAACTTTCAACTGAAAACACATCTTCTCTTAAAAATGTGCAGCATACATGAACACACACACCAGAATGTACCAGCATAGTACATTCTTATCCACACATATACACACTTTCCTCATATGTCAAATCTAAAAAGCAATGGAGTCATAATACAGAATCTGTTTTTTAGGCTCCATGATTTACTTTCATTGTTCTCTTTGCATAGCACACCTTTCACTTTTGTTCTACTTTAGAAAATTTCAAACTGAATCCTAGGCTAGCCAATCCCTTTCTCCTCCAAATTCCTGCAGTGCATCTAATATTTATGATTCCTTGCTTTGCTAATTTCCTTCTCTACAAAATACAAGGTATGTGTATGCACAGTGAGCCACGAGCAATGATTCTGACCTCTATATGCCACTCATTACAAAAATCACTTAGATAGTTCTACAACCCCATATAAACTTTAAGCTGTATAAACCGTGAGCCATATTTTATGCATTGAAATCCTCATAATGCCTAGCCATATAATATCTTGCTTGAATTAGAAAATCTGTAATGTTATTAATTATAATGATCACTTGAATATGATTCAAGCTTTTGTTGGACAATTTTTTTAACCCACTGAGCCACCCAGGTGCCCCAGACAATTTTTTAAAATTCCAACCTGATTAAAACATTAGAATCATTCACTAAATTGTTCACCTGATAAATGAGTAGTATTCCCCAGTTAACACACAGCTTCTTCCTGAGGTGGCTTACAAAAAACCAAGTAACACATCCCTCAGGTATAAGTTCCACCAAAACCTATAACAGTCAGTATTTCATTTCTTTAAGTCTCTTGGTAGGGAGATCTCACTACCTTCATACTCAGAACAGCCAACCTACCTCCTGGGAAGATGCTTAGCTGGAGTTGGGGATACAGGCTACAGAAACAAAAAATTTTTGTTTTTTTCTCAGTGAATATTAATCTGTCCATCTAAATATGGAACTGGAAATTTGGCCTCAGCAGCACTATTCAACTGTGTAAACCAGCCAGACCAACAGGCTCATTTAAATTTCATATAACAAATAAATTTAGTCAAAAAGAAAGAAACAAATTTACTCAACTTTGATTAGCATTTTGATACAAATGTTCTTTATCTTTTGGTATTTCCATATTGTCTCCACTGCAAAGCTGTAATTAAAGGCAGAAATAGTGCTAAGAATCAAAAATTTAATTCATTTACCATAATCTCATGTTTCCTTGAACAGGTCCCTTGAAACAATGACCAATGACCAGTCCCTCTACAATTGATTATTTCTCTCATTTAACACATAATTCTCTTACTGAATATATCCACCAAGGAACATGCTTCTCTGCCTATTTTATACATCTGGCAACATTTATAGACATCAATTCCATCAAATTATCAATGAAAATATAAAATACTGTGAGACTTAATTAAGATAACAACACTGAAGAAATGAACATTATTCTTCTGGGGAGTGTTTTCCAAGCAGTTAAGCATGAACTGTTGGGTAGAGAATCCAACATAATAGACATAGACTATTTCTAGCTCTGGAAAAGTGGCATGTTATTAATCACATTATAATCCTTAGATAAAGCAGAAGACATGTCATTATACTTCTCATTGCTAGAGCCCCAAGGACTTGCCATCTCAGTAGACAACACGTTTTTTTCACAAACCAAATGTTCAGCTTACATACATCTTCATTTAACTATTAGAATCTAGTAGAAAACAAATCTTTCTCATGCTCAGTTTCCTTATCTGTGAAATGGGGGGAAAGTAATAATTACCTAATGTGCCCGGGTGTTCTGTGGTTTAACTAATTAGAGGTTGTAAAGCCTGATAAAACACTAAGTGGTATTAAATATCTATATAGCATGCATTTACTGGCCAACTTGTGCTCCAGCTGCTTAAACACAGCTGCTCCTAATAAGCAGTAGGAAATCCACTAAAAGCATGTGAAGAGCTGATTGGAGGAAATGACATGGAAGGAGTGTTTACAACTCGTTAATTTGTTAACATTGTTTTAAAAATTAAGAAGTGTTTTCATTGTAGGATGTTGCTATCTTTAAAATTCCCAGAAAAGTGAAACACTACCACCTTGTAGAGGATAAAATTTAACACTGTGGGAAGAAAATATCTGGGATTCCATGGACTATACCAAAAGCACCTTTGAACCCAAACTGACGTGGTTTGCCTTTTTTCACTGTTCTCTTTTCTTTTTGCTCTGCAAAATAAAATGCAGATGATACATACAGGTATAAGCAAAGACACTAGGTAAATTCCTATGGAGGAGAAGATGGGTTGTGTGCACTGTGGCTTTCTAGCAAACTAGAGGCAGACCAAGAAGAGAGTGGATTATACGCAAGCATATATTAGAAACTCAGGATGCTAATGACTGGCATCTGTGGCCCTACCCATATAATGAGGCTAAGTTGTGATACTTCCCTACTCCTTGCTAAGATCCCCACGGTTCCTTGCTAAGATCCCCACGCCCAAATCCTTTGCATAAGCCAGCTTCAGAAGTGCCTCTCTGCTCACCTGGCTTCTTATCCTTGGTTGGGCAACAGGACTTGCAATGTTTTGCCCTGATGTCTCAGCCTACTTCATCCACCCCTATAGCCTAGCTCTGTATTTCTGACTTCAGTTTGATGGCCTGATTACAATTTACAATTATTAAACATTTACTTTGATTTTCTTAATCATGAACTATAACCCAATTCTAGTTAATCTGTCCATGACAGTGCAATTGTACTGTCTAAACTCTTCCCTTAAAATAAGGAATGTTCCTTGCCTTTATTTCTAGTACTACTACTAACATAAGCAGCTGCTAACATTTACTGAGCACTTACTGTGGATTGAGTGCTTTTGAATGGTTTACAGACACATGTTAAGTATTGAATCTGGACATCAATTCTATAAGATAGCTGCTGTAGGCATCTCCTTTTACAGATGAGGAAACTAAGGCAGAGTGTATAATCTGCCTAAACTCATGCAGCTGGCACAAAGAGCTGAATTTGAACCCAGCCAGTCTGGCCCCAGGGGGTATGCTCTTCACCACTCCACTCCAGCTGCTACATGGCACTGGGTTACCCACACCCTCTGTCCTCGTATTGCAGCTGGGCCTGGGCTATGCCATGTCACTGTAGGAGAGAGGTGGGTGAGTATATGAGAGAGAGAGAGTGTGTGTGTAGGGCTAACAGTATTCCCTTATTAGAACAACCACAGCTATTTCTTTCAGTAAAAGTGGTTTCTGACTTTTCCATTCCAAGTCGTTTTTCTGAATAAGCAGGTGAAGATAATTTCTAATCATCATGTCCATTTTACAAAAGGCCATCAATATATTAACTTTGCAAAGGATACCGCTGTAGTATATGAAAGGATAGAGAAATACTTCATTAGGTAGCTGAAAAAAATATTAAAAGTTGCCACAGTGAAGACTAAGGCCCTTTTGAATACTGCAATGTTTTATATTCTCATAATGGATATCTTTCATATAAAGTAGCAAAAAACAAGAACCTGGTCCTGAAACCCAAATACTCAAAGAAAGAAGAGCTCAACATGAATTCATCAAAGCAAAAAGCATTATTTTCAGCAAATAGCTAAGTTCATTTGGTCTCTGTTAAACACCACATAGACTTGCAGAGAAAGTACACCAGCCCACTTGGAACCACTGAACAACTGGCTGAACAATGGGACTGTTAATATAAACTTTCAAGTATTTCCAGACAAAAATTACTTCTGTCATACCAGCATCATAGGTTATGATCAGAAAATAAAACCTTGGATGCTCTGCCATCCATTAACCTTCTAGGATGAGAAGTCATGTTTAAGAAAAAAAAATGTATAAGCCATCTGTTCCTCAGTACTTTACGTTTTATTAGAGATCAAAATCAGCTCCTATAAGGATATGTATTTAACTTACATCAGTTATGCCCCTCACAAAATCAACCTTCCTGAAAGATATTTTAAAATTGTGCCAACAGTTTTTTGAGTGCCATATAAAATATATATGAAATTTAATATTGAATATTATGTAAAATATAATTTAGGACTCTATTATATAAATCCATATCCAAGCACATTAGAGACCCACATGTTACATTTTGGAATTCAGTGCTAAAGAAATCTGTGTTTCCTCTGAAGAACTGGTATATATATTCCTGTTCAGTATCATAAACTACATAATTATACTATGTTTGCTTTTTCCTAAAACCCAATTCCAGCTTCCTGGAAGCTAAGAACCAAATCTGAGTGTCACTCAGAGAGAATATCCGTATGCTTCTAATTTGGCATCTTTATATTTGAAATAGATTTTTTTCATTAGAAGATTTTATTTATTTATTTGACAGAGAGATAGAGAATAAAGCACAAGTAGGCAGAGAGGCAGACAGAGGGAGAGGGAGAAGCAGACTCCCCACTGAGCAGAGAGCCTGATGTGGGGCTTGATCCCAGCATGCCGGATCATGACCTGAGCCGAAGCCCTACATTTAACCACTGAGCCACCCAGGCACCCCTGAAATAGATTTTTTTAATTCAACTTCTCTTTTACTATTTCATTACTGATTCCTTTTTTTTAAAACTAGCCTCAGAGCTTTAATGAAACAGTGGGCCCTAAACATAAATAAAAAATGCAAAAATAAGTTTACCCTAAAAATAATCTATCTTTCTAGAGTACAGATCAATATTTTAAAAACTGCTGTTCTATTGTAGTCTTAATGTGAATAACTGGTATGATCTTAAGAACAACCAAAAATAGAGGGATTCTTCTTCTTTGTAACTTTGGCTCTTCATCTCCCTATTTATACTTACCACAAAATCAAATTATGTTTGATGGTACAAATGTCATTTCAATGAGTATAAAAATCAAAGAGCCATAGTTCCAGTATGTTATGCCCCAAAGTAAACCAGGCAGTTTGGAAAGACTGCACGCCAAAAGGAGCCAGTAGGGAGCAAACATGAAAACAAAGCCTTGCATAAATATACCGGAGGATATTGTGGGGTGAAAATAAAATATTAGTACTGATAATAATAGCAACACTCATTTAACTCATCACCGCTTATCAGCTCCCCCCCAAAGAATGCAAGATTATGTTTGCTAATTCTCTTCTATCCATCAGTAAGTTTCATCTTTCCTCTTTTCAGCTTTGTAGTCTTAAAAAAAAAAAAAAACACTGGTCATGTCACAGAGATACTGCCCCACCCACAGTCTATCCAGGCAAACAAAGATGGGGAAACACTATGAAATCCAGTGGGGAAAGGAGATAAGATTTAATAAGGTCAGGAAGAAACCTCAGCACACTAATGTAACTTGGAAATATTTCCCAATATTCCTTTGTTTCAAATCATGTTTACAGTTTTTTCTTTCTTTATAAACGAAATTCCACAAATGCACTCCCAACTCCACAGCCAGATCAGTGCTTTTGTAAACTTACGGTTTTCCTGGAGTGCAGACTATAGAAATACTAACACAAACCCATGACCTGCTATACCTTTTCCAAATAAAAACAGAAGGGGGAAAAATGCCCCCAAAACATTTGTCATAGTAACCTAGTTATTGCCTATCTTCATTCCTACTTATTTGAACTTTATCACAGATGACGTATGCCCCAGAGCTGCTCTCAACAGCTTCAATAACTTAACAGTTATTACTTAACAGTAGTAACAAGATGGTTCCTTGTAAAGATGTCACACTGGCATGCGTGTGTGTGTGTGTGTGTGTGTGTGTGTGCCCGTGAATATGTGTATGTTTCATAAGGCCAAACCGAGTAGTATGTTATAGGACACAAAACTGGGAATTAAAACCCAAAGTTCATTCTTCTTTCCCCAGTGGCCCATTCTACAACCTTGAACTAACTAGTCAAAGTCATTGCACATTTTCTAGGTTTTGTCATTATTGTAAAGATGGCAACCAATTTAACACTTAATTGTATAAGTGTCCTCAATCTTAGAGAACTGCCTATGCAGTAAGCAATATTTTCTGTTTCTCTGCTTTTTCACAGTATGGAGTAGTATGTAGACCATGTGTAGACATGTTACACTAGTATTAGAATTTTCGTCCAGAAATTTAACAGCAGTGTGGTATTGAAAATATAACATTTGGGGGCCTGAAATTTATCATCTATTAAAAATACAGGTGAAAATATGTATTTTAGAAATTTTAGTGAAAATCACTATAAGAATAGACAGAATTTTCATCCTCATGACTGGCACATTTCAGGTACTCAAGAAATCTCAGTTTTCTTCAGTCATTTCCCTTTGTCTCAAGATGTATTGTTTGTATCACACCAGGTTTATTCTCAGAAGCATTTAACTTTATTCTCTTATATGAACTGGGAAAGCAGTTCTGGCTTCAAAAAACTTACAAACTAACTAGGAAGGGCAAAAAACAGGCAAGAATACACCATTGAGCATCAAATGAAACTCTTTAGATTCTCAAATTTAGAACAAGTGTGCTGGTCTTCTTTGAAAGTCCATACACTTTCCTGCCTACCCATTCTTCTTTTTTTTTTTTTTTTAAGATTTTATTTATTTATTTGACAGACAGAGATCACAAGTAGGCAGAGAGGCAGGCAGAGAGAGAGGTGGGGGAAGCAGGCTCCCCACTGAGCAGAGAGCCCAACCCCAGGACCCTGAGATCATGACCTGATCCGAAGGCAGAGGCTTTAACCCACTGAGCTACCCAGGCACCCCTACCCAGAGTATTCTTGAAGAAAGTGTGCAAAATAGCCCAAGCTATTGTATATCTCTTAGAAGAAGGAAGTTAAATGAGACAGGAGACAGAAGTGGAGAGCAGAAATAACCTATTTATCCAAAATGAGTTCATAATATCCCATAAAAATGATGAAGTTCTACTTTGTGGAAGTTTTCAAAATCTGAGTTCAGCTCCACAACCAAGCAATGAAAGTAAGACATGATTAAGAGCAGAATTAAGCTTAGCCAATTTTGATAATTTGCTTTCTTTTTTGTAATTGAAAGACAACATACATGGTTAATGTTTTTCTTTTTAGTCCATCTATAATCATTAAGTATATATTAACATACTGTTGTTTTTATTTAGCATCATAAATATTTTTCTAAATTTCCATGGTCTACATAATTATCATTATTAGAGGCTACATGATGTACTATCCTGTTGGTAAACCGTAATTTATTAAAGCATTTTATACATTATACATTTAGCTTGTTTCCATTTTGTGCTGCAGTGAATTTCTTCTTCCTTAGGTTGAAATATTTTCTCAGGACAAATATCTGGGGGACAACATTATCAAAGTATATGAATATCTTTTTTTAGGAATGGGGGAAGGGGAGGAGGGTAAGGCAGAGGGAGAAGGACAGAAAAAAATCTTAAGCAGGCTCCCGACACAGTGCTCATTCTCGCAATCCTAAGATCATGGCCTGAGTTGAAATTCAGAGTCGGGACTCTTAACCAACTGAGTCACCCAGGCATCCCAAAGTATATGAATATCTTACCCTTATCACGCCAGGAAAATTAGTCATCACCATTTACCATCTGCATCTAATTTTCTAATATATTTTTAAGCTTTATGAATAATTTACAGAAGTATAAGAAAATAGCGAAAAACTTTATTATAACAAGAATTTAAACATATCAATCTCTTAAGTGATTTTTGGTATATAAATATTGAAAAGGATAAACTTTTATCAAAAAGGAATGGATCAGGTTTTTGTAGTAAAGTATTATATGATTAAGTCCTTGCAGTTGAATGACTAATGAAGTGAGAATGTTGTGTATATTTGTGTCCTTAAAAATGCATTATTCATTGTCTTATTCTTGATTTGGAGAAAATTTATCTAGAATATCATAATCTGAAGATTCATGTGCTGAGATCTCACATAAAAAATTTCAGCAACATCATTAAAGTCTATTGTGCTCTTTTCATTAATCTTCTGATTCATTTAATAATTGTGAAACATCTTCCCTTTTTAATTTTATATTTTTAGGTTCTTTTTGGAATTGTTGAGAATACAAGATGAATATTGAAATAATTCCTAGGATGATGAAATAGCAAAATGTTTCAAGGTATGGGAAAAATAATATCACTAAAATCCCATAAGATTTCTTAGAGGGCTCAATGAATTCATATGATAATTACAAGATAGGATGAGTTTTACTTCAATTAAAAAAAAATGTAAATGTTCTCTTTTTCCCTTGGAAGACCTCTAAGAAACCATAAAAGTCATGGTATATCAATCTTTATAAAGAGCTAGAATAGCTATCAAAAGACACTAAAAGCTAAAATTGGATCCAATAGACCCTAATGGACAGAGAGTAGATGATAGTTCTTTCCGTATGTCCATTTTCTAGTTAAAACAGTTTTTTTTTTTAAGAGATGGAAATTAGACACCTATCACTATATATAGTGTATTATGCTATTATTTAATTTATAAGGTAGGCCCAAGAGGGAGAAATTATATTTCTCATACATTACAGTTGGGGGAAAAGATCCAAAGAAATTGCTTTTTTTTGCTAAATTCACATCACAATTAAATGACAGAACAATTATTTGAACACATCTCTATTTTATTCGTACTTATATTTTGTATTCTATTGTATTTATTGTATTTTACTCTATTATATATTTATATTTATTTTATTTTACCCTAATTTATTTATATTTATTTTTTCATATTTCTTTTACTTTCCAAAATTCAAGTTTTACATGTGAGTTAGTTTTCACAAAATGTAACCATAGAAATAGAATTCCACTCCACACACTGTTTTAAACCATATCAAGAAACGATATGAAATTGTGGGAAAGGAATATAAAGAGAAAGTATTCATCTGCCAGTAATCTCTGAAAAGAGTAGAATTCATATGGGTTTTCTACATATTTAAAAGCACAAAGAAAAAAATGTCAGTGTGTCCCTTAGAAGTCATTCTTTTTCTTTGAAACAATATGGATTCATATTTTCCTGAGGTTTTAAGTCAGAACAAAGCACTGGTTTTCTTACCCCATGGTTTGCAATTATGAGGAATAATGCTTCCGCCACATAACACACTGCCTGTTGCCTCCCAGCCAACTTAGTGACAATGGCCCTCTCCACAGGGCCCACATCAAAGAGGTACATCAACAGCTGCCTGGCTTACCAGCCTTCTCTAACTCACATTGTTTTAGAAAAGAAAAATGACTGCTAATAAATTCAAAGCCACAATGGCTCAATAACTGGGTAAAGCAAGATATTAATTATCTAAAATCAGGAAGCACTCACAAGTTATCATAATGCCTTACATTTCTTCAGCAATTTGCTCTTCTATAAGATTTGTCCCTTAATTCAGCTATTGAGCTAATGGAAGTTCTAACTGTGTATCTCCATGGACATGTAAGGGAAAAAAAAAAAAAAAAAACTCAACTCAGTCTCCAAACTACCCTATGTTACTTTCTTCATGGGGGCCTACTTTCTGAATAGAGAAAAGCAGTATTTTTAGGAAAGCAGTTCTCAACAAGATTTGAGGGTAGGAGTAGGATGAGGAGGCAGGGTTTCCAAAGCACCTCTCCTGCTAACTTTGCTCAATCTTTAAATTTCTAACAACCAAGCTCTTGGTTGAGGACCACTATTTTAATTACCTGAGGAGATGAGAATTGAGGATTGTGACCAATCAAGTTTTTATGAGAATATGTTCAAATAGAGTCTTTTAAAAGGAATAAGAAGGTTGATGGGATCCACAGGTATGGGAATCATGGGGAGAACAAAGAAGGTTCTGCCATATGAAAATATATACAGGAAATCGGACTAATCACAATTTTCACTCTGTGGGAGAAGTCCACTTTCTTGCCTTAATTAATGTTGGCCTTGGTCACATGACTTGTGCTGATCATTTGAATCTGAACAGAAGTGACAGTTTGTCTATTTAAAGCACAAGCTACAGTTAGCACAAAATTCTTTTGCTCTTTTGCTCTTCCATAGGAAGTGTATGTCCCAGCTGCTACCAGTTCCAGAATGAAAATATGTGGAGTGACTTGAACCTATGGGGAAAATAAATGTTTTTGTTTTTACAGTCTCTGAAATTTTGAAGTTGTCAGTTAGGTCCATTATTATATAAACCTGACTAATACACGTTGTCTTTCAAGAATTATTCTCCATATTCATTCCCCTCATTCTGCCTTGAACTACATTCACTACAGTAAGCAAAACAATAGCAGTTAAGCATGCAAGCTCTGAAATAAGATGGACCTTCAGTAAGCTAACTTCTGCAAACCTAGTTATTCAGTTGTAAAACTGGCATAACAATAGTACCTATCTCATTATTATTATTATTATTACCATAAAGACTATGTAAGATAATAGACTTATAATTGTTAGTATAATGGTTGGTATACAGGAAGCATCCAGCAAATATTAGGTATGATATTATTTTTTTTTGCATTATCTGTGTCTTACTTACTGACAATATTAACATGACAGAGCATGCATAAGGGCCTGGGTAGAAAATGGGAAATGAAAGTACGAGGAAAGAAGGGCTGGGGCATCCCTCCAGTGGCCAGTCTTCCATTGCCATGCAATGAAAATGGACCTCAACACTTTATTCAAGATCTTCCATGAACAATGCAACACTAAAAAGGGAATAAAATAAATTTGCACTTTTAAGATGTGATATTGAGAACAAATGACTTTTACATGTGATCAAATATGAGTTGTTTCACACTGAAAGTTTTAATCCTTTTGAGAGGTGTTTCTAAATTATATGCTAAACTCCTTTTCTCTGTATATGAATTTCATCTTTAACCATTTTTCATGACTCTGTCTTGATTTCTTATCTATTTTTAGCAATTATAATAATTTATACTTTTAACATAAATTTGAGATATCAATGCTGATTATAGAACAAATACTACAACTTACATTTACTCTAAATGCAATCTATATAATACTTGTTCTTTAGTTTACTTTAAATAAAAGTTGAGTGCAGCATGTATGGTTGTTAGGCTAGTTCTCCATGACCATCTTTCAACCCAAAACAAATTAGTGACGAAAGGATAAATCAGTATTCTTTGAAGTTCTTTCATATTATTAATAAAATTATATTTTATCAGTACCGTTTGATATTATAGCATTATTCAAAATATTTCTCTTAAGATTTTTATTTATTCGTTTGAGAAAGATACAGAGGAGAGAGAGAGCTCAAGCAGGGGAGAGGAAGAGGGAGAAGAAGCAGGAGACTCCCCACTGAGCAGGGATTTTTTTTTTTTTTCCCAATGGGACTGGACCCCAGGACCTGGAGATCATGACCTGAGCCAAAGGCAGATGCTTAACCATCTGAACCACCCCACCGAGGCACCCCTGAAAATATTTCTCTTAATTCAGAATTAGTCACCACTTCAACTGCTTTGTCATATTCAGCTTGGTTTATAAACTTCTAACTACGGCAACGGAACATCTTCTTGTGCTTGCCACAGCACTCTTTGGTGAGTAAATAACACCACCTTGTGAAAACTGAAGATATTTATTCTGAAGACAATAGAACCAAATTGTGAATTTTTATTCCTATCTCATTAACTCAGTAAACTTTTACCAAGAACCCACAATGCACTGTATTTTAGTAACGGAGAGAGAGAGGTAAAGCAAGACAGATAAGGTCTCCAGTATCACAGAGCTTGAGGGGAAACAGATAATGGGCAAGTAAATAAATGAATAATGTAGTGTGATGTAGAGACTTAAGACAGAATGCTGTGAGAGAGAGTGGCTTCATTAGATTAGATGGCTGAGGAAAACATCTCTCTCAGGAGGTGAGATTTACACTGAGCTCTGAATACAAGCAGCAGCTATCCAGTGGCAACAGAGAGAGGTTTATAACTCCCCGCTTAAATGTGAACTGGAGCCTTTCATTCATCTTGACAATACTCTTTAAAACTATGTAATTGTGCTCTAATTTATTTTTGGAGAGTTTAGTATACCAGACTTTGGGTGTTGAATAATCCAAATTTTATTGAAACATATTTGTATTCCAAATACATATGTTGAATCCTCTCTACCTTGAAAAACTGATGAAAATTTTAGGTTCCAGGAACAAAATCATCTGCCTTTAACTCTCAGAAGGATAGAGAAAATGGTAGATTTTAAATATATGTGTTTATTAATGACTACCTACGCCTTATTTAAATCCCTATGTTTGGATCTTGGATTAAGAAAATATAAAACTGCATCTGTCTTCAAGCCAAAATAGGATCCCCAGATAACAGCTGATTACTTTCTAAGACAAATTCTTTATTAGTAGAGTTTAGAAGTTGAAATGATTACCTTGTGTGTAAACAGCATTTTCTCTGAAGAGCTTAGTCATCCATTCAGACTTATTTTTAATTACTTTAAACCCAAATAATCCTCAACACATCTTAGTAATGTAGAGGGAAAACAATCTTATCCCAACTATTCTAATGAGTAAACTGAGGCAACGGGCAATTAAATTACTTAATCTTGATTAGCCTGTAGTCTCTATTTTCATAGTTTCAAAGTATCTGGATAAAAAGTAACCATCTTAGCTAGTTACCTTCCTGATGACAAGAAACATATAGATGTTTCTTTAAGTAATGAAATAATCCATTTTTATAAAAATTTTCATTTTTTTAAAGTCAGCAATTCCATGAAATTTGTTCATCTCTGCTTCACTGAACAAGCATGTACTGTGCACATTCTATTATCCAGAAATAATGTTAAGCAGTGATGACACAAATGTGAACCAAGTGTGGTCTCTCCTGGCAATCACTGTTGTCATTTTTTTGATGTAATGTTATACAATGTAAAACATGATCACACCTGTGAATAAACATCTACTTATTACAGATTAACCTTTAACCTGGCATGTGATGGTTGATCAATCAATACTTGCTTACTGATAGTATTATGCTATGTAGAGATAATCTTAAGATTGGAACCATAAATCAGATACAGCTTTACTTATAAGTATCATACAGAGGAAAGCACTGTTTTATTGCAGTACAGATAACCAAATTTCACATTTCAGGGGAAAAAAAAACACAATTAAATTCCTCAACATTGGGGCACCTAGGTGGCTCAGTGAGTTGAGCATCTGCCTTCGGCTCAGGTCATGATGTTAAGTCCTGCGATCAAGTCCAACATCCAGCTCCCTGCTTAGCAGGGAGTCTCCTTCTCCCTCTCTCCCTGCCTGCTGCTACCCCTGCTTCTGCGTGCGCTCTCTCTCTCTTTCTCTGTCAAATGAATAAATAAGATCTTAAAAAAAAAATTCCTCAACATCTCCATCTATTTACCTCTTTTTCCCCTCTCCTACAACACTGATTCAAAAACTTAAGAGCCTCGTGTCTGGACTGTCACAAAGCCTTTCTTCTAAATGGCTTCTTCATCTCCAGTCCTCCTTAAGTCAAAATCACCTTCCATTTTTAAGTCTATCTTTGCATGTCATCTTTGTGAATACAAGTTTTTAATGGTTCCTTCTTTTCTACTGGATAGAATTCAAACTTCCTAGAATTACATGGAAGTTCTTCTATGAATTAATCATTGCCTACATCCCATCAATACCCCACAACTCAGCCAAGTTGACTCCTTACAGTTCCCATAATGTGAATTCTGTTTTATGGCTTCATGTTTTTGCAACTTACTTTCTCTCCTTGGAATTTCTTCCTCTTCACCTTGATAGCACAGATTTATTCACATCAAGACTCCATTCTGTAAAGCTTTTTCTGAATCCTACTTCCCTACTCAAATGAAAACTTATTTCCTCCTGAATGCTCCTTATAACCATTAATATGGACTTAAATCACAATGCTCAGACTTTAACACACTTCTAAAAATGTATACATATACAGGTATATCCCTTCCTGGCTGAATAAAATCTGTTGAAGTCAGAATCTTTTTTCTACACGGATAATTCGGCATTCAATGACAATACATTGAAGAATAAACAACTATGTAAAAGACAGAATACAGGTATGATAGAGAACAAAAATATGTATGAACTGTGATGGCTGCCTCTGAAAGACTTCTCCTCAGGAGAAACTCCTGAGAGTTTCTCCAACTCTCCAGCTACAGGTATGCCAACATTCTCTCTGAGTCATTAGCACCACTTAGCTTCCAGAACAATGCTGCGTTATGAAAGAACTTGTACTTCAGTTTAAGACCCTGCTTCCACCACTAACACCTACCTAAGCCTGAGCAAACTACTTATCTCTAAACTTCAGTCTTTTTATCGATAAAATGGAGAATACAATACATATCTCACAAAGCTGCTGTAAGGATTAAATGAGAATATATACATAGTACTGAGAACACAGTCTGACACAGAAAGTGCTTAGGAAAGATAGCTATTTAATGTTATGACACTCAGTTGCAATTCATAGACCCAACATAAATCAATGAAAGCCAAAAAGAAGTGATTGACTAGGAAGTACAATGTCTAATAGATTGCCATAACCCATTAATTCCCTTCCATTTTCAGAATCAATTTCCCTCTCCCTACCTCTCTCTGTCTTGCTCTCTTCATTATGCTCCTTTGTATATAGTTCCAATTCCTTTCCATTGTATATGGCTTTCATCAGCCCCATAGTTCAAAGCTTACATCATTCCATTTTGGCAAACCATTTAGCAAAATAAGAGGGAAGAAATGTGCACTTTCTTAGCCTCAGTTTATATAATTTCTTTGAGGTTTTTTTTTTTTTTTAAGATTTTATTTATTTATTTGACAGACAGAGATCACAAGTAGGCAGAGAGACAGGCAGAGAGAGAGAGGAGGAAGCAGGCTGTCCGCAGAGCAGAGAGCCCGATGCAGGGCTCGATCCCACAACCCTGGGATCATGACCCGAGCCGAAGGCAGCGGCCCTAACCCACTGAGCCACCCAGGAGCCCCTCTGTGAGGTTTTTAATTGGTCAGTGCTATAGGCTGACTGTGTACCCCACAACGACTGTGTACTCCACAACCCCAAAATGATGGTATTGGGGGTAGGGCCTTTGGAAGGTGATTAGGTTATTAAAGCTGGGCCCTCATAAATGAGATTAACATCATTAATAAAAGATACGCCAGAGGGGCGCCTGGGTGGCTCAGTGGGTTAAAGCCTCTACCTTCAGCTCAGGTCATGATCCCAGGGTCCTGGGATCAAGCCCCACATCGGGCTCTTTGCGCTGCATGGGGCCTGCTTCTTCCTCTCTCTCTGCCTGCCTCTCTGCCTGCTTGTGATTTCTGTCTGTCAAATAAATAAATAAAATCTTAAAAAAAAAAAAAAAGATACACCAGAAAGCTCCTTTTCCCTTTCTGCCATATGAGGACAGTGAAAAGACAGCTACTGATGAACCAGGAAGTGGACCTTCATCATACACCAAATCCGCCAGCACCACACCATGGACTTCTCAACCTCCACAACTGTGAAAAATAAACTTCTGTTGTTTACAAGCCATCCCAGTTTATGGCACTTTGTTACAGCAACCTGAGTGGATCAAGATGGGCAGCCTGGAACCAATCACTATAGATGGGAGGGGAAGCTACTAGAACTGGTCCAACCTAGGCCACATGGTAATTCTTGAGTTCTAGAGGGCGAGTGAAGTCTGTTACCAGAATGGGGAAGGAGAGAGACTGGACAGACAGAAACCAGAGCTTTTATACGATCCTTCTTAATGATATTTCCATTTTCTACCTGATTTTAGCTAACATAAGCTTGTTTTTTTTCTTTCAATTGACTATGCCCTAAAGAAGTGGTGCCCAGCATTAACCGATGGCATCAGACTGTCCTTATTACTACTTTTGCCACAACCCTAAGAACACAATGTCTTCATGCTCTACCCTAGCCACTTAAGTGAGCCAGTGAGATTTATTTTATCGCCCATATTGCTCCCTAATGTCCTAACTCATAGTCCTTGCCTTGGTGATATCTAAAATGATTTTTCCAGACACAAACCCAAATATAAGGATATGAGTCTAACTGAGTTTTTTGTAAGATGATCCTAGGAAGAATCAGTATGAAACAGAAAAACAAGACAAGAAACCGAAGAAAACCAATATGGTATGCATTAAAGAACAGGTTATTTCTGTAAAAATCAGGGATTCAGCTCCACTAGGCACCTCTAGGTAATGGTATGGGATACTTCTCAGAGTTGCCCCTTCCAAGGAATGAGGCATTTGGAATATTTATCATTCAATGTCCATTTGTTAGTTGCTGAGGGCAGCTCCAGGGTATGTCCATCCTCAAGCATTCCTATTATTCCATGAGGGCTAAAAGAACACTCTTCAAGCAAAAGGTCATAGAAGCATATGGAGGATATCAATATGAGGCCAATGAGTGCCAAGGGGACCTGGGCTGTTCATTGCAGATTCATCTCAGAGATGGCTTCCCACGTATTTTTTACGACTGAGACCTCCTTTGCTCTGTCCAATAATCCATTCTCAATGAACATCCAGTCCCTGACTACTAGTCATGTTCAAACTTTCTTGATAGCCACAGGCTATACTCCATTGTCTTTCTCTTGGAGCTCAATACCTTATCCTGACTATAGATAGCTAGATTCCTTACTTCTAGCCATATAGCTGAATCTACTCCTACGACATTTAGCCGGTACTGTTGGCTTGACTATGTGTCCTATTGTCCTATTCCCTTTAACTACTACCTTATCTGATACTGCCTCTCACAGAAATACAGTCCTTGTCATAAGGGAGTTTACATATTTCAAAAGAATACAATATGAATAAGCAAATTACTTTATATTCCAACTCAGATATCTCTCTAATAAATAATCTACCATAACACATCAAGTCATGTCAGGGTGGCACTTTGAGGTTCTGGCAGCACTTCACACTTTCCCTCTCAGAGCATTTATTGCCCTTAAATTTATTTCTCATATCTTTAATAACAGTTTTATTGAGATATAACTCACATACCATAAATTTTACCTTTTATTGTGTACAATTCAGTAGTTTTCACCATATTCACAGAGTTTGGCACCAGTTACCACTAATTCTTGAATTATTTTCATCCCTTCCACAAGAAACCCCATTCTCAGTAGTAGTCACTCCCTGTTTCTGCCATACTCCCCATCTCTGGCACCACTAATCTCCTTTCTAGGAATTTGTCTATTTAGGACATTTCTTATAAATGGAAACATAAAATATGTAGCCTTTTGTGCCTGGCTTCTTTCATGTAGCATGTTTGCAAAGTTCATCCATATTGCAGCTTAGATCAATATTTTAAT
>RCUC01142448.1:0-11399 GCA_003697995.1 Taxidea taxus jeffersonii
GGGCTCTCTATTCTGTTCCATTGATCTATATGTCTATTTTGGGGCCAGTTCCATACTGTGTTGATGACTACAGCTTTGTAATAGAGCTTGAAGTCTGAAATTGTGATGCCACTAACTTTGGCTTTCTTTTTCAACATTCCTGTGGCCTATTCGTGGTCTTTTCTGGTTCCATACAAATTTTAGGGTATTTGTATCATTTCTTTGAAAAAAGTTGATGGTATTTTGATAGGGATTGAATTAAATGTGTAGATTGCTCTAGGTAGCACAGACATTTTCATGATATTTGTACTTCCAATCCATGAGCATGGAACGTTTTTCCATTTCTTTGTGTCTTCTCCAATTTCTTTCATGAATATTCTATAGTTTTCTGAGCACAGATTCTTTGCCTCTTTGGTTAAATTTATTCCTAGGTATCTTATGACTTGGGGTGCAATTATAAATGGGATCGACTCCTTAATTTATCTTTTTTCTGTCTTGTTGTTGGTGTATGGAAATGCAACTGATTTCTTTCTTTTTTTTTTTTTAATGCAACTGATTTCTGTGCATTGATTTTATATCCTGACACTTTACTGAATTCGTGTATGAGTTCTAGCAGTTTTGGGGTGGAGTCTTTTGGGTTTTCCACATAAAATATCATATCATCTGCAAGAGTAAGAGTTTGACTTCTTTGCTGTTTCAGATGCCTTTTATTTCTTTTTGTTGTTTGATTGCTGAGGCTAGGACTTCTAGTACTATGTCGAATAGAAGTGGTGATAGTGGACAGCTCTGCTGTGTTCCTGACCTTAGGGGGAAAGCTCTCAGCTTTTCCTCCATTCAGAATGATATTTGCTGTGAGTTTTCCATAGATGCTTTTATGATATTGAGGTATGTACCCTCTATCCCTACACTGTGAAAAGTTTTGATCAAGAATGGATGCTGTACTTTGTCAAATGCTTTTTCTACATCTATTGAGAGTATCATATGATTCTTGTTCTTTCTTTTATTAACATATCCTATCACATAGATCGATTTGTGGATGTTGAACCAATCTTGCGATCACACTTGGTCATGGTGAATAATCCCTTTAATGTAATGTTGGATCCTATTGGCTAGTATTTTGGTGAGAATCTTTGCATCCATATTCATCAGGGATATTGGTCTGTAATTCTCCTTTTTGATGGGGTCTTTGTCTGGTTTTCGGATCAAGGTAATGCTGGCCTCATAAAATGGAGTTTAGAAGTTTTCCTTCTATTTCTATTTTTTGGAAGAATTTCAGGAAAATAGTATTATTTCTTCTTTAAATGTTTGGTAGAATTCCCCTCGGAGGCCATCTGGCCCTGGGTTCTTGTTTTTTGGGAGATTTTTGATTATTGCCTCAATTTCCTTACTGGTTAGGGGTCTGTTCAGGTTTTCTATTTCTTTCTGGTTCAGTTTTGATAGTTTATACATCTCTAGGAAAGCATCCATTTCTTCCAGATTGTCTAATTTGCTGGCATATAGTTGCTCATAATATGTTCTTATAATTGTTTCTGTTTCTTTAGTGTTGATTGCGATCTCTCCTCTTTCATTCACGATTTTATTAATTTGGGTCCTTTCTCTTTTCTTTTTGATAAGTCTGGCCAGGGGCTTATCAACCTTATTACTTCTTTCAAAGAATGAGCTCCTAGTTTCATTGATCTATTCTGCTGTTGTTTTGGTTTCTATTTCATTGATTTCTGCTTGATCTTTATTGTTTCTCTTCGCCTGCTGGGTTTAGATTTTATTTGCTGTTCTTTCTCCAGCTCCTTTAGGTGTAAGGTTAGGTTATATATTTGAGACCTTTCTTGTTTCTTGAGAAAGGCTTGTGTTGCTATATACTTTACTCTTAGGATGGCCATTGCTGCATCCCAAAGATTTTGAACAGTTGTGCTTTCATTTTCTTTTTTTTTTTTTTAAAGATTATTTATTTATTTATTTGTCAGAGAGAGTGAGCACAGGCAGACAGAGTGGCAGGCAGAGGCAGAGGGAGAAGCAGGCTCCCTGTGAGCAAGGAGCCCAATGTGGGACTCGATCCCAGGACGCTGGGATCATGACCTGAGCCGAAGGCAACTACTTAACCAACTGAGCCACCCAGGCGTCCCTGTGCTTTCATTTTCATTTATTCCCATGAATTTTTAATTCTTCTTTGTTTTCCTGGTTGACACATTCATTCTTTAGTAGGATGCTCTCTAGCCTCCATGTATGTGAGTTCTTTCCAACTTTCCTCTTGTGGTTGAGTTCTAGTTTCAAAGTATTGTGGTCTGAAAATATGTAGGGAATGATCCCAGTCTTTTGGTACTGGTCGAGACTTGATTTGTGACCAGGAGGCGATCTATTCTGGAGAATGTTCCATGTGCACTAGAGAAGAATGTGTATTCTGTTGCTTTGGGATGGAATGTCCTGAATATATCTGTGATGTCCATCTGGTCCAGTGTGTCATTTAAGGCCTTTATTTCCTTGTTGATCTTTTGCTTAGATGATCTGGCCATTTCAGTGAGGGGGGTGTTAAAGTCTCCTACTATTATTGTATTATTGTCAACGTGTTTCTTTGATTTTGTTATTAATTAGTTTATACAATTGGCTGCTCCCATGTTAGGGGCATAGATATTTACAGTTGTTAGATCTTCTTGTTGATAGGCCTTTTAAGTATGATATAGTATCCTTCCTCATCTTTTATTATAGTCTTTGACTTAAAATCTAATTTGTCTGATATAAAAATTGCCACCCCAGCTTTCTTTTGATGTTGATTAGTAAGGTAAATGGTTTTCCACCCTCTCACTTTAAATCTGCAAGTGTCTTTGGGTCTAAAATGAATCTCTCTCCTTTTTTTAAAAAAAGATTTTATTTATTTATTTGTCAGAGAGAGAGGTAGAGAGAGGGAACGAGCACAGGCAGACAGAGTGGCAGGCAGAGGCAGAGGGAGAAGCAGGCTCCCTGCCGAGCAAGGAGCCCAATGTGGGACTCGATCCCAGGAGGCTGGGATCATGACCCGAGCCGAAGGCAGCTGCTTAACCAACTGAGCCTGGGTGGCTCAGTTTTGAATCAAGAGATTCACAAATGAATCTCTTAAAGACAACATATCAATGGGTCTGGTTTTTAAAATCCAATCTGATACCCTGTGTCTTTTGATTGGGGCATTTAGCCCATTTACATTCAGGGTAACTACTGAGAGATATGAATTTAGTGCCATTGCATTGCCTGTAAGGTGACTGTTACTGTATATTGTTTCTGTTCCTTTCTGGTCTATGTTACTTTGAGGCTCTGTCTTTGCTTAGAGGATCCCTTTCAATATTTCCTGTAGGGATGGTTTGGTGTTTGCAAATTCTTTTAGTTTTTGTTTGTCTTGGAAGTTTTTTTTTAAATCTCTCCTTCTATTTTCAATTATAGCCTAGCTGGATATAGTACTCTTGGCTGCATATTTTTCTTCTTTAGTGCTCTGAATATATCATGCCAGTTCTTTGTGGCCTGCCAGTTCTCTGTGGATAGGTCTGCTGCCAGTCTAATGTTTCTACCATTGTAGGTTACAGACCTCTTATCCCCAGGCTGCTTTCAGGATTTTCTCTTTGGCTCTGAGACTTGTAAGTTTTACTATAAGATGATGGGGGTATTGACCTATTTTTATTGATTTTGAGGAGGATTTTCTGTGCCTCCTGGATTTTGATTCCTGTTTCCTTCCACAAATTAAGGAAGTTCTCCACTATAATTTGCTCCAGTATACCTTCTGCCCCCTTTTCTCTTTCTTCTTCTTCTGGGATTCCAATTATTCTAAAATTGTTTTGTCTTATAGTATCACTTATGTCTTGAATTCTCCCCTCGTGATCCAGTAGTTGTTTTTATCTCTTTTTCTCAGCTTCTTTATTCTCCATCATTTGGTCTTCATCACTAACTCTCTCTTTGGCCTCATTAATCCCAGCAGTTAGAGCCTCCATTTTTTATTGCATCTCATTAATAGCCTTTTTGATCTTGACTTAGTTATGTTTTAGTTCTTTTATTTCTCCCGAAAGGGATTCCCTAGTATCTTCTGTGTTTTTTTTAAGCCCAGCTAGTATCTTTATAATCGTCATTCTGAACTTTAGTTCTGACATCTTACTAATGTCCATATTGATTAGGTCTCTGGCAGTCGGTACTGCCTCTTGTCCTTTTTTTTGAGGTGAGTTTTTCCATTTTGTCATTTTGTCTAGAGAAGAACAGATGAATGAGAGAATGAAATGCTAAAAGGGTAACAATGGCCCCAGAAAAATATACACCAAACGGATCAGAAGAGACACAAAACCAGGGGGAAAAGAAAGGAAAAAAAAAATATGATCAGGCTAGTGAATAAAACCAAGCCATACACTAGATTTTGGTCCATTAGGATAAACTGCCCCCCAAAGTTTTAAAGAAAGTAAAGAAAGTAAATATGACTGTAAAGATGAAAATTTTAAAAATATTTAAAAAAAATTTTTTTAAAGATTTAATTTATTTGGGGCGCCTGGGTGGCTCAGTTGGTTAAGCAACTGCCTTTGGCTCAGGTCATGATCCTGGAGTCCCAGGATTGAGTCCTGCATCGGGCTCCCTGCTCGGCAGGGAGTCTGCTTCTCCCGCTGACCTCTCTCCTCTCATGCTCTCTCTCTCTCTCTCTCAAATAAATAAATAAAATCTTTAAAAAAAAAGATATACTTTATTTATTTGACAGAGAGAGAGATCACAAGTAGGCAGAGAGGCAGGCAGAGAAAGGGGGGAGCAAGCTCCCTGCTGAGCAGAGACCCCCCAATGCGAGGCTTGATCCCAGGACCCTGAGATTTTGACCTTAGCTGAAGGCAAAGGCTTTAACTCCCTGAGCCACCCAGGCACCCCTAAAAAAATATTTTAATAAAGGAATTGATAAAAGTGGTTGAAAAAAGAAAGAAAAAATTTTAAAAACATAAATAAAAGGAGAGAATGTGATCAGGCAGGAGACTAGAAGAATGCCCTACACTAGATTTAAGGTATATTTTGGTCTGTTGGAAGAAACTGCATTCCAAAATTTTAAAGAAAGAAAAACATATATATAGAAAAAATAATGTTAAATACACTGAAGGGATAGAATGTGACTGTAAAAATGAAAATTAAAAAAAGATTTTTAAAAAGGAACTGATAAGATGTTGGCTGAAAAAGGGGGCGCCTGGGTAGCTCAGTGGGTTAAAGCCTCTGCCTTTGGCTCAGGTCATGATTCCAGGGTCCTGGGATCGAGCCCCACATGGGGCTCTCTGCTCAGCGGGGAGCCTGCTTCCTCCTCTCTCTCTCTCTGTCTGCCTCTCTGCCTACTTGTGATCTCTGTCTATCAAATAAATAAATAAAATCTTTAAAAAAAAAAAGATGTTGGCTGAAAAAGGAAAGAAGAAAAATTTAAAAAATAGAAAAAGAAAAAAATAAAGAAAATTTTAAAAATTAACTTTGAGGGGCGCCTGGGTGGCTCAGTGGGTTAAAGCCTCTGCCTTCAGCTCAGGTCATGATCCCAGGATCCTGGGATCGAGCCCCGCATCAGGCTCTCTGCTCAGCAGGGAGTCTGCTTCCCTGCCTCTCTACCTGCCTCTCTGCCTACTTATGATCTCTGTCAAATAAATAAATAAACTTTAAATAAAATAAAAATAAAAATTAACTTTGAAAAACTGAAGAATCATGAATTCTATGTGTTGCATTTCCCTAGCTCTGGAGTTCCACAGTTCTCGTGGATTGATGAACTTGGTCTTGGCTAGTTGTTCTTGCTGATCTTCTGGGGAAGGGGCCTGTTGCATTGGTTCTCAAGTGTCTTGCCTGAGGCAGAATTGCACCGGCCTTGCCAGGGGCCAGGCTAAGTAATCTTCTCATTTTTGCTCTTGGAAGTTTTTGTTCCCTGGACACTTTCTTTACAGCTTGGAAGATGGTAATGAAAAGGGCAGCTTCCCAATCTCCGGCCCCTTAGGAGCTGAGAGTTCGGGGCCCTACTCCTCAGTGTGCCCTCAGAGAAAAGCAGTCAATCACTCCCGTCTCCCTGGTCTCTGGCCTGTTCCGTGCTCATCCAGCCTGTGACTGAGCATTTCTATCTCTGGCGCTCGGCCCTGTTTGGAGTCTCCAAACCCAGCAGATTCCTGCTGTGTGCTCCCATGCCATTCCTCCCAGAGGAGGAAGGAGGGGGGTCTCCCTGGATCTGCTGCTTGTGGGATCTGTGCTTGAATAGCAGTGGTCTGACTGTGCCTCAGATCATGGTTTAAGGTAACCCCAAGCTGAGAGCTCACTCCTCAGCTCCGTCTTTGTAGAGCCTCCAGTACCTCCAGTACCTGTGCTCTGCCACACTCCAGCACCTCCGGTCTTTCTGTGACCCCGTGGGTCCTGAGACCACACTGTCCCCAAGAGGGCTCCATTCCCCCACCTCTGCTCAGTCATTGGAGCAACATCCCTCAGTGGAGCAGACTTCTAGAAGTTCTGATTTTGTAGCCGGCTGATGGAAGCTCCCTGCCCCTGTGTCTGTCTTTCCACATATTGCCTCAGATTCACTTCTCTGCATGTCCTACCTTCCAGAAAGTGGTCGTATTTCTGTTCATAGAATTGTTGCTATTTTCTTCAATCTCCTGTTGAATTTGTAGGTGTTCAGAATGGTTTGATAACTATCTGGCTGAATTCCTGGGACCAGAGAAAATCTCAGTCTCGTACTCTCCACCATCTTGCTCCTCTCCCAAATCCCAAGGAATTTAGCCCACACGAGTCTATATGAGTGGGTTCTTTTGATCCTGGTGAACTCCAGATGCACTGACAAATCAGACTTCTAAATCTGTGTGGCCCAGCCTAGAGCCACAGTCATTCTTCACATTGCTGCCCCCTTCTGCCTTCAACATTGTTTAGCTTTAGCAAAGACGGTAAGTTGAGAGATGAGAATAGCAATACTATTGAGCGTGTACTGTATACCAAGTTTTGATCTAAGTACTTTTCTGGATAGAAGGCGGTTTAAATTGTGGCAAAATATACATTACATAAAATGTACCATTTTCACCATTTTTAAGTGTGCAATCATCACCACCATTCATTTTCTGAAGTTTTTTTTAATCATCCCAAACAGAACCTCCTACCCAGTAACTGCCCATTTCTCCTTCCTCCAGCCCATTGCAATCTCTGTTCTACTCTCTGTCTCTTTGAACTGGCCCATTCTAGGTACCTCACACAAGAGGAATCATACAATACTTGTGCTTTTACAGCTGTTTTCGTTCATTTAGCGTAATGTTTTCAAGGTTCATCCATGTTATAGCAGGTGAATTCCAGGCCTTTTAAAGGCTGAATAGCATTCCATTGTATGTAATATCACAGTTGGTTTATCCACTCATCCGTTGATGGACATTTTAGGTTGTTCCCAACTGTTGGTCACTGTGAATTGTGCTGCTGTGGACTCCAGTGTGCACGTATATGTTTGAATCCCTGCTTTTAATTCTTTGGGATATACACTTAGCAGTAGAAATGCTGGATCACATGGTAATTCTATGTTTATAAGTATTTTTGTGTAATAAGTCATTTAATCATCACATCAAACCTTTTTTTAAAAGATTTTATTTATTTGACACAGAGAGAGCACAAGCAGAAGGAGCAGCAGAGGGAGAGGGAGAAGCAGACTCCCCACAGAGCAGGGAGCCTGATGCAGGGCTCAGTCTCAGGACCCTGAGATCACTACCCCAGCTGAAGGCAGATGCTTAACTGACTGAGCCACCCAGGCGCCCCCCCCCCCCCCCCGCCAGAGCTCACATTCTTAATCACCATGGGAGAGCAAAGACCTTGCAAGTTAATAAGTAATCAAGAACTAAAGGTGGGTGTTATAAGCAACGGACACTACAGGAGTTTAGAGCAAAGAATCATGTGAGCTGACGTGAAGTTGGGATTAATGCTGCATCTTTTTTTTTTTCAATTTTAAGTATACTCTACACCCAACATGGGGCTTGAACTCACGATCAAGGGTGGCATACTCTACCAACTGAGCCAGCCAGGCACCCCTAAGGATTAAAGCTGAATCTTAAAGGGTGGATACAGTCTAGGTAGGGATAGGGGAAGGACATGGAGGTGGCCTGAATGTGGTTTGTTCAGGAAGTTTATATGTAGACGAGCCTGGCTAGGCAGATTCTTCTTGTGGAGTTTAAATTTGCAGTGGTTGTTGAACTCAGACTTGGAAAGCTCCAGTTCCATAGGTAATGAGGAGTCATTGAAGGATTTTGAGAGTGATGGGGGCTGGGTGAACACATATTTTGGAGTGATTCCTCTGGCAAGAGTGTGTGCAGGGTGGGTTAGACCAGGCAAGGTCTCCAGGCAGAGCCAATCTGGACAGCTTGGATGGGGTACCAAGGAGGTCTGGGCCAAAGGAGGGCAGGTCCAGTGGGAAGGAGTTGCACGAGGCTGCGAGAGATGCAGGAGGGACCAGGCAACAGGGAAGAGACAGACGGACAGACAGTGCTCAGGGAGAAGGACACATTAAACACCAAAGACGACTCTGAGGCTCCAGCCGAGGTGACTGGGATAATTATGATGACAGTGATGGAAGCCAAGAAGTGACTTTTGGTCACACTGAATTTGAGATGACAACAGGGCATCCAAATGGAAACATCCAGGAAGTTGTTAGAAATGTAGACAAAGAGGGGCACCTGGGTGGTTCAGTGGGTTAAGCCTCTACCTTCAGCTCAGGTCATGATCTCAGAATCCTGGGATCAAGCCCCACATTGGGCTCTCTGCTCATCAGGGAGCCTGCTTCCCCCTCTCTCTCTGCCTACCTCTCTGTTTACTTGTGATCTTTCTCTGTCAAATAAATAAATAAAATTAAAAAAAAAAAAAAAAAGAAATGTAGACAAAGAGCCGGGCAAAAAATCTGGGCTAGAGAAAGAAAAGTTGCATGAAATCTTATAAAGAAAACAGAGTTGGGCATCTGCCTTTGGCTCAGGTGTGATCTTAGGGTCCTCTGGGATTGAGGCCTGTGTTGGGCTATCTGCTCAGCAGGGAGCCTGTTTTCACCTCTCCCTCTGCCTGCCTCTCTGCCTATTTGTGATCTTTCTCTCTCTGTGTCAAATAAATAAATAAAATCTTAAAAAAAAAAAAAAAAAGAAAACAAAGAGTTTGTCAAGGGGAGGCTCCCCCCACCCCCAGAGCCCCTCTTGCAGCCCCGGTGCTCTCTGGCCCCTATCTGCCAGAGGGACCAGGCCTGCCAAGGAACTGCCACCCTCCTGTGGCCACCTACGTGGAGGGCTGGCCCCCCAGCCCAACTTAGGGTGCAAACATGTCCTTTCTCTTCACTTCAAAAGGACACAGTTGCATTTTTCATACCAAAATTTTCTAAGATCTGTTGGTTAGAAGGTTTTGAACCACAAGAAACCAAAACACCCCTCATCACAATAAAGTTGACTCAGACAAGAATGATCAGTGGATGCTAAATAGGGGAGTGGGCTTCAGGAGGAACAGGACACTTATGCAGTCTCAAACTATGTCCCCACAAATTACTTATTAATTACAAAAGGATTAATAATAACCATACAGTATAGAAACTAGACAACACCCTCACCAAGCGACCAAAACAAACATTTCGTTGTGACATGAAAAGATAGCTTGTCTCTCCCATTGTGGTACCTTGAGAAGGGCAACAAGTCACTTATGTAATATTCAGGTCAGAAAGGTATAATCTGTGGGGCCCCTGGCTAGCTCGGACAGAAGAGCATGTGACGGGGTACCTGGATGGCTCAGTGGGTTAAAATCTCTGCCTTCCACTCAGGTCATGATCCCAAGGTCCTGGGATCAAGCCCCACATTGGGCTCTCTGCTCAGTGGGGAGCCTGGTTCTCAGCCTACTTGTGATCTCTGTCTGTCAAATAAATAAATAAAATCTTAAGAAAAAAAAAAGAAGAGCATGTGACTTGACTCTTGATCTCAGGGTGGTGAGTTCGAGCCCCATGCTGGGTGTAGAGATTACTTAGAAATAAATAAATAAAACTAAACAAACAAACAAAAAATCCAGTTTGAGAAAAAAAAATGTGTAAGCTGAAACTAATAATGAGGACACGTCAAACAACCAAGTTGAAGAACATTTTATAAAGTAAAATAACCGAATAAGTGGCCTGTTAAAAAGGTTCATGAGATCTTCAAAGACTAGAAACAAAAAACAAAAAAGCACCAAAGGTTGAGAAATGGTTACAGATTAAAGGAGACTGAATAGTGATGGCAGTGATGTGATATAGCATCCTGAATTAGATCCTGTGCTGGGAAAAACAAATACTTTACTAGACAACATTGAGACTGTTGACAAAATTCAAATATGGACTGCGGGTTAAATAAAATTATTGGATCAGTATACTGTCCTGGATTTGATAACTGGACTGTGATTGTGGAAGAGGCTATCCTGGTTCTTAGGAAATACACTAAAGAAGGAGTATAGGTAATAAGGGACATGAGATATATAGTCCACTCTCAAGGGATGGTGGGGGGGAGATTGTGTATATAAAGGGAGGATTAGGAAACAAACATGGCATGTGCACCTGGGTGGCTCAGTTGGTTAAGTGTCCCACTCTTGGTTTCAGCTCAGGTCATGATCCCAGGGTCATGAGACTGAGCCCCGTGTTGGGCTCCCTGCTCAGCGGGGAGTCTGCTTGAGATTTTCTCTCTTCCTCCCCCTCTGCCTCCCCGGCTACTCAGGCTTTCTCTTCCTCTCTCTCTCTCTCAAATACATAAATAAATCTTCAAAAGATTAAAAGAAAACAAACATGGCAAAGTGTTAGAAGTTGGGGACTCTAGGTAAAGTTTACGAGTGTTTTCTTTACTCTCCTTGCAACTTTTCTGAAAGTAAAATTATTGATTGATTGATTGATTTTAAGATTTTATTTATTTATTTGACAGAGAGAGAGATCACAAGTAGGCAGAGAGGCAGGCAGGGAGAGAGGGGGAAGCAGGCTCCCCGCTGAGCAGAGAGCCTGATGCAGGGCTCGATCCCAGGACCCCGAGATCATGACCTGAGCCGAAGGCAGAGGCTTAACCCACTGAGCCACCCAGGTGCCCCTGAAAGTAAAATTATTTAAAAAATAAAGTTGAAAGCAATTGCCACCACCTGACTGGAACAGGCTTACACAGTGAGGTAATTTATTATCTCCCGTAAGAGCAAGTTCAAGGGCAGGATGGGCTATAGTAGGTTAGTGGTCCAGCGACCCCACGAAGTCAGAGAATTTAGGTTCTTTCTGTGTCTCCATTCCACCATGTTTAGCACAGACTTCATGTTCAGGCTGGCCGCAAAGGGCCCTGGTGGTCCCAGGTTCATACATAGACATGAGCTGTGCCAATGCAGAGGGACTGTCTCCCCCTCTGGCTTTTTTCTGCTTGGATACTCTTCCCTACTTTCTACTCCTACACATTGCTCCTGCAGTTAACCCTCTCTGTCTCTAATCAGCACTGTTCACC
>RCUC01142449.1:0-17347 GCA_003697995.1 Taxidea taxus jeffersonii
TCATGTGCTGAGTGTCACTCAGCCACATGACTTTGGTTGTGGTTCTCACAGAGTTCTGCCTGGGCTCAAAGGAAGGGAATGTACATGGCATGGACATATCTGTGTCACCATCTTTTGAAAATACTTATATAACTTAGCTTTTATTAAACATTTAGAACTGTCAATATGAAAGAAATGTTTTGCTGGAACAAATCCCATTGCTGTAAGAGTAGGGACCTCTTGAGCCATAGGCTTAACAACAACAACAAAAAAAGCAAACTCTTCAAAGAATCAAGTTTTGCCAGCAAACCAACTCTCATATCAGAGAGAGACACCCAAGGAAAGAAGGAAAAGACCTGATTTCAAAGTTAATTCTAGCCTTGTGCCTACTTCATAGTAAAAATCTTCAGAGGTGGGAATTCCCCAAACATATGTAAGGTGGTTCATTTAGGCTGATCACACCTTTAGCAGTTGCCAAAGGATCTTATACCAGATGTTAACGTTCTAGTTTTTATCAAAGAGCTATGTTGGTTTTTTTTTCATTATTTAATATAAGAACAATGAAAATGAACTTTTATGAAGTTCCTTCCCTATAGACTCTAAGTAAAGTGAACCAGACATAATTTCAGAAAGATGGTAACATTTTAGAGAAATTCTATTTACTGAGCATTTAGCCTGACTACAAGTTGGACCCTAGTCTTGAGAAGGCTCTCAAAGAGGAATGCGGGATTTGTGGATCCCATAAAAAAAAAAAAATGAGAATGCTGTTCTCTTTACGTGAGGAGATACGAAAAACTTATATTATACGAAAAACACATGATTGAGCAATTTCTTCAGTTACGTGATAAATTCACACTCTAGCTAATTATATACTGCCTTCCTGTCTTTTTCATAACAAAAGCCCCATGCATATTAGATAGTTGTTCGGGGTTAATAACAGACGTATGCTTGTACAGTGCTTTATGAATTCCAAAATGCTTTCACATCCATTATCACATTTGATGCTCACAGCAGATCTATAAGCTGGGTAGAACCATCATTACCTCCATTTTTCATGTGGGGACTGAGAGGCAAGCCAACACTAGCTGGAGGAGCCGAGGCAATAATCCCATGACTTTTCCACCTTTCTTTTTGCCAACTTTGTGGGTTTTGAGTATTACACCAAACTCTCTGACCAGCATAGAGATAGAAAGCAATGTCTTCTCTGTTTTAGGCTGCATCAAACAGAAAACGTGTCTGACCTCATGATGAGGATGTCATTGATCGATCACTGTCGTTCAGAGGAGTAACTGTTGTCTTGGGACTTAGAAGTCCAATGACTCATTCTTGTCCTGACTGTTGCTCCCTGTCACCCCTTGACGTGTAACATGAAGAAGATGGACTACACCATGTTCTGAGATTACTTTCAATTCGAAATATCTGTAATACCGTATCAATGAAAAAAGAAAGTATTTGATGTCAACATCTTTAAACCAAGTCAAGTAGGCAGGTAGGTAGGAATGAAGTTGTCACCTGACTTTTCTTTCTAGTAGAGTTAACTGGAAATTACCAATAGCAAATTTAAGTAAAATTTAAGACAGAAAGAGGGGAGGAGGAAATTGAGAGTTACTTATCAATTCATTCAATAGCAATTTATTGATACCTATAATGCTCTAGGCATTGTCTTTACAGAGGGTCATGAAAAATTCTCTGTCCTCATGGAGCTTATCTTCCAGTGGGAGGAGAGAACAAACAAATATAATGCATGTATGTCAGATAATCAAAAGTGCTGTGGAGGGAAAGGGAGGCAGGAAGTGCTGGGGCTGGAGAGGATTACAATGATAAATTTCTGATGGGGGCAGGTCTCTCAGTGGGAGCTGCTTTTGGTCAATGTCCTGAGGAGCAGAAGGAGCCATTCATGCAGGTATCTGGGAGAAGAGCAGTCCAGACAGACATTGGCTGGAGGCTGGTGAGGTAGAGGAAGAGGAAGGGATCAGGTTAGAGCTTTAAGAGGGTTTCACAGGATGTTGGAAGCCTACAGGCTTGTGTAAGGACATTGTGTTTTTGTTCTGAGGAAGCTGGAGAACCGTCAGGGGCTTTAAGTGGCATACTTGACATAGGTTTTAAAAGAATAATTCTAATTGTATCTCAAGCTGTTATTAAAAAAAAAAATCTCTAGTTGCTGTTTTGTTAATAGATTGTTGAGATTAGGGTGGAAGTAGGAAGACAAACTATTAAAATCTTCTAGGTTGGTGATGGTGGTTTCCTGGGCAATGCGGTAGTAGTAGAGGTGGTGAGAAATGACCAGGTTCTATAAAGACAAGAGTCAAGCCCATCATATTTGCCAACCGATGGGAACAAGGATGACTACGAGGTTTTTTGTTCCGGGCAACTGGCTGGCTGTTTGCCTTCTACTCAGAGAATCCTGTGAGAAGGCAGGTTTGGCTCTGTGTGAATGTACAGGCTGGATTACACATCAAAGAGTATGTGCCAAGACAAAAAAAAAAAAAAAAAGATGAGGGCATTTATTATTAATGTGATTATATTATTTTACTTTCCGGGGATGACTTGAAAAGGCTTACAATAAAACACACAGGTAAAATAAAAATGGAAACCATTTAAAAAGAGTAAAATGCTCAAACTCAGTCAAAGAATGATGGACCTAAACAGAAGTTCCCTACAGGGAACAGTAAATACATTTGTTTGACCTTTGCAGAGTATTTGCAGTAAAAAATAAAAATATGGGGGTACAGTGG
Organism: Taxidea taxus jeffersonii; assembly: GCA_003697995.1. NCBI lineage: Eukaryota > Metazoa > Chordata > Mammalia > Carnivora > Mustelidae > Taxidea > Taxidea taxus. The sequence goes on from RCUC01142449.1 coordinate 2,715, forward strand.
AAGGCAAGACTATTAGGACACACTTGGAGAGATTTTGCAGAGACCTGTAAGTTTCAGACAGACTTGCCGTTGTTTGGGGAAGGTCATTTTTTTCCCTATGAGGGGTGAAAAGCACAAGAATGGGGAGGCTGATATCAGACTGGGAAGGCCAGTAGGATGCTTGGAAGATCCAGATTTGAGGGGGGCTGGCCTCGGTGTGCCACACTGGTGGGGGACTTGGAGATTGGTTGTTTTAGACTGGAAAATTGGCATCAGGACTGGAGCATGCATCAGCATCAGCCGGTAGGCACATCAAACAAACACATCTAAGATCCACAACTTCTGAATCCTAATCTCTGGGAGAAAAACCCAGTATTGTCAGTGTCAGTTTTCCAAAAGCCCCCCACATGATCCTGATGCAACTTCTAGTTGAGAAATGCTGGAGAAAAGAAGTTGATGGACTTAAATATTGTGTGAATCTCAAAATTGCAATGTTTTTTGGAGAGGGAGAAGTAATAATTTTTTTGAAAGTTTGGAGATACAGGTTTATTATTTTAGTTAATAGTTGTTGAAAGCTTAGTAAATGTTCTGCATTTTAAGTTCCGGAGACACAAAGATGGAGGCAATACAATTTCTGCCTTCAAGTAGTGAACTGGTAAAGAAAAAAATACATTGATAGTTTGCAGAGCAATGTTTTCTTGAATTGAGTGTATGGGAACAGGGGTAGAAACTGAAGTATTAGGGAAGGTTTCCTGGAAGGGGTGTCATCTGAGCTGAAAACTTGTCTAGGACAAGATGTATCAAATAAAGCTTGGCTGCCTGTTTTGTAAATAAAGTTTTATTGAAACTATAACCATGTTCATTTATTTATGTATTGTCCAGCATTGTAATGCTTTACCACTCCAACTGCATAGTTAGGTTGTGATAGGGACCATTTGACCCACAAAGCCTCTGGTTCTGGTCCATGAGAAAAAGTCTGCTAACCCCTTTTCTAGAACAAAGAGAAGAGGAGAAGCCATTTTTGAAAGTAAAGGCAGTATGACGTATACAACTCTTGAAGGAGCTATAAGCAAAAGATTAAGGCAGAGAAAGGAAGTGGTATTAAGCTGGAAAGGCAGGCAAGGGTGAGATCTTTGAAAACTGTATCTCATTTTAGGGAACTTGAACTTCCTCCAGTTCATGAGAATCAATGAAGGATTTTAAGCAGTAGTACGGGGATCAAACTTGAATTTTAGATAGAGTATTCTGTTTGTTTCAGAGAATCTAGATTTGAGGGATGAAAGACTATAGGAAAGGAAACTGTCAGGAAACTTTCAAGAATAATTTATGCAAGAATTAATGAACTGATTTAAAGTTTGACCATAAATTTATTTATAAAATGGAATATTACATAATGATGTGGTATATCTAAATTATGCTTAAGAAAGATAACTGTAAATTGTTCAGTAAAATTAAGGAAACTGCTCGCAAAACAAACAAACAAAAAACACACGTTAGTGTATACTTTGAAAAAATGGGAAGAATATACAGAAAACTGTTTAAAGTTTTTTTGTTTGCTTTTGTTTTTTCCCTCAGAGGGAGTAGAATTACAAGAAATAATCACCTTCACTTTTACACGTCTGCCATCTTTGATTTTTTTTATGATGAAAATATTGCTTTTGAATTAAATTTAACTGTTTAGAGTGATTTATAAAGAGATAGAGGATGAGGGCTCAATACCATGACCAGGACAAGAAAAGATGGAAAGACAAAGAGAAGGACAAAAATTTGAGGATAACCTAGAAATTTGAACTGGCAAAATGTGCTGATATGGTAGGTGGAGAAAGGAAAACACACCTAGGTTTCTGGTTTGGGTATCAGTGAGTATCATATAAATAAATTAATAAAGATAGAATGAGGTAATCTTTATTAATCATTAACAATGTGTAGGGTCTTGTGCTAACTGCAGTTAACATATTTTCAGTACATTTAAACTATGAGCAAAAGAAAGAGAAGCTTTTATTGTTCCCATTTTATAGATGAGGAAACTGAGTCTCAGGTTATGTCATTTACCCAGGGTATCATCATCTGTGAGCAAGACAGCTAGGAACTCAACAAGGAGTGTCCCATGGATTCCATAGCTGATGCGGACTCCTACCCGCAACCTTAAATGAATTTTTCTAAGAACATTACAGATGAAGAGGGAAAATCAGTTCAGAATGTACTGAGCCATCAGTGTCAAAGTTTTGATCTAACATGGGAAGCTCTAAATAAGTGAAACAAAGAGATGGCAAAGCTATATTCTAACTGGTCTTGCCTTTTGAGCACTAGGTCATCAGGCTGTGGGGAGATGTGGCCACTGCAATCCCAGTGGCTATTTCTAAGTCTATGACACACGATTGGCTGACCTTGCTCCAGAACTTGCTGTGACAGACACAGTAAATAAATGTGAAAAACCAGTAAGGGCTCACAAACGCACATGAGAAAACGCACACGAGAGGTTTATTTCATCTGCCTTCTTGATGTGCTTTTCCCTCCATAAAATGATTGGCTGAATGTTCTTGGGAAGCTTTATCCTGATTCAGACAGTAGTGTAGGACCAACATACAGGCTATCAGCCCAATGTATATAGTAGACTTTGGGGAATATTAGTTTTTTTTCAAGTATGCATTCTGAATAGTTGAAAGGTCTATTTGCCCAGTCTTTTAGACCTACTCAAGTGATGCTCTAGATACCGTGATTGTGGACCCATTATAGATTTCTTTTTTTCAGTGTTGCCCTTGCTGTGTAATAAACACTCTGTCTAGCTTACCTAGCAAAATCTTGAAACAGCAGCAGTATGGACTTTTGGACAGACTTAGTTTTTGTATGTCCCCCTGTATGATCTTGCGATAGAGGCCGGCCATAGAAGATATATATCTGGACCCTTGTACTATAGAATTTTTTCTTGCTCTGGATATCCTTCACATTACAGCTGGCAGCAACAAAAACCAGTATTTCAAATCTGTTTTCTGAACTCTTTTAAGCAAAGATCACATGCATGGATTGACTTTGCAGCTACTAATTTTGATACTTTTTAGATCTATATGAAAGTGTATTGTGTAAGCAGTAAGCAGTAAGCCAAGGAGTGTTGCATTTTAGATACTTAGTTTTACCGTTAAACACCACCCTGATGGTGGTGTCATTTATACTATCCATGACACACTGCAATAGTATGTATAATTTTGTGATCTTTGTGTCCCATTGTATTCATTTAAAGCTATATTGTGTTTAATGTTTTAAAAAAAGAAAAAAGAGGGACGCCTGGGTGGCTCAGTGGGTTGGGCCTCTGCCTTCAGCTCAGGGTCCTGGGATCGAGCCCCGCATCGGGCTCTCTGCTCAGCAGGGAGCCTGCCTCCTGCTCTCTCTCTGCCTGTCTCTCTGCCTACTTGTGATCTCTCTGTCAAATAAATAAATAAAACCTATAAAAAAAAAAAAGTTCTCAGATTGAATTTTGGAAAATGTTCACTGCTAATTGATTTTAATAATCACAGTTTTAAGAAAAATACTATTGAATATATAAAAGATTTTGCCCCTTGTGTTTAGATACTTAGTAGACTTATGGATGCAGTAAATAATGCAGGATTAGAATAGAATAGATTTGATGTATTTTTTTGGTATCAAAAATCAAAGGCCTCATTTTGTCAGCTTAACTCAGTGATTATCTGTTGAGTGCTCACTATATGCAAAGTATATTGAGCCTACATTTTTTTTTACCTATTTCTAACTTTTTATGCATCTAAAATTTAGTAGGGCGAGGAAGAAGACCTAAGAGGTACTAAATTTTCCTAGCAGATCTTTGAGCTGATATTAGTTCAGGAAATATCCAGCATCCTTTACATGCCTCTGTTTTTCATTAGACCCTGTATGTTTTGTCGAGGAATTCTTTTTTTTCTTTTTTAAAGATTTTATTCATTTATTTGTCAGAGAGAGAGAGAGACAGTGAGAGAGGGAATACAAGCAGGGGGAGTGGGAGAGGGAGAAGCAGACTTCCCGCTGAGCAGGGAGCCTGATATGGGGCTCAATCCCAGGACCCTGAGATCATGACCTGAGCTGAAGGCAGAGGCTTAATGACTGAGTCACTCCAGCAGCCCTGTTGAGGAATTCTTTCTTGGAGAAGGCATTTCCAGTTAGGAGAGTTTGGGGTAAAGGTATGCTGAAATGCCAGAGGATTTCAGTGGCCTTTGTGAAGGGGAGGAAGGCACACCTCCCACTGAGAGGGACACAGTTTCTCCCTATGTCACTTCACCTTGGCATTCAGCCACAAGAGGGGGCACTGACCAGAGTGAAATCAATTCTGCCAGCTGCCTGGCTGGCTGCTCTGCCCTCCTCACTTGGAGATGGCCACAGAGCTTCATTTCCCACTCAAGCAACTAAATAGTTCACGAGCAGCCATGGTTATGTTGTTCTGCAGTGAAAGCAAAGACAGGACTTTACTGTTTCTAAAAAGGACAGGAAAACTAAGGTTTTTCTTAGGGCCATGTCTCATGTATACTTTACTTTCTCTCAGATGTAACTGATTTTTATCCAAAGGTAGATTTGGGCTTTCAGAAAGAGAAACCAGGTTGTCGCGATTGACCATTTGATGCAAAGTTTGTACATTGCATTAAAAAATGTGTTTTTGACACAGTAAAATACATTCCCTCTATGCTCATTGTAATTCACTTTATAGTGACTTGCTTAACAGCATAACATATATCATTTATATTGCTATCCTTCATGCTTTTAAACTGTAATATCCTTTCCTCAATGACTACTTGTCAATTTCACTGATCTAGATTTGATTTCATAAATTAACTAGGCCAATTAAGTAGAGAGTTATCATTAGAATAAGAAGTGGAAGCAAATAAATATTAATCTTCCATCTCTGAATGTCGGTATTCAACACAACTTTGATCACACTTGAACACTACTTAATGGAAAAAATACACCCCTCCGTTGTCAGTGCATTATTACTGATTTAAACATTTATGAGTATTTTTTGTTCATTTTCTCATTCTGAATCCATCTTTCCTTGGGCCAGTTACATTTTTATTTTGTTAATATGAAAATGAGGAATTAGCAAATACTAGAACTTGATTATTTAAGCATTCTGGTCCTGCCCATTTGCTTGATTTTCCCTCCTGGCCTCTTTGCCTGGGGGATGTTTATTTCAGAGACAGGGGAACCACGTCATATATTGAGAACAGTAGTTTGCCTGCTGTACCCATCTTTGTATTGTTCGGGTCATTTTGTCCCCCTCACAGACTCTGGAAACCACATGGAGATGAAGTGCTTGACAGAGAATCACATCTTAAAATGCAGCCAGTTTCAAAGACAGTTTCTTTTTAAAAACTCTGGGATTTTTTTTTTCTTCATCTCTCCTTTAAATGATTCTTCTTAATATATCACTAGCATGAATCTCGCTTTGTCTTCCTTGAAGACAGAGAAGAGTTTGTCAATAGGTTTTTCATAAAACACACAAATGCAATTATTAGATCACCCAGTAGCCTTTTGTATCCTTCTGCATTTATTAACATTCACTTCTTTCTCTCTCTCTCTTTTTTTTTTTTTCTGGATCCTACTCACAACCTTTCATCTTTTGGGGGAGGGTAGGAGAAGTTGCTCCTCTTGGAAACCTTTTAATTTCTCCCTCCTCAGTTATAGAAACTTTCAGTTGCTGTGATAAAGACTCATCTTCCCAGGTTGTCTGTGAAGACATCCCAGAAGGACATAACACAGGATCCGTGGGAAAAATCAACCGGGGATCCCACTTCTGCGTTAACTCTGCTCTCATTGTGCGTCTCTAACCCTGAAGAGGGGTGATTTAACCGTGTGCCACACACACAACACACAGCACACACACAGTCACATAACTAGTTTATGGGACCTCTTGGCACCCTGAGGGAGGGTAACACTGGATCTACACTTGCTCACTTGTCCAGATTACACATTTTTGCTTCTAGAAGCTAGCAGATCAGAGCCTCTTACTCTCTCCAAGTTCACTTACCCCTTGCAGCCCTTCAAGCCTCAGTAGTTTTACCATAGTAATAATTTCTCCCTAAGAATTTTAAACAAGACTTTGCCATTGGACAGCCTTTGAAATAGTTAGCTTTGCTTCACTATTTTTTGTAAATTGCCAAATCACAAATAAAAGGGTCTGTGTCCTCTAATGCTTCTTCTCTGGTCATTATCTTGGAAAATATGCAGAGTCTGGTCCAAGTAGAGTGCTCCCCAAACCTTGCTGTTACTTTGAGAATCATTTTAATGAGGCTTGCAGCTGAGCCAAGCTCTCCTGTTGGGTTATTATTTGGGCATGTGGAAGCCCTGGTGATTGATCTGTGTGGGGAAACTGGCAACACTCGCATGCCCTCTGGGTAGAGGCAGAGCCTCCAGCAGGAAAAATTAGAGAAAGAGAAAAAAAGGAGAGGAAATGTTTATCACCCATCTCCTAGCATTTTATGGAGGTGTTATGGTGAACTGGGAGATGGATGTGTATATTCATGGATTTTGCACCACTTTAAGCACTAATAACATTAAATCAACCTTAATACTTCATGCCAAATGTGCTCTAAAAGAGGGAATAATGGGAATTTTTGTTGACTTTAGTAAAGCATCAAAAGTTACACTGGAAACACATAAAATGCTACAATGCAGAGGTCACAATTATGCTAATATCATGATAATGTAAAATATTAAGTCACCAAAATGACAGGATTTACAACCAACTATCCTCAGTCCCCAGAAACCTCAGCGATAAGCTTATGGTAAACACAACAGCCTGTCTTCCCAAGGAGTCTGATTACAAATTTAAATATGTATATGATTAGAACTCTGCCAGTCACCTACCCCTAGAGACAGATGAAGTAAAATTTGATTTATATCGCACCTGAAATCTATTGTGTTGAGTGGGCTGCGTTTTGCCGAACCACTACCAGGTCTGATGAATTTTGTGTTTAGCAAGTTGCTTGTGGGGAAAACAGGGACTACTCTTAATGACAGCGAATAGCCCTGTAATCTCATGAACCAAAACTTAAACATATAAATACATATAAATAAATAAACATATAAATACAGAATAGTCAAATATTTGATGGTGGAATGTTGACAAATGGAAAATGCAATACTCGTGTTGCTGTCTTTTTTTTTTTTTTTTTTTCTTAATATCCTGCTTTTCATGCTGAGGTCCATGATTGAAAAGCATTTACTCTGAGCCTTAATCTCATGGCCTTGAATTTACCTTTAGCTCTGGGGTCCTTCGATCACATTAAAGCCTCTCCTATCATGGACTTCTTTGGATGAAGTAACTTGAGCAATTGTCATAGTTAACAAGCAACGTAGCGCCATCACCGCTATGCAGCTTTCCTAACTATTCTCCATTCTGGCCTAATAATCCTGACTTCCATTTGACTAAACAAATGTCCTTAAAGCAATGAAAGACGAAGGAAAATAATAAACATGCAACGAAAGCATACTGCTCTTATCAACTGATGCTCTGTGAGGAATTCTTTGTGCTGAGGATCCCTGTTTTGGCTAATTTTTTAGGCCCACTAAGGTCAGCAGATGCAGGTTCCTAAGGGATATGCTTTTCCTTTTTCAGTGTTAAATGCATGCAGGTTGCCTGACTGTATTTTTGTGTCTCACTCTGGCAAGGATAATGAATATATATGCTTTCTAACTGCATATATACCTATGATCGTAGTTTTAAATATACTCTGTATCGTATATATATATATATATATAAATACTGTATTATTGGTAGCGTCATCATTAATTAGTCTCTAGCAGCAGAATGTGGACCAGCCTCACCCCCTTAATGGTGAGGCTATTGGCTAGAATAAAAGGCGATGGTCACCTAGATGCTTCTCCAGGCCACCCCTTTACCCACCTATCACTCTGTCACATCATTCATGCTAATGTTATCAATGGCAATAAAATAAAACAGGTCACGCCCAAAGGAATTCTTATTGGCGTGCTGTTAAGAGCTCTAAGGGATATTTTTTTTTAAGTGCAGTTTGCAATCCCCAGAGGTTATAGCAAAGTTCTTGCAGGAGTTGGCAGCGTCAAAAGAACACTGAAGCTCTACAGGCACTTTTCCTTGGTCAATCCCTCCATCTTAGTGAGAGCCAATCAATATTTCTTGATCTCCAATTTTGTGCAAAACTCTGCTTGTGCTTAATCCTTCTGGCAATCCCCTTCTTGGCCACTTCCCTCTTTCTGGGACAAAAGGAATGTGCTCTTTCCTTTGGAAACTTGTGAACAGATTTATTTTCTTGGATTCCCAAAAAATTGGTAGGGATTGGAGGGTGTCTACCACGTGTGTGGATATAGAAGGGGAAAGACATTTCCAATATTATTGAAATTTATATTTGTTTCTTAAAAAAAGTGGAATTGTTTTCCCCCTTCTCTCAGGAGGCTTGAGTTGGCTCTCTTCCCAAACCAACCTTTTGGATGATAAATTCCTTTTGAAAAGCAGCACGAAACCCTTTTGATGTTGTAAATAGTATATGTAGCAGAAGAGAAAGGATCCTGTAATTGTAACACAAAGCCTGAGAGAAGTCTGTGGGATAAAGTCAATCTTCTTTACTCAATAGTTAGTAACATATTGTGAGTTTATATTAGAAGACCTATTTGTAATAAGCATTTTCATAAGAATTTTCGGTGGTTTTCTACCTATTTGCCTCTGATACAGCCTAAGTGGATTCGGGGATATACAGATACATATGGACAAGGACAGCTCCACAAGAGACTCATGAGGATTCAGTGATCTACTGCTATCGTGGGCTTTAGACAGTCTTCTTTAAGGCAAATTGTAGTCTGGGGTCCATTCAGAAAGTGCAGATATTTTTGCTTATTTCTTAAGGAATTCCATGCCAATTCATGCCTTTTCATTCTCTTTCTTGCACTCTCCCTCTTTCCTTCCCCTACCTTTTTCCTGGCCATCTTCCCTCTCTTCCTCCTCCTTTTTCTCTTCCTCCCTCTCAACTTTCCCTACGTACATCTAAATACACACCTTAAAAATTTCACTTCTCCAGATGGCCTGTTCTCTTCACCACTGTGACCCTCTCTACCCCTGCCCCCCCCCCCCCCAAGCTCCAGGCGTTGTTTTTGGAAGGCGTTAGGAAGCTCTGAAGACACAAACCTCTGTCGCTGAGGCGGTGGGGTCCAGGAAATCCGTAAATGTCACCAAGGTGTCAGCCCTTTACATCATAACTGCAGTTCATTTCTCTGCATTGACAGTGATGTTTATACCAGGCAAGGATTAGAATGGGCATATTTCCAGATCTTAATTACATCAGGCATAAGGATGAGCAACAGCATTTTTCTTTGGGGGAGAGGAAGGGAGGAGGGAGAAAGACGGGCAAGAGTAATGCTGAATTTGGCCATCTAGAGCCTCATGTGTCCCCGTTTATCAAGAGATAATAGGATTAAGCTAAGCTTTGGGACTTCTCTGGCTAATGCTGCCTTCAGCAGGGGTCTAATAAGGATAGATATAATTGGGTAAATGGCGAATAAGAATGAAAAAGTACAGAGTATAAGCACAATGCTTAGGAATAAATAATGACAAATTGGATTTTGTCCAATCTCTGCAGACTTGGCTAGAATCTGGCATCCCACACTGAATTATAAGGGGCAATGTCTATCTTTCTTCTTGCCTAACTTGTCTCTGTTCATTGCAAATATCAGAAAGTATCCTCTCCAGTTTAACTGGGGTCTATCAGCATTGCTCATTTGAAATCAAGTAGGAACTGTTAAGAAACACTCAAATAGGGTTAAAGAAACAGAGTAAATTAAGTGCCTAAAAACAAATGTGACACAAATTAGAGTTTGTTTCTTTGACCCTTATCCATTTGCAGAATTTACCCCATTAACAGCCAGAAATTTATTTTCACTTTCTTCACCTCTCTAAGAGGAAAGCAAACATATAACATAGCCCCAAAGGAGTAATTAATTAGATCATTTGCTGACATGGATTTGAATAGTTTATTTAAATACAATTCTGTTATTTATTTATTTTACAACATTATGCGGGAGGTTGAAACTCCTGTTCTAATTTGCACTTAGCAAGGATCTCTGAAAAATATCACAGTGAAGGAAATAAACAAAGAACCAGTGATCAAAGGGCCACATTCAGAAATGCATAAAAGAATTTCACCAGGATGAGTGTTTCAGTGATTAAAAAATAAGGGATTGGTTGAGTTGGGGGGCGGAGGGGAGATAATAAGACTATTTGTTTTGTATTCCCGTGGGCATATTTTAACAGATATAATGAGTTCATTGATAAGCTGCTCTATAAAAAGGTAAGGGAAATTTTAAAAGTAAAATATGCCAGTGTAGGTAAGAATGGTATAATGAATATGCAGATTATCCCCACAAATGAAGACTGCTTTTGAAAGTAGACAGTGAAAAATTCATGAACTCAGAACCAAGTTAAAGAAAATAATAATAACTGTGCAACCTCACAAATAAAAGTTGTAAATTTTTCCCCCAAAAAAAAGGTTCTTCAAGTTTGATTTCAAAAGTTGAGGGTGAAAGTAGGAAATTAGTTCACCAAAGATGAATATTGAGTCTATTCTAAAATTAGGTAAGGGTTTGGAAAAAAAATATGAGATGTTAGGATAGATATTCACATTCATTCGCTTTAGATAAGTAAATGGCCAGATGACTGCTTGTGGGTATGATTTAAATGTTTTCATTCAGTGGGCGTTTAGGGAAATCCCTGACTACGTAGCCACATAGGCACCTTCATGCCTCCAACTTATGGGGTTGTAATACTCTGATCGCTACAGTATAGAACTCAGAAAAATTCCTCCCCAGTGGTGTTATCCCATAGGGATTTTGAAGATGAGCACAACTGAAATGCTATGAAAATACTGAGATGGCATTTCAGAAAGGGAGGGACTAGTAAATATACTCTAAAATTCATAATTTTAAGAGCTCTGAGGAGCAGAGAATATTCCACCCACCCCTTCCTTCAAAGCCTCCTTTCCCTTTTCTCTGTCCTACTTCAAGTTCTCCTTCCTACACGTGTCTCTCCCCCTGCCCTTGTCCCTACCATACCTCTCTTGTCACTCTGGCACTCATGTCTCCCCAGCTACCTTTCACCCTTTCTCTCTCCACCTTGTTTCAGACATTTTTCTTTCCCCTTTTTTTTGGTTCTCTTTCTTGCACACAGTTAAAACTCAAGCCTTGTTCTGGTATTAGTTGAAAATGTTTAAATACAGCAGTTATGTAACTAAGTTAAAATATTTTCATCCATGTGTAAACCATTTTAAAAGAAGGTAGTCAGACAGCCTTAATTTTTAAGAAAATATATAGGGCTCAATGGAAATGTTTGTTTTGTGATCTTGTGGAAGGCAAAGGAGGACCTGAGACAGAGAAATCTGCCTAGAGAGTTTTTGATGACTATGTAGTTTTTATATTTTATGTTTGTATATTTTAACAACAAAAAGTTAGAGGGTAAATGACCTATCTAGGCTAAAATAGAATATTACACTATGCAAAGTATGTGAGTCTTCGGTATAATTTAGAGACAAGCTAATGGAACAATGACTCCATCATTAAGTGACTCAGCTAAGAAGCATTCTGGTTGTGAATCCTGTCGGGTAGTTGGGCCTACTTGGAGCCCAAGCCATCGTTGGTTTGCTTATCCTCCCCTGTGGGCTTGGCTTGGTTTTGTTTGGACAGAAAACCGAGGATAATATTTAACTACAACTACACATTTACAGAGTTATCACCTTTATTGTCTTAAGCCAAAGAACCACCAAATGCAGCTGACCTCTCCCATGGCAATAGTGAATAAACAGGGACCCGGGTTCCATCAAGTTCTCTGAACAAAGTCCGTAGGACTCACGCCAGTGCACAAAATGCCCTCCACACAGCAGCCACTTAACCTGATGGTAGATGATGAGGAATCATGGTGTAAGGCAAACAGTCGTGCCACAGGGGCTTACGTACCTCCTATAGGATTATGAAACTGGTAATGGGAGCTGGCTGTGACCTCGCATGCTTGTCACCAGGCCACTGAAAGAACCAACCACCCCTCTTGAACAGCTTTCACCCTACATGCATATGTTCCTCTTCTCCATCAAAAGTCAGCTATCACTGACCTTCTCCTACACGGTGAGAACTCTGCAGGGTATTTTTCACCCGAAATGCCCTTTCCCCCATGTGTGACCCCAGTAGTTAGCCCCTTAAAAAGATTTCATGTTTCTGCCACTTTATACGGCTTTCCAAATCCCAGTAGGTAATTCCGTGGTATATGTTCATTCAATAAACGTCTATTAAATGCCTCCTGCCTGCCAGGTACGGTTTCTAGTTGCCTAGAAGTGCAAGAGTGAATGCCACAGACAAGTTCTGCCTTCATGGAACTAATATTTTGATGAGAAGTGTTAGGACATTAAAGAAAATAAATAAGGGGATCATCTAGTATGTTGGAAGGCAATCAATTCTATGGGGAAAAAGAAAGCAAGGAAGGAATATGGGAATTACCATGGATGGTGTGGTCACAGTTATGAATAAAGACAGTGGCGGGGAGAATTGAGTAAGTAGATAATAAGCCCTAGGAAGGGTGGGCTGTCATTTCTCTGTTCCCATAGACTAGGTTAGTGTCTGGCCCACAGTTAACAGTCTCTAAATATTTGGTACAGGAGTGGCAATCTGTATTTGCCCGGTCCTTTCTCTTCCTTTGGAATATTACTTCATGAAAAGGAGGAGGTACTGATTCTGTCTTCCCAAAGTGTGTTTTACAGAATGCGGCTGACAGGAAACACTGGACAGTGGCCCAATGCCTGATCTAAAGTAAAGGAAAGAAGTACAGATGGGTAAGAATAGTAACACAGGCCTAGGGGCTCCTCACACCAATGCTTTTACAAAACTTAATCCCGCTCATCTGTGATTATGTGTAGGGAAATGGGTAATACTTAGGGGGTTTGGATTTCAAAGCAATCACCCAGATCCCTTTCAGCTTGTCCCTGGTTAAAATACCTGGTTAACCATGGTTAGCGGAAGTGGACATCATTAGTAAAATAGTGTAGACTGATAAAAACAGCCTCATTCTAAAGATCGTTACTGAATTGCCAGCCTGCCATATGGCTATAACTGAGAGAAATACATGTAGTCCACGACTGTTAAATTGTAGAGCAGGACACATGGGGGCAAGGGAGGTGTTGCCAATGTGGCACCATTCGTGGACATCATTACAATTTTGCCCTGACCCAGTGCAGAGGGAGGAGTCCCAGCTCACCTGGAGCTGGAGTCATCTTTATTAAAAGGAAAGAACTGTTTAATATAAGGATAGAAACTCCTGCCTTTGGTAAATTGAACTGATTCATTTATAGGGTTAGTAAATAGTTCCGTTTGGGAGGCAAAGAGGCATAAATGTACAACTAGAAAATAAAATCCAGAGACTCACCAGTTGTTTCATGGATAGACAGCTTTTCCTTGATGGGTTAGTGATAAGAATCTCTTATGGATTCCTCATGTGCTTAGCCTCATCTTTGTGTAAAATTCTGCAGCATTCCAAATTATCACCAAGAATCCATCTTCCTGAAGATGAGACACCAGGAGCAACGGAGATTGGCTAAACAGGAGATGTTTTGAATGAAATGCATAGTTTAATCACATTCTACTTTCAGAAAACTACTTCATTTAAGTCGGTGCTTGCCTGGGGTAATAATTTATGCTCCACACTTGAGTAATCACCAGGAAGATTGCTCGGAACCCATCCCATCACAAACATAGCCACCAATATTCATGGCCTAAAGTAAACTTTTGAAAACTTTGGATCTACATAATCTCAGCAAAATTCAAACCTCTGCATTTGTCAGTCTCCCCCCCACCATCTTCAGACAGAATAATTTCATTTTTTATACTTTGTATTTGTAAAGTACATTTGAAGATGAAGTTTGTCTTCTTTTCTCCTAACTGACAAATTTTTAAAGGTAGTACTTTTGAACGTTAAAAATGCTCAATTTTCTAGATATATTTTTTTCTCATGAAAATTGAAATCTATGAAAGGTCAGCAAAGATCATGTCTTTTTCAGTTTGATTTTTTTTCACACAACCTCCTCAGTCTGGCTCTCTCCATATTAGAATTTATCCAGATCCATGAAGCACACTTGGATTCGTGTTTGTTCTCAACTCTGTTTTTTCTACTCCAAGGAGGGTTGTCACATACGGGTGTGCAGGTTACATACTGAACCTAGGAAGTCATAGTGTGTGAGTGCTGGTGGCAGCCAATGCGTCCTGTGTTCTTGCTTTTTATGAACAAGAGACCGTGTTGGGCAGTATGTGGGTATAGGCAACCGGAAGAGAGACCTCATTTGGGCTCTGGAAAGCAACTTAAGACAGAGCAATCAGGCCTGTCTGTATGGTTGTCCAGGTCATACAACATACAATAACGTAGCATCTTTTACTTCAGGAAAGAATGATTTTTTTTCTAATTCTCACCAAGGCTTATATAAACTGACTGCCGCTCTGGTGTAGAGCAAGCATGTAGGCAAGCATGTAGGAAAATAGAAAGTTGAATGGCTGGCTGCCCATTGTGAGTAGCATTTCCACATTGTTCCCAAATTCCTGCTTAAAATTGTCCCTTCCCCCCAGCCTCCTCAGCTTTCTCTCCATTTTTCCTCAGCAAATCTCAACCCCGGGCGTGC
>RCUC01142450.1:0-15935 GCA_003697995.1 Taxidea taxus jeffersonii
CCCCCCCCCTCTCTGCCTGCCTCTCTGCCTGCTTGTGATCTCTCTCTGTCAAATAAATAAATAAAATCTTTAAAAAAAGAAAAGAAAAGTAGATGGAGCAAAGCTTAGAAGATGGGAGACTGTCCTTTAAGCATATTTGCACAGATTTATTTTTACCTCAGCTTCAATTACCTAATTTAAATGTCTACTGAGCACTTCTGCATAGCAAGTGCAATGTAGCCACACACACAGGATCCCCAAATTATCCAGGTTTCTGTGCCAGAAGTACTTGACTTGGTGAGTTAAAAAGCTTAAAAAAGAAGACTCAGAACATTCTTGTCATTACAGTTGCTCTGTTTGAACACATTTCACGCAGAACAATCCTTTTTTGGAATACACTTTTGTCAAGATAACACTCTTGAACCTGTCAGAATTTACTTGCAGGGATATTCAGAGAACTGGGTGTGCTTCCTACAAGCAACTGTGACTGCTCTACTGACGCTTTCGTTTTATGAATTTAAAAAAAAAAAAAAAGCAAACTTCTCATCTCATTTATTTTAATGCTTTGAAGCAGTCAGAAAGTATTACTTTTTTTTTTTGAAAGGGTAGGACTTTTTTTTTAAAGATTTTATTTATTTCTTTGACAGACAGTGACCACAAGAAGGCAGAGAGAAAGAGGAAGAAGCAGGCTCCCTGCTGAGCAGAGAGCCCCATGTGGGGCTCCATCCCAGGACCCTGGGATCATGACCTGAGCCGAAGGCAGAGGCTTAACCCACTGAGCCACCCAGGCTCCCGGAAAGGGTAGGACTTTTAATTCAATCAGTTGCAGGCTTTGACATGGAGTCAGGTCACATGTCCTCTTCACCAAGAAAACCTGTCCGAGCCCCTGCTGTAACCTCGGCGCCTGGTTCTCTGCCCTCACAGTCTCCTCCATATCCCTGCATTGTACACTGTCCCCAGAGACATACTGTGTCTTTCAGCTCTGAATTCTATGGAATTTCTATCTGCCTAGCTGTGTCCAGCATTCTGCCAGCATAAAGTAAGAGCTTAATAAATAATGAATGAATGAGTGAATGAATGAATGAGTTAGTCAGTGGCTTGGAGAGATGTTAGTCAATTGCTCATCCAATTTTAAGCCTCTTTATTGTTCTCTCTTATATCTTTGTATCTATTGTATCTATTCTATAGATAGAATGTAGACTATCATAGATAGAATGATGTCTACATTCTATCTATACAAGTAACACCTCATCAACATATCACTAAATACCTTATGGTGAATTGTATGGCTTGTGTGAGAAGTCATGTAGCTCCAGATGTGAATATTTACTCAGCTTCTAGAAAACTGTTCTTACATCTGTCCTGGGAAGTAAGTACTTGAGCATGTCTGAAAGCTTCAGGCCACAGATTTTCTTCTTCTTTTTTTTTAAGATTTTATTTATTTATTTGACAGACAGAGATCACAGAGAGGCAGGTAGAGAGAGTGGGGGGTGGGGGCAGGCTCCCTGCTGAGCAGAGAGCCTGATGCAGGGTTTGATCCAAGAACCCTGAGATCATGACCTGAGCGGAAGGCAGAGGCTTAACCCACTGAGCCACCCAGGCACCCAGATTTTCTTCTTGATAATAAACAGTGGCTCTTGTTTAAACTTAAATTAGTCAGATGAATCTGTAATCTGAAAAGAGACCTTTATAAAAATTAGTCCACAATAGTACAAGCTACACATTTCGGGAGCCTCATGAGTAAGTTGGGACACATTTTTTGTTCCCGTTTGTTGGGGTTTCAATAAGTAAAGCCCATTAAATCCACTCACATTTAAAGTGAATTATTAGTGCACAAGAGACATGGTCTGCCTTGAAACATTCATCCAGTGACAGTATTCCCATTGCAAAGTTTCTTTTTCTTTTTCATCAAATGAAGATGACATCACTACTGTTTTCTAGATCAGAGCAGAGGTGCAATGGCCACTTGCTCTAGGCACATTCTGATGTTTCTTGACTATTATCTTCTTCCACCCCTTTTACCTTACAAGGATGGCATAAAGATACATAGGAAAAATTCTGACAAGTACTTTGAAATGAATAACATAAGTATGGCAGATATCCACATTATTGGTCAATGAAATAATAGTCTATAAGCCAGTGGAGGTTGGTTTCCATTTTATTCTAGGTTTTTAAAAAAATTAATTATTTAATAAATAATGAATATTAAAATAATGAATAGTGAATAATGAATAAATAAGTAAATAAATAAATAAAAATTTGGTTAAGTATTCTAGATTTTTAAAAAATTTAATTATTGCACATTGATGTCTCCCAATTCTAATAAGAACCTTCTTATTAAAAGAGGCCCTGAAGCTTACTGTTTTATAAAGTGAACATTTTAGGGGACGCCTTGGTGGCTCAGTTGTTAAGCGTCTGTCTTCGGCTCAGGTCATGGTCCCAGGGTCCTGGGATCGAGCCCCGCATCTGGCTCCCTGCTCAGCAGGAAGCCTGCTTCTCCCTCTCCCACTCCCCCGCTTGTGTTCCCTCTCTCGCTGTATGTCTCTCTGTCAAATAAATATATAAAATCTTTAAAATAGGGGCACCTGGGTGGCTCAGTGGGTTAAAGCCTCTGCCTTCGGCTCGGGTCATGATCCCAGAGTCCTGGGATCAAGCCCCACATCGGGCTCTCTGCTCTGCGGGGAGCCTGCTTCCCCCTCTCTCTGCCTGCCTCTCTGCCTACTTGCGATCTCTGTCAAATAAATAAATAAAATATTTAAAATTAAAAAAAACAAGGTGAACATTTTGAAAAGCACCGCCTTAGTTGCCGGAGTTAAGCCTAGACAGGAGGATGTAAAATGCATTATTCTGAATTGATTTGGTGAGAAAAGTAAAAGCCCTCAATCTAGAGGATGCTAGTGGGGTGTCAGGGGAAGAGCCTGTTTGGACCAGCAGTGCTCCCCTGCCTCCATGGAGAGCTCCATCCGGGCACTTGAAGACTGAAACGTGGTTCCTGCCTGTGTCCCAGTATTGCCACCATCCATCACTACAAACCACCTTTCAGTGAGATAGCGTCTCTTTCTTCCTCCAAAGTCCTCATGAAAATCAGACCTAGGCGGGTGGCCAGAATTAAGGGCAGAGCTAGGGGTGGTTGTAATACAGGGTAGAAAAGTTGATCAACCAGGAGGGTAACCCACCGATTCTCTCACTGCCAAGGGGAGGGAAAGCCAGTCATTCAGGAAGCAGTCCAGAGGGAGAACTGGGGTTTGCAACAGGTTTCAGTGACCCTTAGGAAGCAGGGAGAAGTACCTCCAAGCCAGCGAGGGGGTTTGGAGGGAGAAACAAACACAAGGAAAACTCACAGACTCTCTTTGAAGGTTTGTATACAGGAGGTGGGGAGCTAAATAATGGGGCCGCATTTTGAGGTTCATGGACCCAAGGCACTTTGGGTTTGTGGACACCTCCCTTCCTTAAAAACATTTTGTAAGTTGTATTTTATGTCTGCATTAGAATAAAGATGAATATAATCCAGGGTGGATTCATTATATGTATTAGTTGTTATGTTCATTTTTTTTTCTTCTGATTCTAAATGAACTTAAAATGAAAACACTTAGTGGGCCCCTAAAAGTATTGTCATCCTGGGCACAGTGCAAATGGGTCCCCAGCAGACAAAGAAGCCACATCAGGGAGGGCCTGAACATTCTTCCTGCTACATTCTCATCAAAAGGAAACAGGGTGCCCCAGAATAGGAGACGGTGTAGAGTAATGGCTCACACATCACTTCTTTCTACCTATTACCTCGAGCAAATTAATTGATCTGAATCTTGGCTTCCTTACCAGTTGTAATTGTGAGCACTTAAATGAGATATTTACAAAATACTTTGCCCACTACCTGTTTCAAAGCATTAAGTTAATGGTAGCCATTAATAGTAGCAGCAAGTGTGTGATATATAGAAAAACACTTAATGTGAAGTCAAAAAGGTTAGCTTCTAGTTCTGGTTTTTGTTTTGTTTTGTTATGTTTTCGTTGTTGTTGTTGTTGTTGTTGTTGCTGTGTGACCTTGAGCCATGCACTTCACCTTTCTGAGTCTTGGTTTTATCATCTCTAATATCTGCCAATCTTACAAGATTGCTAAAAAAACAAATGAGATAATGGATGTAGAAGTATGTTTCTTACTAGGTAAAAGCATCACATACAGGAATTATTAATACCAACAAAGTTAAAAAGTCTAAGGAGGAAAGTGTACAGTGCCTGGCATGCAAAAGCCTTTTGGTAGATATGTATTGAATGAATGAACGCCTCCTTAAGCTTTCAACATTTGGAACACTAAAATCTCCACTGCTGTACTTAATGGGGAAAAGCATTGCAAAGGCAGCTGAAGACAAAATTGACAAGTATTTCATTTGAGAAGGAGACTGTAATAATTCATAACTATAACCTTTACCAACATGTGAGTGTCCTAGATTGCCAGCTTCAAGAAGGTACACATGTCTTGTATTTTTATGTCCCCAACATTTCCCATCCTAGTGTTGATAACACAACAGGCACTTGGCAAATGCTTAGAAATTGAATTGAATTAAATTTATCCAATAGGGCTTACTTGCTCCAGTAGCCATTGTTAATCTCTCTCATACTGAAACATTCTTAATTCCATTCTTTACCCCAGGCTCTTCCTTGGCTATTTGTCTCAGTGAGACTCTCAAAAAAAGGCTTTTGATAAATTTTATTTGAATAAATAAATTAGTGTTTCCCACTGTACATTTATTTCAAATTCATATTGCTACCCATATAGCTAGCAGATGCTTGAGAAAATACACTTTTGTCCTATAGGAGATACAGTAGAATAGCTTAAATTCATACCGTGCTTTCATCAAATCAGACTTCAAAATTCCATTCATGATTCTTGCTAGTATAAATCATCATACAAGTCCCTTATACCTTGGAAAAGAATCATGACCAAGTCTAGGAGTTTCTCATTGATGGGATGAGCCCTGCATACTCTTTTCTCAGCTTTGGAAGGTGGCCCCTCATTGTTCAAACACAATGTGTTCAGTGGGGCATCTGGGTGGCTCCATTGGATAAGCATCTGACTCTTGATTTCGGCTCTGGTCGTCATCTCAGGTTTGTGAGGTCAAACCCTGCATTGGGCTTCGCACTGGGTGTGGAACCTGCCTAAGATTCACTCTCTCCCTATCCCCCTCCCCCTCACACCCCCACCGATTCTCTAGCTCCCACACATGGGTGCTTTCTCTCTCTCTCTACCTACAAACAACAGCAATGTGCTCATGGATAAAGAACTCTCACGCCAGCTTGCCAGCATGACACAGCCTGCTGAATCTTGGAAGCCGTAACCACTTACCTGTTGCAACAGAGAGTGTCTTTGGAGAATTAATGTGTGGTGCCCTTAGTGAAAATTGCTCCTTTTAGTAGCATCTGCGTATACATTGGCATCTCAGTGGTGTGGCTGTGATTAAAACTGACTGAAGTTCTCAGCAGAAAGGACACCGACCATCTTTCTCAGGCAGGTAACTCTGTCAGAAAAGCCCCTTTCCAAATGTCTCCCAGTCAGCCTTTAAAAGATCTCTCTTGTGCTGGCCTTCTTTGATGAGCATCTGCAACATGGTTTTATCCTTTCCTCATTCATTGTAAAGTACTGGTTGTTGTGTGTGAAGTGGGAAAGTCCCTGGAGAATTGTTGGATGATAATTATTGCTAGTTCTAGGGGGAAGAAATGGAAGGAAGACTTCAGATTTCATTTACGATTTGTGGAGGTTTCCTATGACTTATCTGTACTGAAAATGACTGTCACCAGGAAATTGTGAAGAGTGGCACATAATAGTTAATGATAGCGAGATGTTCTACATGGAACAGAGAACAGCTTTTCAAAACAGAAACTTTTACCTTTCTGTTGAAACAAGAGCATAAAGCTAGAAATGTGGTCTTCAGCCTATGCCCAGATATATCTCCTTAGCAAAAAGCAATTCGACTATAAAGAAGAAAAGAAAGCTCTGGCACATGATCTAAAATATTCTGGGGGGTTACCTTCTCTGCCCATCACAACTTTGACATTTCTCTAGGTGGGCCAGCTCTGTCCTGAGTCTGTTTGAAGGGTTGCATCTCCTCCAAATTAGGGCTGTGTCTGCATATTCCTTTTGAAGCCATGCATACAACTCAACAAAGTTCCTCAACAGAGAGAATCTTGTAGGTTCATCTTTGTGTCTTGAGTCGGCAACACTCACATTTGACCTAGCACAAGCTCAAATGCTGCCCGCTTCCTAGATCCTTTGGCCACTGCTGCATGTCACCATGCCGGAGTAGGGGGTCTCAGTGATGACTTTCATCTTCAAAACCCCCATGATTAAAATCCAAACTTGAAAGGAGACCCGCATCACCAGTACCTCAGGGTAGTCATTTTCTCTTACTCTGGGGAGGGAACTACGTATCCTGCAGGTTAAGGCTACTTCATTTATTTGTGAACTGCAAGGCAGCTCACAGATACAAGGAAACACCGCCCCTTCATTGTTTTGCAGAGCCAGTAGAAAGGACCCCACGAGTCCATAGGACTTCGAAACCTGGCTCTGACATATGCCGTGCAGCCTTTGATAAAAAACACAAAAGAAGCCAAGTCTTGTGTTTTCATAGTTGAAATAATAAAAACAGTGTCCCCCCCACCCCTCCTCACTGGAGTGGGATTAGGTGAGATAGTTGAAAGCACCTGTTACAAAATAGTTGCTCAGCGAATGCTGGTTATTCTTCTGAAGAGCCTCTGCCAGACAAGGCCAACAAGGGAACAAGAAACTATGACTGTAGGAGAGGAGTGCATGGCAAGAAGAGAATAAGGCATCATCTGGTGGTCAGTGTTTGTGTGACAACGGGGGAGGGGGGGGCGGGGCAGCGATGCAGATCCATGACCTTACACAGGGTAGTGGGGGTGTCCCCCATAGGAGTCTTCCCATTTAGAACAACGGGAGATTTCTAGCTTCCTCTGTAAATGATCGTCCGGTACCGCCGGGGATTGGGAGGCGTGTCCCATTCACTGTACCCACCCAACTTACACCTCGTAGCCCACCTACCTTGACATGAGCCAGAGCCTTTCCTCTTACAGATTCTCTCCAAGCGTAGCTTCTCCTGACACTGTTGTTTTCTGAGAGCAGATAAAGCGTTGCTTGCAGTTTTGACAAATTTGATATTCCCGTGGTGTATTTTCCTTATTTCCAGAAGAAGCATCAATAGGCAAGTGTGGACTCGCCAACTCATGCTCATTCGTTTCTTCCATTTAAATTGAATTAGGTTATTTGCTCCTTTGTCAGTTGGAGACCATGTTTCCCTTGAATTTGTTTTCCTTTATTTTGTGGAGGACAATTCCCATTAAAAAAATATATATGTATATATATATATATATATATCAAGATAATAATATATATATCTTGGGGAGCCTGGGTGGCTCACTGGGTTAAAGCCTCTGCCTTCAGCTCAGGTCATGATCCCAGGGTGCTGGGATCAAGCCCCCGCACCGGGCTCTGCTCAGTGGGGAGCCTGCTTCCACTTCTCTCTCTGCCTGCCTCTCTGCCTACTTGTGATCTCTGTCAAATAAATAAAATCTTTAAAAAAATAATAATAATAAATTATATATCTTTAGGGGCGCCTGGCTGGCTTAATCAGTAGAGCACACAGCTCTTGATCTTGGGTCATGAGTTCGAGCCCCATGTTGGGAGTAGAGATCTCTTAAATATATATGTCAGAAAAAAATTCTTACCACTGCCCAAAATTACTTAGGAAGAATCTTAAGTAATGTGGCTTTGCCCTAGCGAGTGATTGGAATTAGCTAGAGATGTTTCACAAATATAAAAGGTGTCTTAAAATGAGGCCTGAAGGCTCCATTTTATTCCAGTCATGGATGGACATGGAGGTGCCAGAGGATTTTCATGGCATGTCTGAGGTGGTACTGAGCTAAATTCACCCACTGGGGTGTCCTGACAGACTGTGGACGGGTTGTGTTTCCAGCCTGTACCTAGGGCTTCTCCCACAGTGCATAAAGAGCAGGCAGGGCCAACTTGAGGGGAACACCACAACCCCTGCCCATCAGTAGCTTAGCACCGTTCACATGGGGAGGCAGATGCAAAGACCAATTAGAAGACAATTATTCAGAGCAGCGACAGGACCAGCTAAGCACATGAGATGTTTACGTTACTAATGGGGCTCTCGCTCAGATGTTGGAACCAAACAACATCTGTCACAGTCCTGTGGGGCCCAGAGGCCCTCATCACCTCCGTGTCAGAGATGGGAGGGGGCAGGCCCGCCTGTGGCACCATCTGTGTGCCAGGGACTTGGGCCAAAAAGGCCTGGTGCTCCTGGGCTTAATTTCACTCCCTCCAGTCTGCAACAAGGAAAATCTTGGAAAAGACCGACAGCGTTTCCCTCCTCCTCTCACTTACCTAACCTGCTACAGCCACGAAGCCAACACACAACTGATAATTTGCCACTTTCATGAGTCCAAGTCGTTCTTCTATCACCCTCCGATCTTCAGCTCACCCTCCTGCAGGGCTGCTATTCTGAGAACAATGACTGCCAGAGTGTCCTCTTCCTCCACAAAGGAGCACACCTGTCCCCCTCGGCCTATGCTCAGTCAGCCAGCCCCGAACTAGGAACTTTCCCCAACAAAGCACACATGACAGATTATCATCCTGGGTAGGAAGAAAAGGCATATCCTCAGAGTGAAGCAAGGGAAGCCTCACCTTCTCCCTCACAGCTCCCCAACCCAGCCCCCCTTCTCTTAGCCCTGACCTCCCTTGCTCTTCAAGGCACAATCCAAGGGCCAGGAACAGCACCAGCACCTGGGAGCTTGGAGGCTCTGCAGCATCTCAGACTCACCCAATCCCACAGGATCAGCGTCTGCATTTTAACAAGACCCTGCAGGTATACTCCTGTGCATGACCAGGTTCCAGAAGCCCCACTTGGAGTCTTCTATTAATGATCAGATGTATGATTACTTTACATTAATTGCAAGTGGAAGATCTCTGCTTATTCCAAATCTGAGAAGAAAAAAATAACAAAGACACTCAACCATCTGTAGATTGAGAGCACTACTACCCAGAGGTTGGTGGTTGATTATTAGCGATGTTATTGGAGGCCTGGCTACCTTTGCCCTGACCCTGGCTCAGAGAGGTTCCCGCTGGGGAGGGAGTATTTCCTCTGCCAGCCTGTCTGCCCTCCGAGCAGGAGTAGACCCAGGCCCTCATGTCCCCCTTCTGCTGCAGCCAGTGAAAGCCACTTGGAACTTCCCTGTCACTCAGAGGCCATTAAATTTTTACAAGATGGAAAGTACTTTTTCCAAAAATAAAACGCGAGAGTTATCATTTCAGGAGGCTGGGGAAATGTACAGTGCCTTTTTATAGCTGCAAATAAGAGCAGTTCTGTAACAATTCTAAATTCCTTCCTTTGATTCTACAGTCCTTTCCTTCACAGGAAAATACCATGGTAGAGCACTCAGGTGTCATTTCGACTCTCAGGGCACACCTGTGCCCCACAAAAGCACTCTAATATCCCTCCACAGCGGGGACAGTTTCTCTTGATGTAACACTGCAGTGTTGCCCTCACACCTCTCGTCCTTGGTTCCCCTTTCACAAGAAGCTGTTTTAAGAGCTCAGATGCCTTCTGGGGCCACTTATGGAATGAAAGGTGGGGGGGGGGGGTGAGCAGAGGACTATGCCGCAAAGAGAGGGAGCAAGAGGTCCTGCGTCACTGCTAGGGTATTTCCATGGCTCCTTCCAGCTCATTCGGATATCCAGCTTCGTCAAGCTGACCAAGCACATCTTCCCATTATTTTTGACTGTGCCAACTCTTGATGGCTGAGAGAGAGAGAGAGAGAGAGGGAGATTATTACTTCCTGCACCTGTAGTCCGTCTGCAACAAGGAGCAGTAATGTGACCTGTCATGGCTCCCAGCAGCAGGTGCTTTCTCTGTAGACTCCAAAGGAGACAGTCTGCTAGTGGAGACCCCCAGAGAACAGCTGGCTTATGTTTTGTGGCTGTTATTGTTGTTGTTGATTGGTCTTGTGTGGTGTTTTTTTTTTCTTAAGAATGTTTGAATTATGGGGCACCTGGGTGGCTCAGTGGGTGAAAGCCTCTGCCTTCAGCTCAGATCATGATCCCAGGGTCCTGGAATCGAGCCCCGCATCGGACTCTCTACTCAGCAGGGAGCCCGTTTCCTCCTCTCTCTCTGCCTGCCTCTCTGCCTACTTGTGATCTCTGTCTGTCAAATAAATAAATAAAAATCTTTAAAAAAATGTTTGAATTATTTAAAAACAGGAAGTTTCACATCTTGTCTTCTTTCTTTCTTTTTTTTTAATTCCTATTTCTGGCTTCCTTCAACTTGGAAAATCTGATGACACTCACCCGAATCTCTGTGTGGCAATAGTCAGCCCAATGTGTAGTCACTTCCTACTTTTTTTTTTTTTGATATTTTATTTATTTATCTAACAGAAAGAAAGAGATCACAAGTAGGCAGAGATGCAGGCAAGGGTGGGGGGGGCTAGGTGGGGAGCAGGCTCTCTGCTGGGCAGAGAGCAGATGCGATGTGGGCTTGATCCCAGGACCCTGAGATCATGACCTGAGCCACCCAGGCACACCCCCTTCCTACTTTAGAGGCCCTTTTCCCTCCCCCCACAGTGCCCTTCGCTACTGCCCATACCTCCCTCTGGATTCTGGCCCACCCGGTCCCCAAGGGCTTCTGATTCTGACCCCTTTTACATCCTGCTGGGATGCAGGGTTCCCAGATAGGGGCAGTGTCTAAGAGGACAGACGGCTGAGAACATGGTTGTTGGGAGGGTCTACTTCATCTGGTAGCACTAAAATGTTTCTTTGTCTCAGAACATCAGATTTTTTTTAAGGCATGAATTAAAAAGAAAGTGAAAAAACTGTGCGGTGAAAATACTTAGTGATTAAGGAAGGCACGCACCCCCCTCGTGGCAGTATAGCTAGCAGGTTCCTAGTGCTGTCTGCCCTCCTTTGGGCACCTCCCTGGCTCCAGCCACCCCTCGGGAACGTTCTGCCATCCACGCCATGTATTATCTGGGTGCAGATAATAGAGCCCCTTCCCATCCTCACTGACCTGGCCGCAAGGATGCTGACAGTCTGTGTTTACCCAATGCCCTTCGGTGCTGCATTTCACTTCAATCATAAAAGCGACTCATTTCTAACTGTTCCTTTGTTTTAATTTTTGTTATCAGTTATTTCCCGCCTATAGAAAAGAACTGAGGACAGCATAACTTATCCACCTCTGGCTTTATCGTAACCCAACACATTGCCACACAGCTCCAGACTGTCTTGTTCCTAAGGAATAAAACAGTACAGGTATCCCACCCCGATCCCCTTCTCTTTAACTTCCCAGAGGTCAGCAGCAACCCGAATCACCTCTCTTACATTATATAAAATACGTTTTTTAGATTTGACCATTCAATGCAGGTTCCTTTTTAAGTGCTCCACAGAGTTCTGCCGTAAGGCGCGCCATGATGGATTACAGTCTCTTCTTGACAGACACATACATTGTTTCCTACTTTTTGTGTTACCAACGACGCTGCAGTGAAGGCTCCCCTATCTGTCTTCCTACACACACATGCACAAGTCTCTCCATACACCTGGAAATGGAATTGTGAGTCACAAGGCAGTACTTCTTGATTTTATTGCCTCATCCTTCTCCAGAACAATTGCCTTGGTTCAGCTCTTGAAGCAGTCCATGAGTGCTTCCTTTCCTCCCCATCTTCTCCTCTACTCGGCATGCCAAGGCTCTTGATGTGGGCCAGTTTGAGGGTGGAAGGACATTTGAATTTTTCTCTGATTACAGCAAAGGCTGAGTATTTTTTCATTTGTTTAGGGACCATGGAAATTCCTCATACTGTGAATTGTCTGTTCACTGATTTTGCATTTTTTTTCTATTGGGTTGTCTTATTTTATTAATTTGTAGGCATGTTTTCTAATTTTAGTAAGAAACTGAAAGTTAGGTGCATCACAGATTTCTTTTTCCAGTGTGTGTCGGGGGTGGGGGGGGGGGGGTCTTGTTTTTACAGAGATCTTTTTTTTTTTTTAAACGAATCACGAGAGACTTTTTTTTAAAGATTTTATTTATTTATTTATTTGACACAGAGAGATCACAAGCAGGCAGAGAGGCAGGCAGAAAGGGGGGAAGCAGCCTCCCCATTGAGCAGAGAGCCCGACTCGGGCCTGGATCCCAGGACCCTGAGATCATGACCTGAGCTGAAGGCAGAGGCTTTTAACCCACTGAGCCACCCAGGCACCCCAGAGATCTTTAATGTAGTCCAGTTTGTTAATATTTTTCTTTACGGCTTATGTTTCTTAGGTCTTATTTAAAAAACATTTCCCTACCTTTCAATCGTACATTTTCTGTTGTTAAGAGGTTTTTTTTAAGATTTAAGTTTTTTTCTAAAAGTTTTAAAGTACTGGGTGCCTGGGTGGCTCAGTCATTAAGCGTATGCCTTCAGCTCAGGTCAGATCTCAGGGTCCTGGGATCCAGCCCCACATAGGGCTTCCTGCTCAGCGGGAGGCCTGCTTCTCCCTCTCCTACTCCCCCTGCTTGTGTTCCCTCTCTTGCTGTCTCTCTCTCTCTGTGTCAAATAAATAAAATCTTAAAAAAAAAAAAGTTTTAAAGTTCTATTTTTCACGTAAAGCATTGATCCCTCTGAATCAGTTTATCTATGTTAGGAAATAGGAACCTTATCGATTTCCCACTTGCATTGAAGATTTTTTCCCCGCACTGATCTGCAGTGTCACCTGTGTCATATGTATATTTTCACATAGGTTTGGGCTGTTTTTGTTTCCTTGGTCCTTTTTAATATATCCTGTACCCTTACTACATGCCTTCATCACCAGGGAAGGATTCAAAGTAGGAAGGCCTCAGAGTAGTGGCAAGTCCCACTCTCTTTTTCATTTCAAACTTACCTTAACTCTTTTTAACCTTTGACTCCTCTGTAAGAATCTTTTTTTTTTAAGATTTTTATTTATTTGAGAGAGAGACACACAGTGAGAGAGGGAGCACAAGCAGAGGGAATGGGAGAGGGAGAAGCAGGCTCCCCGCTGAGCAGGGAGCCCTATGTGGGGCTGGATCCCAGGACCGCAGGATCATGACCTAAGCTGACGGCAGCTGCTCAACCAGCCGAGCCACCCAGGTGCCCCTCCTCTGTAAGAATCTTAAGAATCTTAAGAATTCTTAAGATTCTTAAGATTAAGAGAGCCACCCAGGTGCCCCTCCTCTGTAAGAATCTTAAGAATCTCTTAAGATCTTAATATCGTGAGAATCTCTTATGGAACTTCATTTGGAATCACAGCCCTATAGATTAATTTGGAATTTGAACTATCTTTTATCAGGTTAAGGAAGCTTCTTTTTATAATTTGGTAAGAATTCTTAATCCTAAATGAGTGTTGAATTATATTAAAAAAGAAACAACTTTGTGTCTATTGATATGATGGTATGGTTTATGACATCTCTTTTAATCTGTTTATTATAGTTCATTAGTAGAGTTTTTCAATATTAAGCTATGCTTACATTCCTCGAGTATATTGTCCTTGGTCATACAGACTGCTGACCAAATTTGCTCATATTTTATTTAGGGACTTTTCATGCACATTCATTATTGAGATTCGTATATAATGTTCTTTTACTTTCTGTTCATTTTAGTTATATTAGCCAAATGAGTTGGGTAGCTTTCTCTTTTCCTACTCTCTAAAATTGTTGATATAATGAAGAGATTATTTGTCCCCTGAAGATTTGTTAAGCATCATGTATAAAACCATTCAGGCCTCGTGTCTTGTGAGTACTGGTTTTGGTTTCTCTCCACTTCATGAATCATTTTGGTAGCTCATTGTTTTCTAGGAAATTATCCATTTCGTCTCAGTACTCAGCATTACTGGCACAAAGAGATACATCACAATACTTTGTGATTTTTAAAAATTTCTATAGCATCAGAAGTTACAACCCCTTTCCAATTTCTGTCTCTTTCTGTCATTGTTTCTACTCCGCTCTCTATTCCATTCTTCCTTTCTCCTGCGTTTTTCACGTTTTCATTTACGCATATGACAAAGCTCAGCTCTGAAAAGTAATTTCTTCTGCTACAATTTCGAAATTATGATTGATTTCTGTGATGGTAAGTAGGGCTATTTCTAAATACTCATGAATTTAAGTAGAATGTGCTGTCTGAAAGATTGTCTCCTGGTAGTTGAATCAGTCATCCATGGCATTTTTCTAATTCTGACTCTAGATGTCAATGTTGCAACTTGGAATATATAATCAAACCCCATCCCCCAAACCTGAGACTTCCGAACTAGCTGTTTTGGAAGAAGAAAACAAACAAAACATGGTTTTATCCTTCCCTGCCTTCATATCCCACAGATTGTTTTTCCCTAGGTCAGAAATAAGCTTAATTGCCAAATTTTATGTATTTTAAATGTGGTTTCTATTAAACTTATGAAAAGAAGTACGTATTCTTTTTTTAGATATTCACTCGTACATTCCGTGCTTAATTACAAAGAAGGCCAGTAAGAGCTTCTTCACTTGCCCCCTAATCTTCACACTCAGCCCCTTACCCCCAAGCTTTGCATCATTAGCCTGCAGTCTGTGTACCTGTTTCCCGTCAGAGTCCCTGACATTTTTCTATTATCCTAAAGGCTGCTCTGGCCTAGTCTTTCTTTTTACCGAATACCACGAAGAAGACCAAATCAAACAGAAAGCCAGGGTGGTGATGTTGGGAGAGCATTCCTGTGACAATCTTCTGGCTCCCGGCTGACAGTTGTACTGAGAAAGATCTCCTCTTTCTTTCCTAGACTGTCTGCCGACCCCCAGCAAGTTAGACATAAAGCATCTTTCTGTCTGGGAAGTGTCAATCCCCACAGTTACTCTTCTCTGAGCAGAAAGAAGTTTGGTTTTTTTATTTTGGGGTTGTTGTTTTTTTTCCCCAGAACAGTTTCCTTCAGGAAGGGAGTGGAGCTGCCTGCCCCTCTGAGCTCATTATGTTTGTACCCATGAAGCCTTGCGGCCCCAACCCGTTGCCCTTGGCACAGCCCCTGGCAATGTGGTTCCCAGCAAGTTTCAAGTAGCCCAACTCTTTCAGGGAAACAAAATAGCCATTTCAACACATAATCAGTTACTTTCATCATAGTGGCAGCTGGTACATTGTGAACCTTCAGTAAATATTAATCAATAGCTATCCAGTGGCACTGAAGAGAGACAAAAGCATAATCTGATGGCTTAACCAAGGTCACAGTAAACAGACGCTGGGCCTTAATTTTCCAAGGATGGCACGTGTTCCACCAGCTAGAGCTGCTTGAGCCAGGGGAATCTGCCCAATGCCAAAGCCCTTTGCGTCTGCATGCGGGCTCTCCAGGACAAAAGGACATGTTCTGCTTATGGTTGATCTGTATTAGCAAAAGGAGATTAGGGATACTCTAAGCCAGCTTCATGAGAATTTTCTGTAACCGTGTTGTGACCCATCAGGTGAGGGATCTGCGATACATCCTGACTGTGGCCCTTCCAACAAAACCACAGCATTAGCAAATGCGTCATCCCCCCTCCCTCCCAAAATGACCTATTTGTCTAATACAAATGCAGTCAGTATCCCATCTTGGGTAGTTGCATGTGTCTGAAAGTTGGCCATACTGGCGATGGATCTTGACTACTCAGTGCACAATCTTCCAAGAACTAAAACAAGATGGAAAACATTATTTAGAAACATAAAGAGAGGGATCTTTGCAAAATACATGATAAGTTCAGTCGGTTGGTTGCACGGATGGGGGCTGATGTGGTACCTGTTTTCTTGGGTGGCCCAGTTTCAAACAATGACCCTTTGTTGGGCATATCGGAAGGCTGGCCCAGTCTCTAGGCAGGAAGGGGAAGAGGACTTCTGTTAAGAGCCATTGTCTGAACTGACAGTGCCTTTGCCGGGGCACAGCAGAGTCTCCTGGTAAAAGACTT
>RCUC01142451.1:0-27925 GCA_003697995.1 Taxidea taxus jeffersonii
TGGAGAGTAGACATGGACATCATTCCACTGTTTGATATTAGAAGTAGAAAGTGTCCTGTTGCTGTAAGGCTCACTTGCTGTGAATGAAAAAGAGGGTTTTATATGTAACTGTATTCCTCCACTAGAAAACCCGACTTCTGCCAATTGTTACAGTGGGGGCAGTTACTGCCCCTCCATTTCCCTAACTAAATATTGTCCATGGCTATCATCTGGAAGCAATAATATTGCTTGAGTGCATTGTGCCAGGTAGACACTTAATACAAAATATACACTAGCCCGAATGAGATCCAGATACTGGTGGTATTAAAAGAGAAAGACACAGATTTCTTTGGCTAAATTAAGTCACAGCATACACTGTGCTCTGTACAGTAAATACAGGCTATAAGTATGCCGTTAGATTTCATTTGATCCTGCAATTAGCATCCCAAACAAATTAACAAACTGTGTTGGTTTATAAGTTTATGCTTAGAATTTTAGAATGAAACTTTTGTCTCCCCTCCACCACTCACCCCCGTAACCGTCAAATGCCTTAGTGTTCTTACCCCAGTGAGTCACATAAATTGGGTTCTAAATTCCCAGTGAGCTGACCGCACTTCAAAGTGATTCCTGTAAATGCAGAGGGTTCGAGGCCTATGGCACCCTTTTCTAGGGTTGTTCTGCACCTCTTCTGATTGAGATCCCATAGTCAGTGTAGCGGGAAAAGAATTAGGATTTAGTTTCCAGTCTTCTCTCATGCTGTCCTGCTGCACCGCGGGGCCCCTGCAGTAGAATGCTGAATGGTGGTGGTAGGAGGCTCATTCACACCTCTTCCCTCTCTGCTCCTGGGCCGGCTGCTGGTTTCACTCCAGAAGCTGGTGTGGCCAGTCTGAAATCATTTTCGAAATTTTTATTGTAAAATAAAAGAGTGACACTACACAAAACAAATGTGTGGCTTTGCTTAAGGTAAATAACCTTGTAGTTACTGCTTAGGTCTGGATAGTAGGTGTTTGCCCTGGAACTTCTTCGTTTGGCCAGTCTCTATCCCATGCTTGGATCTCTCCCTGTTCATACCCACTACATGACTTTTCTAGTAATCCTTTTCTTGCGTTTTAGAATAATTTTTACTGTCCAAATGTGGATCCCTAGAAACTGTGATTTGTTTGGTCCATTTGTTTTCCAATTTATGCCTTTTAAATTTCTCTTAATCCACAGATTCAGACCTTTCTTTCCCTTACAATTTTCTGTTGAAGAACCTTGGGTTATTGCCTTATGGAATTTCTGTCCATCTTGACTTAGTTGAGTATGTGCTCATGGTACAGGTCAGGGTTTTCCTCCGTTCTTGGCATTTTCTGCAGATTGGATTCCTACACCTGGATTCAGAGATGGGATGCGATTCAGGTTTGGATGCCTTGGGCCAAGACCATAGGAGGTACATAGTGTCTTGTTAGCAGTTCTTATAATGTAAGCAGCTTTTGATGCTTACTGTCTGTATCTAGTATTTCACTGGATTGCAAAATAGTGATATTTTAACTCTGACATCTTTTTCATTAATTGATTGGAATATATTTAGGGGCTCCTAGAGGGTCAGCTGGTTATGCATCTGACTCTTGATTTCAGCTCAGGTCATGATCTCAGGGTTGTGGGATTGAGCCTTGCCTGGGCCCAGTGTGGAGCCTGCTTAAGATTCTCTCTCACTCTCTCCCACCGTCTCTCCAGCCCCCAACCCCACTTGTGTTCTCTTTTCTCTCAAACAAATAGGAATATATATATAAAGAGACCCTTTGCCACATTTATTGTTTGGTTACCTAGTGGTACAATTCATACAGAGAGAGCAAGATAAATGCACAATTCTTTACCTTTATCTACTAGTTTTTGAGGTAATGAATGTTTCCTTATGCTTCAGAGTTGACCCAGTTCTTTGAAAAAGTGTCATTATGAAGTCAGAGATCGAAACCTGTTTTGTGTGCTTAAATCTGTTGGAATTACTAGGGAAGCCTAACTTGTTTCTCATAGGCTAGAGAGGATCCAGGTAGGGTCATGGTCTTTTTGACTTGACCTCATAATCTTTTACAGCTTCCCTGTTCTCTAGTCTGACAAGACATTCTAGGCTCACGTTTTACATTCCTGCTCCAGGCCTTTAATCAGCTATCACTGTTTTTTTTTTTTTTAATGGGATTAGAGACCATAGTCAGGGTGCAAGGCATGGTCATTGCTGCTGATGGTCCTTGCTTCTAGGCCTTTTAGTTTATAGGACTAGGAAGATATGCATATTAACAGGTTTTTTAGACATTTGTTAATTACATATGATGTATGAATTAACTATGTTCTGTTAGTAGAATTTATAACATGCTAATATACTTAATATGTATATTTAGATAAAATGATATCCCCAAGCACAATTAGGCTATATATAATGTAAATATATACTATAGATATTGCATAATACACATGCTATATAATAAAAATAGTGTTTTTCATATATATCTATACATATATATATAAAACTTGTAATAAAAGTATAATTATACCCTGTACTTTATGTGAGATTAAAAATACCTTCTGTTCATGGTGATACTTTCAATTAAAATTCAGGATAACCTCTTCTTTGTTATCCCTGTGTCTTCGTTTTTTATATTTAGAGTTCTGACTGTCTGGGACAGGGGAGATGATAAAATTAGAATACTTCATGATTCCTTGTCTAGTCAGTAGTGGACACGCGCACACACAGAGATGAGGGTGACAGTGTTAGTATTGATATGATTACCGAAAACATTAAATAAGTTTTATACATCATCTTGCTGCTCTTCCCTTACTTTAAAAATAGTTGTACTGTATCTGTGTTGTCAGGAAATACAGCTGATATGGGGCACCTGGTGGCTCCGTCGGTTAAGCATAGAACTCTTGATTTTTGGCTCTGGTCATGATCTCTGGGGTGTGATTGACCCTGTGTTGCGCTCTGTGCTGGGCACGGAGCCTGCTTAAGATTCTCTGTCTCCCTCTTCTTTTGTCTCTCTCAAAAAAAAAAGAAAGAAAGAAAGAAAGAAAATATAGCTGGTACAAAACATACTCTCTCCTTAGCCTTCATTTGGTTTTAGTCCTGTAGGTGACAGAGGCCCTTTATGTTGACCTTTTTTTAGTCATTTTGTTTTTCTGAAGCTCATTCTCTAAAAGGGAGTGGACAAACCCTTTTTGTAAAGGGCCAGATAATTAAATATTTTTGGCCTCACAAAACTGTTAAAATTACTCAGTCTTTACCATGGTAGCAAGAAAGTAGCTGTACAATGTGTAAACTAATGGGCACGGCTGCTTTCCAGTAAAACTCCTTCAGTTTCATGTGATTTTTCACATGTCTGGATACAGTATTCTTTTTTTTTTTTTAATGCATTTTTAGATTTTATTTATTTTTGAGAGAGAGGAAGAGTGGGCAGGGGCAGGGCACAGAGAGAGGAGAGAGAATCCCAAGCAGATTCCATGCGGGCGCTGAGGATGCTTAGTCTCACGACTCTGAGATTATGACCTGAGCCAGAATCAAGAGTTGGATGCTTAACCGACTGAGCCACCCAGGCCCTCCAGGATGCAGTGTTCTTAAATTTTTTTCTCAAAAATGTCCCCCCCCAATCCATATACATATACATAAATATATGCACCCAGCGTGGGGCTCAAACCCTCAACCCTTTGATTAAGAGTTGCATGCTCCACCGACCAAGCCAGCCAGGTGCCGCCGCCGCCATGGGTTTGGGTTGGCGGACTGTGCACAGATGGAGCTGGCCTACTGAGGCTCGCGGCCTGTAGTTTGCAAGCTGCTGGCTGTTCGGTTGCTCGGAAAGAGGCCCCGAGTGTGTGTGTGCTGATACATTTTCTCTGCACTCTTTTCTTGGATGTCAGTTTTGTTGGATTTAAAAATCCTTGGCTCATACTTTCTCTTGACTGTGTTACTCTGTTTTCTTTTGGCATGGATGACCATTGTCCGAGTCTGCTGATAATTTAAACTTCTCTTTTGTAGAAATCACGTACTCTTTATTTTTTTTTTTTCCTTGTATTTTTTCCTTTTCTTGTAAGCGGTATTGTTAGAATAGATCATGGTCATTTTGGATTGGAATTTCTCAGTTTTGCTGTAGTATGTCTTTTTCTTATCTATTTCCAGTTTTAAAACTATTTTCTTGAAATACAGTTTTTGGTTTTGTTTTTTTTTTTCCTTTAGTTTTCTTGAAAGACTCCTCTTAGCCATACGTTGGATGCTCTTGCTCTTTAGTTTTGTCATTTTTTTCTTGTATCTTTAAAAAATAATTTCATTGTTTTGATATTTAAATTCAGAAAAGTTTCTTCCTTTCAGTTTCAGTTTCTATTTCCTGTAAGGCTTTATCTGTTTCCTTTATTCACTCTTGAGTTCCCTCTGGGTTAGTCTTCATTTCTAGAATGATTTATCTTCTTTATTTCTGATTTTATCTTGAGGTCTGTCACCTTATTTCTAAACTTTTTTTTTTTAAGATTTTATTTATTTGAAAGAGAGAGACAGCAAGAGCGGGGATATAAGCAGGGAGTTGCAAGGGGGAGAAGCAGGCTTCCTGCTGAGTAGGGAGCCCGATTTCGGGCTCGATCCCAGGACCCTGGGATCATGACTTGGGCCGAAGGGAGACACTTAACGATTGAGCCACCCAGGCGCCCATTTCTGAATGTTTCTAATTCTGATTTATGTTATTTCATGTTTTCTGTAACTTTAGAAAATGTTTTTCAGCTTTTGTTGAAACAACAGGTAACAGTTTTGATCTGTCATGTTGTTATGTTTTTCTCCTGTTGGGGGGGATTCCCTTCATGGATGTTATTCTAGTGTTTGTTTGTTTGTTTGTTTTCCTTATAAAAGCATTGTATGGGACTTTTTCTTGATCCTTTTATTTTGCATAGTTTATCTGTAAAGTTTTCCTCTATATTGCTTTTTAAAGAACTTTTTTTTTTTTTTTGAAATGAGTGATACATGTCTAAGAAGTTTAAGTACTCGAATTGAGATAGCAGAAGTTTTTCTGAAGTCTTAAAAAGATGAATTAACCTTCTGATCTCCCTGTTAATTCTTTTTGATGTCCATACTGTTATCACCGTATTTGGGGGTAGCCTTTCTGTCTGCTACTGTGTGCTTTTGACATAATCATATTAATTTTTGAAAGTTTTCTCTCACTGGCTTACTTTTTTAACTCATGTGTTAAGTTCCCCATACCGATCTTGAACTGACTTTTTCTACCAGAAACTCTCTTTTCTTTTAGCAAGGAATACTTTAAAATCTAGAATCTGAGTCGTTTGTGCAATTCAGCAATTTTTTCATGGCTATGCCTCTTGTCTGTCCCTGGTTTTAAAGTTATCCAAATAGTATCATGGTGAGCCTAAAGTGTATGCATTTAAAAGAAATCTGAATTCATACTGTAGCCGTTCACTTAATATATTTCTGAGGACGAATTATGTATCATGCATTTTTTTAAATAAGTCATTATTATTTCTATCCTTCATTCACAACATAAAGCCTTTTTTTTTTTTTAGGATTTTATTTAAATATTTGACAGAGACAGAGATCACAAGTAGGCAGAGAGGCAGGCAGAGAGAGGGGAGGAAGCAGGCTTCCTGCTGAGCAGAGGGCCTGAAGCGGGGCTTGATCCCAGGACCCTGAGATCGCGAAAGGCAGAGGCTTTAACCCTCTGCCACCCAGGTGCCCCCATAAAGCCTGTTTTAAGTTAAATCTCATTATTCCCTAACACGCTGTTCAAAATGAACCCTTTTTTTCATTCTTCTCTCAAAATTTGACCAGAATCATAAAATCACAGAATTTAGAAAGTGAATCTTAGAGCAATGATTTTGGCTTTTTGTAATTTCTTTCCTATATAGTGCTATTAAAGTGTTTTCCAATGCTATTTTAAGAAAGGCCACTTTTTTGAAAAAAAAAATTATTTAAAGATTTTTAAAGATTTATTTATTAATTTTGGAAAGAGAGTACACAGGAGCGGGGGTGGAGGGGAAGGGCAGAAGGAGAGAATCTCAAGCAGACTCTCTGCTGAGCATAGAGCCTTATGCGGGACAAGACCTCATGACCCTGAGGTCACCACTGGAACCAAAGTCAAGGGTCAGATGCTCAATGGACTGAGCCGCCCAGGCCCCCAAAATACCCATGACTGTAATAATACCTTCAAGCATTATATTTATCATTCATGGTAAATTTACAAGGACCTTCTAAAGTATATATTTAGAAGTGTATATTATTGCTATGGAATGTCAGACTTGTGATAATGGGAGACAGAGAATTGGATTGATGACAAAAGATCCAGGGTGAACAGAAGATTATCAAAAGGGTAGTCGTGATAAATTCTGGCCTTAACTTTGAAATCACACCAATGACTCTGGTCAAAGTCTCTGAACTTTTAAAACATGGTCCATCATTTTGCAGTTGCCATACTGTCTTACCCTGACCTCATCCTTGCCTTTGTGGTCAGAGTTATGGGAGTAAAGAACTAGGACACTACCTTCTCATTTTACCTTAATGACATTTAAGGGCTAACCCAAGGAATACTACCAAAACATCTAAAAGAGAAAAAATTAGTTCATTTAAGGGCTAACCCAAGGAATACTACCAAAACATCTAAAAGAGAAAAAATTAGTTCATTGAAACATCTGAGTGGTTACCCAGCTTACTACTGGCTATTTTTCTTTTCTGTTGGATGGCACAAAAGAATAAATCACTAAATCCTTGATGTGAGCTTTTTTTCTTGGTGATTTTGCATTTTGGGGTAAGTAATTTGTCTCAGATTGGAATGTATGAGAAAAATCTAGTTAACTAATCAGAGGTTCCTAGTTGTTGGGCTCCTGTTAATCAGAATTTTTACTGTATAATCATAATGTATTTTGGATTTTCTCATATATGTTATTTTTTCAACTCTTTGTGTAGGTTTTCTCATTACTTGATTATATCTGCCTACCATAGTGGTATATAAAACTGCATTTATAACAGAAATTCCTCCATCTTAGCAAATAAAATGAGAATATGGAAAGACAGTCGATAGTTGAAACATTATTGTTTCCTCTTGACTTGGCTTGGCATTTAGTGGGTTGCAGGTTTGGAATGAAGAGACACGAATATGATCATTTCTGTGATCCAAAATGACTAGTTTATCCAGCTGGAGACATGTGGAGTATGTGGTGTGCAGAGATGGAAGCCTCCGGCCATTTTGCTCTCTTGCAGAGAGTACTTTTCATGTGTTTTACATTTTGAGGGTCTCACAAAAGATTCTTTTTTTTTTTTTTAAATTATTAAATAAGGTTCTATTAGTAAAACTAAATACAAACATTTGATGGGGGGAGGTACTTTATGGGCCTCTGTCTTAGCTGAAGAGGTTTCTCATCTCTCATTCTGCCATTTTTAACTGGTAATTGTAGGCATTTGGGTTCCTATAATGTATTTTGAGGTCCTGTGGACCTAACTGTCTTACTTTTCTAGTGTTCTCTTTTTATCAGGACTTCTGCTTAAGAGATAAAAACTAACAGTTTTAGCACTCAGTCTGGTGTTTTACATTATTATTTTATTTAATCCTTCAGTCAAACTTGCAAGATGGTTATTATTTGATTGTCACACAAAGAAAAGGAGACTTTATTTGTTCAGAATCTAAAAATTCCCTTTTCTGGGGCACTTGGGTGGCTCAGTGATTGAGCCGCTGCCTTCGGTTTGGGTCATGATCTCAGGGTCCTGGGATCCAGCCCCGCATTGGGCTCTCTGCTCAGCAGGGAGCCTGCTCCCCCCCCCCCTCTCTGCCTGCCTCTCTGCCTACTTGTGATCTCTCTGCCAAATAAATAAAATCTTAAAAAAAAAAAAAAATTCCCTTTTCTTATGTGTTGGTTTTGGGCACAAGGGAAAATATACATCCTGAGTTTAAAGGTTATGGTTTTTCTGTGTATTTTATCTGAGTGATTTCATATATAACTTTTAATTTTCTCCTGTATTTAATGCCTTTGAAAATCTGTATCTCAGCCTGGACTCATCTTAGGACCTCTGGACCTCTCAGCTTCCTGTACAGTTTCATAGACATCTCACCCCCCAATTCTTTATCTTCTGTACATTGCTTCTGTTTATTCCCTGTTCTCCTTCCATCTTCTGCTCTGGGTGGGTTTAATCCTCTTGGTTCCTAATGGCTGAAAGACAGATCCAAGCAACATGCTGCAGTAGCTACTCTGGAAAATACAAGGAGAATGAAGCTTCTTTCCCAGTCCATGAGTCCTTTCAGGCACCAGTGCTAGTAGATAGAATATGAGGCATAAAATACACGATTTATTCTTTTTTTTTTTTTTTTTTAAAGATTTTATTTATTTAGTTGTCAGAGAGAGAGCAGGAGGGAGCACAGGCAGACAGAGTGGCAGGCAGAGGCAGAGGGAGAAGCAGGCTCCCAGCTGAGCAAGGAGCCCGATGTGGGACTTGATCCCAGGACGCTGGGATCATGACCTGAGCCGAAGGCAGCCGCTTAACCAACTGAGCCACCTAGGCGTCCCACGATTTATTCTTTATACCGATCTGACCAGAGGTCATGGGAGAATCAACAGTTCAGGGTCTGGCTCTAATGGTGCCAGGGATACATTCTGGTTTTCCGTTTTTCAGATTTAACCTCCATTCTTCACCCAGTAACCTTATTCTTTCCCTCAGCAGTCCTCACCTTTACTTCTCTAGACCGTGCCCTGTGGTGGTGCTCACTATATCATGTTTTGTTCTTCCCCTGATTAGTTTGTTGGCAAAATTCATTAGTATCTTGTTCATTATACTACTGTAAACACAGGGGTGGATCCGTTGCTTGGGAACTAAATGTGATATATTCAGAAGAGTTTTTGTTGGAACTGTAAGTCTACCTGGTAAATTCCCACTGAATTCTTGACTCATTTCTTGTAGTCACAAAAGATGTAAACATTCTGTACTTTCTTTTGTCTGTTTCCCTGAGGTATTAGTGACCACGTTCCCTTGAATTAGTGGATATCCTGTGGTTTTCATCCATGCCCCTACATTTAACTTGAAGCCTGGCACAGAGTTGGTATTTAATAAAAAAGGACATTTGTGTTGAACTAGGCAGTGTGCTGTAGGGGAGGGAGAATGCAAAGATTTATGAGGTGTTTTAAAGGGGAACCTACTGTTTAGGTTAGGTGGCAGGATACTATATATAAATATAATACTGTAGAAGTAGCTTTCCCAAAGAATATTGTTAATATCACACAGGAATTCTTCATTTGTTACTTTTCTTTGGCCCAACTCTGTTTCCTAGATCTTTGTGCACTTGTACTGTATACAACACTGTATATTTTAATGTATTGGCTCAAATGCTTTGCTTTTAAGTTGCTTTTGGTATGTAAATAATTAGTAAATATACATACGGGTTTTTCTTTTTATAAAGTTGTGACTGTATCAAGCGCTGTATTGTTTTTGTTACACATTTCTAATTGTGTTTCTCCACAGGCAGCAGAAGATGTCGTTTTCATTGGACCTGACACACATGCTATTCAAGCCATGGGTGACAAGATTGAAAGCAAATTATTAGCTAAGAAAGCAAAGGTTAACACAATCCCTGGCTTTGATGGAGTAGTCAAGGTGAGAAACTATGTTATTGTAATATACATGTCCTTAAGTCAAACGTTTTGTGAAAAGCGTAAGATAAAATGCAGTTATTACTAAATGCAATAATATAAAAATGCAAGATGAAATGCAAAGATATGCATGTGTAGGTTAAAATAAATCAATGTTGTTTACACTGGACTAGTCTTTTTTTTTTTTTTTTTAAATTTTATTTTTAAGTAATCTCTGAGCCCAACATAGGGCTCGAACTTACAACCCTAAGATCAAGAGTCGCCTTCTCCACAGACTGAGCCAGCCAACCGTGCCTGGATTATTTTAAATGGTATAAATTAAAAGGATTTTTACTTAAAATTAAGAGGATTTTACTTAAGCATTGTATTTCATGGTCAAGAAGTTTTTTTTAATGAAGTGTCATTGACACATAAAGTTACATTAATTTCAGGTGTACGACATAGTGATTTCACAACTCTATACATTATGCTCTACTCACTACAAGTGTAGCTACCATCTGTCACCAGACAACCCTCCTATAGTCCCGTTGACTGTAGTCCCTGTGCTGTAGCTTTTATCCCTGTGACTAATTCGATAAATGGAAACCTGTACTTCCCAGTCTCCTTTACCCACTTACCCAATCTGCCACACCCTTCTCTTTTGGACACTTACTAGTTTGTACTTTGTGTTTGTGGATATGAGATTCTACCTTTTTTTTTTTTTTTTCCCTTTTAGGTATTTTATTTATCTATGAGAGAGAGAGGGCACACAAGTGCAGAGGGGAGGAAGGCAGGGGGAGAGGGAGAAGCAGGCTCCCAGTTGAGCAGGGAGCCAGAAGTGGGGCTTGATCCCAGCACCAGGATCACAATCTGAACTGAAGGCAGACGTTTAACCAACTGAAGTCCCCCAGGCCCTAGGAGATTCTGCTTTTTGTTTATTTGTTTTTCGGATTCCGCATATAAATGAAGTCATATGGTATTTGTCTTTCTCTGACTTATTTTACCTAGTATAATACCCTCTGGATCTATCCATGTTGTGGAAAATGGTAAAATCTCTGTCTTTGTTAAGGCTGAGTTATAATCCGTGTGTGTGTGTGTGTGTGTGTATCATCTCTTCTTTACCCATTCATCTATCAGTGAATACTTGGGCTGCTTCCATGTCTCGGTTGTTGTGAAGAATGCTGCAATAAACATAGGGGTATATATATTTGAATTCATATATTTGTTTTCTTTGGGTAAATACCCAATAATAGAATCACTTATCATATAATATTTCTGTTTTTAATATTTAAAGGAACTTGAGGGGCATTGGGGTGGCTCAGTCGGTTAAGCTGCCTTCAGCTCAGGTCATGATCCCAGGGTCCTGGGATTGAGCCCCACATCAGGCTCCCTGCTCAGCAAGGAGTCTCCTCTCTCTCTCCCTCTGCCCCTTCCCCAGCTCATGCTCTCTCTCTTTCATTCTCACTCTCTCTCAAATAAATATGTTTTTTTTCCTTTTTTTTTAAGGTACTTCCATACCATTTTCCTCAGTGGCTGCTCTAGTTTGCATTCCCACTGACAGTGTAGGAGGGTTCTTTTCCCTCCACATCCTCACCAACCCTTGTTATTTCTGGTCTTTTTGATTCTAGCCATTCTGACAGGTATAAGGTGATGATCTCATTGTGGTTTTGATCTGCGTGTCCCTGATAATTAGTGATGTTGAGCATCTTTTCATGTATCTTTTGGCCATCTGTATTGTCTTTTTTGGACAAGTGTCTATTTAGGTCTTCTGTGTATTTTTAATCAGATTATTTGTATTTTGGTATTGAGTTGTATAGATTCTTTCTATATTTAGGATTTTAAACCCTTATTGGATATGTCATTTCAAGTATCTTCTCCTGTTCAGTCATGATTAATATTGACTCATACTTTCATAGGAAAAAACTTGATGATTTAAAAGATGTTCTCTTAGCGCTCTGGATTGCATTTAATGATGCATGTATGTGTTTAACGTTGTAACATTATGCTGTTCTATGTGCATCTTTGTGTTGAGCTTCTGTCCATATGCATAAAACATCAATTATAAATGTGTTTCTGGTAGTAAGTTTTATAGCTGTAGATGATTCTAGATCCCAAACATAACTCCTCATTAAGTAAGCAGCTTTCACAGCTGATGCCCTTGATCCCTCACCACATGGTGCTTCCAGTTTAGTGGAAAGAAATGTGGTCATTCTCTTTCTAGAGCACAGTAACTCCTTGTCACCGTAGCTGTCACCTTAGTCTCTCTTCCCTTTCACAGCCACAAGTCTTAGAAGAATTGTCCTTACTTGTTTTCCTGTCTGCACTGTTCACTTAATCATTAATCTACCACAGCCAGGCTTCTTTCCTCATTCTTATGGAAATTTCTCTTGCAGTGGCTACCAGCAGCCTTTCCTTCTCAGTAAATTCAGTATATAATTTGTAATCCTGGTCTTTAGCTCTTCAAAGCATTTGAGTCTCTTGGTCACTTTTTCTTTCTTGAAATATCTACTTCTGGCACATGACCCAGTTCTAGTTATGTTTTTGTATTTTTTGGCTTGTTTTGAATGCTTGTTCTTAGTCTTCATGCTGATTGTTCTTCCTATCTTTGTTCTGTAAATGTGGTTTTATTTTGGATTCTGAGTAGGAAATGTTTTCTTATTGTACACTCTCACTTCGGGGCAGCCTTACTTATTCTTACGGCTCGCATCTGAATTCTCTATATATTTATCTGGGCTAGTTCTCTCTTGAATTTCAAAACTGCGTGTGTAATTGCTTCTTAAATAGTTCTGCTTGATGCCCCTGAAGCATCTTGAAAGTGATAAGTTAAAAGCTAAGCTCCTAATTTTCTCTTTGATTAGCAATAGGCAAACTATGTCTCCATGCCCGCCTGATTTGTAAATAAAGTATTACTGGAACACAGCCATGCTCTCTCCTTTACGGATTGCCGATGGCTGCATTTTTCCACTAGTGATTGAGTTGAGAAATTGTGACAGACCACGTCACCCAGCAAACCTGAAATATTTATTACCTGGCCCATTCAGAAAGTGTTTGCTGATGCCTGCTGTAAGCGTCTCAACCTGTTTCTTTCCTGCCTGAGAAAGGGGTGGTATTTTCCACACTGTTTCTCAGCCTAGAACCTTAGAGGCTTCACCAGCTGACTCACCCAGGGGCCCCACCCAATTAACATTCAACACTGTTGTTTAAGTGACCTTTCAGAAATCCAGATTCAATCCTATGCCTGTGTTCAAAAACTCTTGAATGGCTACTAATTCAAATCCTTTAAATAGCTGGGCTTTGTTTTTTCTCTTCACACTGATAGTGTGCTGGTTTACCCTTTATATTGCGTATGCCAACCATATATGACGTCTTTCAGATTCTTGAAACTGAAATACTCATGAAATAGCTCATGAAATACTTCTTGGGTGAATAATCTCCTAGGAGATGAATTTTTACACATATAACCTTGGTATACACATTATTTGTCATGTAGTACATACTTACTAGACACACCAAAGAAAGGAAAGCATAATGAGAAACCAAGAGAAAACATAAAACAGACAATAGAAATAGATTCACATATGCTGAAGTTGATGATAACTGTGAAATAAGTATGTTTAATCTGTTAAAAAGGATTTTGAAGAAAATGTGGAAAAAATAAACATATAAGGAATTTCACCAGGGGCTCCTGGGTGGCTCAGTGGGTTAAGTTGCCGATTCTGGCTTTTGGCTCAGGTCATGATCTAATCCCTGAAGTCATGGGATTGAGTCCCATATTGGGTTCTGTGCTCAGTGTGGAGTCTGTTTTTCCCTCTCCCTCTGCTTCTTCCCCTGTTTGCTCCCTTTCTCTCTAAAATAAATAAATTTAAAAAAATTTTTAAAGAATTTAGCCAGGGAATTTGAGTCTCTAGTAAAATTAAATGGAAATTATGTAATGGCAAATATATGGAAGTAAGGACTTTAGATAGGTTTAATAAGAAACTAAATAGAGGGCGCCTGGGTGGCTCAGTGGGTTAAAGCCTCTGCCTTCGGCTCAGGTCATGATTCCAGGGTCATGGGATGGAGCCCCACATCGGGCTCTCTGCTCAGCAGGAAGCCTGCTTCCTTTCCTCTCTCTCTGCCTGCCTCTCTGCCTACTTGTAATCTCTGTCAAATAAATAAAATCTTAAAAAAAATAAACTAAGTAGAATATAGGATCCATGTGTAGTGTATATCAGTATTTCATTGCTTTTTATGGCTGAATAATATTCCATAGTAGGACTAAACCACCTTTTTTTTTTTTTTTTTAAGAAGCTATTCATTAGTTGATGGATGTCTGAATTCTTTCCATCTTTTGGTGATTATGAATAATGCTGCTACAAACATTTGTGTGCAAGTGTTTGAGTATCTGTCTTGAGTTCTTTGGGGGTATTTACCCAGGAATGGAATTGCAGGGTCATATGGTAATTCCACGTTTAACTTTTTGAGGAACTGTCA
This sequence comes from Taxidea taxus jeffersonii, assembly GCA_003697995.1. NCBI lineage: Eukaryota > Metazoa > Chordata > Mammalia > Carnivora > Mustelidae > Taxidea > Taxidea taxus. Next base: position 14,023 of record RCUC01142451.1, read on the forward strand.
GACATCCAGGCCTTTGTATAATCCTCTCTTCAGTTTGGGTAAAACCTGTGACTTTCTCCTCTAACTGTTAGAATGGCAAAGGGTGATGGCATGTCACTACCTGAGCTGGGTTATGTTATAGGGCAAAGGTGATTTGCTATCACTGCATTAAGTTGCATTGTAGGGCAAAGTAATTGTGTGTTACTGCTGTGAGTATGTTTCATTATATGAGACTCCATCTTAGGAGACTAGAGATCAAATTCTAGTTTTTCACTTGATGACATTAGCAGCCATGTTGAGGAAGTCCACATGACAGTAAACTTCATTTAGCTTCTAAGGATCTGAGTTAGGGCAGTGTCTGTCTGAGAGCTAGCAAAAAGGTCGGGTGTTTAGTCATGCAGCCACAAAGAAATCAACTCTGCCAACCATCTGAATGAGCCTGGATTTGTCCCAGTTGAGCCTCCAAATTAAAAGGCATTATAGCCCACACCGTGACTGCAGACTTGAAAGACCGAGCCGAGTATGACAAGTCTTTTTTCTTTAGTAGGCTGTCAGCTGGTTTTGTTTTGTTTTTTTTTTCCATTCTTGTTTTAGAGAGCTGTATCAAGTTCAGGTGGTGGTTTGGATGGGTTATTATGAACTGGGATCTATTTCGCCCCAGTATTTCTGCCAGTATAGTTTCAATCTTTTTCAACAAAATATTTGGCCTTCTAGAGATCTTCAGTGTGGGCTTGATTTTGGTCAGAAAGGTAGTAATGAGTCAGAGTCTAAGTTAATTCTGTCTTGATGAATAGCAGAGTCCTCAGGAATTCACACATGTGGTCATTAGGAGAGTATATGATCTGGAAATTCTGTTTGTCCTACATATTCTTTCTCATGAAGTCAGTGGGTATGGTGTCTTGTAAGAAGAAGATGACGTAAGCTGAAATCAAGAGTCAGATGCTTAATTGACTGAGCTACCAAGGCACCTCTCAAGAGATTGCTTTAATGTCTGGAGTAGAAACATCTCGCTTTATCTGTAAGGCCATCAGTTTATTCTGCTTCTTACTCTGCTTTTGTCTACAGACTCTCTCAAAACTTATAGTATCAAATTAAAGATCTGTCTCTGTGACTATTTCCATCTAGTTTTTGCTTGTTTATAATATTTTCTGTTTCTGGCTTAAGGCTACTCACAAAAGTGAGGGAGGAGCTGGATCACAACTGCTTTGGTGTCTACTCCTGAATGCATAAAGGTACTAAGGAGCCTGTTTCTGAGGTCCCCAATAGATGTCTCCTTTCTTTGCCAGCACAACTAGATTAGAGGCCAACCTATGTTCATAGGAAAGATTCTGATAGTAGCTCTCAATGGGAAAGATAGGACCTTTCCCATTCTTTCCAGTTTTTCTAAACTTGTCTGGTTTCCTGTGCAATTAGGAGTCTTAAGTCACTCTTAGGTCTTCTATTTTCCCCTTGTATCCAGTATGTATGTATGTATGTATGTATTTATTTAATCTGTGGTTCTTTTTTTAAAATTTTTAAATTAAAAACATTTTTTTTTTTTGAAGATTTTATTTAACACAGAGACAGAGTGCATAAGCAGGGGGAGCAGCAGAGGGAGAAGCAGGCTGAGCAGGGGGCTCAACATAGGGATTGATCCCAGGACCCTGAGATCATGACCTGAGCTGTAGGCAGATGCTTAACTGACTGAGCCACCCAGGCACCCCTTTTATTTCAGGTTATTTCTTTCTTTCTTTTTTTTTTTTTTTCTTTTAAGAGAGCACTAGAGAAGAGAGAGCCAGCACAAGTAGGAGGCAGAAGGAGAGGGAGAAGCAGGCTCCCTGATGAGTAGGAAGCCCAGTGTGGGGCTCGATCCTGGGATCCTGACCTGAGCCGAAGGCAGATGCCCAACCTACTGAGCCACCCAGGCGCCCCTTATCTCAGGTTCTTACTAGCAGTATTAGTCAATCATATAAATCTGGGGACCCTGGATTATTTATACATTCCCCAATTTCTCTCTGTAAATTTCTGTCTAATCTTTGTAAGCTTTGGGAAGTCTTTGGTAATGCTTCTTAGTTCAGAATGAGACCAAAGTTTTAATTTAGCCATCAAGGCTGACCCAGTTCTGAAATTAGCTTAATTTTATTTATTTATTTTTTAACTTTTTAATTTTTAAATAAACATATAATGTATTATTAGCCCCAGGGGCACAGGTCTGTGAATCACCAGGTTTACACACTTCACAGCAGTCACCATAGCACATATCCTCCTCCTCCCCAGTGTCCATAACCACACCACCCTTTCTCTACACCCCTCCCCTCAGCAGCCCTCAGTTTGTTTTGTGACATTAAGAGTCTCTTTTGGTTTGTCTCCCTCCTGATCCCATCTTGTTTCATTTATTCTTTTCCTACCCCCCAACCCCCACCCCCATTGCATCTCTACTTCCTCATATCAGGGAGATCATATGATAGTTGTCTTTCTCCGATTGACTTATTTTGCTAAGCATAATACCCTCTAGTTCTATCCATGTCATCGCAAATGGCAAGATTTCCTTTCTTTTGATGGCTGCATAGTATTCCATTGTATATATATATACCACATCTTCTTTATCCATTCATCTGTAAAGAGCACACAAGCAAAGGGAGCAGTAGAGGGAGAAGGAGACGCCGACTCCCCACTGAGCAGGGAGCCCAATGTGTGGCTCAGTCCCAGGACCCTGGGATGGTGTCCTGAGCCGAAGACAGTCGTTAGCCATCTGAGTCACCCAGGCGCCCCTAAATTTCTTTTTTTCTTAACAACTGTTTTCTAGTTTTTTCCCCCCAAGTAATGTTACCTAATTTGAGTAAATTAATGTGGTTTCAGTTCGTTACATTTCTTTTTTTTTTTTAAGATTTTATTTTATTTATTAGAGAGAGAGAGAGCACGAGCACAGGCAGACAGAGAGGCAGGCAGAGGCAGAGGGAGGAGCAGGCTCCCTGCCAAGCAAGGAGCCCGATGTGGGACTCGATCCCAGGATGCTGGGATCATGACCTGAGCCGAAGGCAGCCGCTTAACCAACTGAGCCACCCAGGCGTCCCCGTTACATTTCTTTTTAAAATGTTTCTTCCTTTCCCATTTGAATATTTAGGCTAGTGTATGGAGGGTGTATAGAGATGGTTTTCCACAGTCTTTGAAAACCTTGTCTGTGGTTTTCATTATGTCTTGTTCTTGAATCATTCTTTCGATTAGAGAGAAACCACATTATTTTAAGGTATAATCCTCAGGTAGTCCTCTGATAACAAGTATTTGCCTTTAACAAGTTCTTTTCTATTCAACATCTTATTAACTTGATCTCCAGTGCTTGAGAGCATTGCAGGGTATGCATCTGAAGCTGGTCGAAGACAGAGTTTGGAATCCCAGCCCACTTGTTTAACAAAGAATAATGAGCTACAGACTCTGATTTCAAAGGGTTTTAAGTCCCCTTAGGTGACCTACAAGTAGACAGGCTATTTAATACATTTTAATAATTCGAAGCTCAGAGTGCATGGGAGCTCAAGGAGAAGGGCCGCCTAACCTAGTTTGAGGACGCTATGGCAGATGGAAGTGATAGCTAAGCGATACCTAAAGTTTGAGTAGTAGTGAGTTAGCTAAAAAGTGATGGGAGACAAGCTTTTTTTAAAAAAATATTTTGTTTATTTGACAGAGCGAGAGATCACAAGTAGGCAGAGAGGCAGGCAGAGAGAGGGGGAAGCAGGCTCCCTGCCAAGCAGAGAGCCTGACTCGGGGCTGGATCCCAGGACCCTGGGATCATGACATGAGCCTAAGGCAGAGCCTTTAACCCACTGAGCCACCCAGGCGCCCCAAGACACAGCTTTAAGGCACACGAGAACACCTTATTCTCGTAAAGTTTGTTGCTGAGCCCCTATGTGAGCTTTAGAAAAGTGCTGGTCTGAATACCCGAGGCCGTAGAAAGAGTGAGCTGGAGAGAAAATGAGGATCCAGATATCTGTGGCCCTGACTTTGACCCGCCTAGGTTTGGGAGTGGCTCTGTTTGCATTGGGAGTCTCTGAATGGTTTCCTGTAAAAAAGCTAACATGATAAAATTGTAGAATCAGATAACTTACTTTGGTTTGTGATGTGGAAAACGGATTGGAGCAGTGCAAAACGAGGTTGGCCAGTGAGTTAAAAGTGCTTTTCCTGGGCACGGAATGATAGATGCCTAAAATAAAGTAGAATTTGTCGTTTCTCCGATCTGGTACACATCAAGAGTGGGGCAGTGGGAGGAATCACTGCATTTCGTTGTGATAACAGCATCCCTGCTTTGGGGGAAGTTCATTAAACTTCTCTGAGTTCCTGTTGCCCTTTACATCTCAGAGCAGAGTGTGGTAATGTATTTGAATGAGGTTGGTAAATTTCACAGTATAGGCTTAAAGTAGTCATTGTTTTTGTCACCTAATTAGCCGGATTTTAAAAACTGTACTCTTGCTTTAGCAAAAAGAACCAAATAATAACAACAAAAACTAGCATAAACGGAATCATTTTAAAAACCAAAATAATCAAAAAATTGAAAAGCTGTGTCCTGGTAATTACAAAGTACATTATTAGACATCAGTATCCTTTTGCCCTGCTAAACCAAGAATGACTCTCCTGATGATGCCTCAAAGGCTTTATATTTTTAAAAAAGGATTCAGTTACGTTTACTGTGCTGTTGTATGGTTATAAAAATGTCTACAAAGTGTTAAAATGGTATAAAAACGTTTGGGAAGATTTGAAAGGATATTCAGACAGAGTCTTCTGCTTGATTCAGAGTTGTCCAGAAAACACAATCAGCTAGAACCCACTTCCTGAACTCAGGACTGTTGAAAGTTTTTGCTTTACTTTTACAAGAATGCAGAATGGTTTGAGGATGCTTGTTGTGTACAGATAAGCGTTTACCCATAGCATATAGAAGCAGTAATCCCCCTCCCTCCAACAGTTGCTGATTTGTTCTAGAACCAGTTGAGGAAAGTAAACTCTTAAGTAGCTTTCCATGTGAATGAGTAGAAGGACTCTCATCCAGTGAGTACAGAATTCAGGGTTGGTAAGTAGGCTGTATTGTAGCAAGTGAGAAAGGAGAGTTTCCGTCTCAATCACTGTTGGAGTGAATTGGGTGTTTAGCATCAGGGATAACTATTTAAATATGCCTGTACTTATTACAGTTTTTGGTTATCTTCCCCACTCTTCTTCCCTACCCACCAGCCACAATGAGTGCACAGATCGTCTGACCCTGTGGAGTGTCCTGGGGATGCAGGTGCACATTTTTTTTGCGGTATTGCAATGCTCATATTAATTCTGCATTATACCGGTTCAGAGGCTGAATGATGACCACAAGATACCCAAACCAAAGACTGGCAGGCAAGGAGCAGACTTGGCACTTTGTGGTGGTGGGCTGCCCATTTTATCACATGTTGCCAGGCATACTGTGTGCCAGGCATACTGTGTGCCAACTAATTTCATCTTCTCAATGACCCTAGGAGATAGAAATTGCTACTATCTCCATCTTACAGATGAGGAAACCAGATTCCAGGGAGGCACCCAGGGAGGTAGCGGGCTCACTCTCCGAGAGAGCCAGTGTTGAGCCCGTGCCTTTTGGCCCAAGCACCGTGTTCTTATCCTTTGCACTTTGATGCCTCCCGGGTGGGGGCTGGAGAGTATGAACAAATAGGCTTGTAGAAAAGGCACCCGAGGGGCACCTGGGTGGCTCAGTGGGTTGAGGCCTCTGCTTTCGGCTTGGGTCATGATCCCAGGGTCCTGGGATCGAGCCCCGAATCGGGCTCTCTGCTCAGCAGGGAGCCTGCTCCCCTCATCCTCTCTCTGCCTGCCTCTCTGCCTACTTGTGATCTCTCTCTCTCTGTCAAAGAAATAAATAAAATCTTAAGAAAAAGAAAAGGCACCTGATTTTTCTTAGCCCCTTATGACATTTTTGTGATCTGCTTACTTGTTTCTAGCAACATCGCCCACCCCTCCTATCACCGAAGTTGGTTTTTTTTTTTTTTTACTGTTTTGCCCTTGGGTTAAATGATAGAGTTCCTTTAATGTAAGTTGTACTGAAAAAGAGGGGTAAAAGAGATGGCTAGTGGTTCTGGTGCTGTCTTTGCTCTTTCTCCATTTCTGGAACTGCTGGAACTATATGGTTTAATATTTACCTCATCAGGGTTCCCAAGTGCTCTGTAACTTCAGACCCAAGGTGGGCTTTCTTCATACTGGGATTATAGGCTGTGATTACAGAATGAATCACAGGGATTTGAATCCAATGATATTGTTGGACCATTCCTTTTTCCTGCTTCCTGCTTTGAAGCCGTAAAGATATGGTTGCTAATACTTGCTTTCATTTGGTTTTGTGCTTTTCAGTGTTTTTTCAATTGTATTAACTTTTGATATGAAAACAGAAATATTCTATGTTCTTCATTTGAAAATTGCATAAAGGTATCAGTAGCATTAGATTTGTTTTATTGCTTCTGTTGAAATTTTTATATTTGATTTTTCTTTGATTTTCAGGGGATCGTTGTACTACCTGTTAGACATTTTCTTTTAATAAATTACAGAATATCATTGAACACTTCCTCAATAGAATATGCTGTCTTAATCCCTATAGTAATTTTCATATGTTGTATCATATGTCATACAGTTACTAGATGTGGGGAATATCTTAAGAATGTTCTGGAGGGGTGGTGTGTTGGGGGCTCAGTCAGTTAAGTGTCTGCCTTCAGCTCAAATCTTGATTTTGGAGTCCTGGGATTAGGGGATCCCTACTTAGAGGAGTCTGCTTTTTCCTCTCCCTCTGCTCCTCCCCCTGCTTGTGCTCTCTCTCTTGTTTATTACTCTCTCAAATAAAGTCTTACAGAAGAAGAATAAAAAAAGAATGTTCTAAGGGTGCCTGATTGGCTTAGGAGATGTGACTCTTGTGAGCCCCACATTTGGTGTAGAGATTACTTAAAAATAAAATCTTTTCAAAAACCCCAAAAGTTAGTTCTAAAGCTAAGAGTAAATAGAATCGGTTCTACTTTTTCTTCAAATATTACCAGGTTGGATCTATGAAGAAGTAATGATGTTTTGCTTAAAAGAGATTTGTTTTATATAAACAAAGAGTGAAGTATATTTGGTAAAATAAAATTTAATACTTACTTTACATTTTTATTAAATGTCTGTTTTCTCTTACATTTTAGTATAAACTTGTGGCCCTTCAATTTGAAAACATATTGTCATATAAAGTTTGATCTTTTGACTGACAGAGGAGCCCCCTAGGCGCCCCTGATCTTTTAAACTAATGAAATATGCATTTAAAATTACAGTTAAGGGACACCTGGGTGGCTCAGTTGGTTGGACGTCTGCCTTCAGCTCGGGTGGTGATCCCAGAATTAATAGGATTGAGCTCCTACTCAGCTCCCTACTTAGCTAGGAGTCTGCTTCTTCCTCTCCCTAGGCCATGCCCCCTGCTTATGCTCTCTCACTCTCAAATATTTTTTTTAAAAAAGAATAAAGTTACAGTTAAGGACTATTTTTTTAAGAATAGGCTCTAAAAACAAAAAAGAATGGGTTCTGTGAAACCCACCCACGTTTCAAACATTCTATGTTGCAGGATGCAGTAAGAAAAGTCCTTGACTGAGGGTTGAAAGACAAGGGAGGAGGCTACATGTTGGGGGCGGTTTTGCCCAGCAGCAACGGTATTTCATGAAGTGCGCTTCGGGATGCACGGAAGCTAAACCCAAGCCTAGCTGGTTCTTGAGCTCCTGTTCCCAATCACCGTGTGGCACTTGCTTGCCATATATCACGTAGACGTGCGAATTTGAACAAGCCACTACCTCTCCTTGGATGTAAGTTTATTCACTTACAGCTGGAGATGAGCAGTTCTGTTGGTGCTGGAGCAGATCCTTCAGGCAACGGACTGGTTTCTGTGGAAGCTGATGGATAGTTGTTTATTCATTCAACAGATAATGTGTTGATGTATCGCTTTGCTAAGCCCTGGGGGGTTCTTAGAGAGCCGCTGACCTAGTCCTTGCTGTCCTGGAGATTAAGTGACAGGGCCGTCATAATTGAAGGACAGTGTAATCTGGTCACGCAGCAGTGACACCTCACCTGGTGCGGGAGGACTGGAAAGGCTTTCTGGAGAAAGTGACATTTCAGTGAAACTTGAAGCACGTACCCCTGAGTTTAAGAGAAAATGGTAATTTTTCTCTCCTAGGCCCCTGCTTCCCAGCTAAACTCACATCCCTCTTGCCCCTCTCTAAACTCTTCATTTGTTTCTTGGTTCCATCAGGCGTTCGTTCAGCAACAGCTGTTTCCCGAACGACGACGATGTCCCAGGCAGTTCTAGGAATTTAAACCTACCCCTGAGCCAGTTAGAGATTTTTGCTTTTATGGAGCTTATACCTTAGTGCGGTGGGGAGCTGCAGAGGGTAGACAGTACTCAAAATCATAAGTAAATTATATGCTCCGATCCTTCAAAATGCAGCCATCGTGAGGGCTTTTCATTTTCTTGGTCTTAGGCTCCAGCGCAGGCCTGCTCCACTCAGCGCGAGGCTGGCGGGTCAGGCCCAGCCCCCGGGCTCTGTTCCTCCTGGCTTTCATCTGTCCCGTCTCTTTCCCAGGAGAAGTTTCCTGGAGCTCTAGTTTTGGGATGGACATTCCCTGCTGTCACAGGCCCTCTTCACTTTTTCTGCGTCGCGTGCATCTTGGCCATGGCTTCTTAGCAGCTGTATAGTCATTTAAGGGCCCGCCTTTCCCACCACACTGAAAATTGCATGGAGGCTGGGATTGTGCCTTTCCTGTGCCCTCCTGTCTTCAGGGCCTGGTATTCGCAGACAGGCCCGGGAGCTGGAGAATGCCCGGCGGGCTTGGGGGTGGGAAGGAGAGTCAAGGTGGGAAGAGACCCGGGCGAGCCTGGTGGTGCAGGCCAGCGGGCGGGACCAAGGGCTGACACTAAGTCACTTTTGAGCGTGGCTACAATGCAACATTACCAGACGCTGGCAAAGATTGGGAGAAGGGAGAGCCTTTATTCTCTGCTCATGGGAACGTCCAGTGGTGCAGCCACTGAGGAAAACAGTTTGGCAGTTCTTCAAAAGGTTACATATAATGTTACTGTGGGACCCTGTGACCTCGCTCGTAGTTATATGGCCAGAATAGATATGTCTGTCCACAGATGCCCAGGGGAGCATTTTTCATAGTAACCAAAAGTTCAAAACAGTCTACATGTCCTACAGCTGATGAATGGATAAAAAAATGTGGCGTATCCGTACGAACGCATGATATTTAGCAATCAGAGGAATAATACTGATACATGAAAAAAAAGATAAGGTCACACTATACGTATTCTCCTACAACTTGCTTCCCCCCCAGTGCACACTATATTTGAGGTATTCTCAGAGTATAGGGGTGACCTTCCGAAACCCCCGTCCTCTTTCTCCGGCACAGAGCCAGGGCGTTTGGAACTCTGTGCTGAGTCCCGAAAGGTCCAGCCGATGGGCCGTGCCCGCCACTGGACTTCATGCTGTCCTTCTCTGCCACTTGCTTTTGTCTTCAGTTTCCACCTCATGGACTCTCATGGTTTCTAGAACATACGAAATACCTTTGAATTTGGGTTTTGTTCATGTTGTTCTTTCTCTTTAGACTTCTTTCCACCAAATCTTCCCAAGGCAGTGTTTGTTCTCTTTAGGCTTCAGTTTACATTTTACTTCAGAAGGACTCTTTCATTTTCTTCTTTATTCACAACAAATTTATTAAGTAACCTCTGTCCCCAACGTGGATCTGGGACAACTCACAACCCCATGATCAAAAATCACATGCTCTACTGACGGAGCCGTCCGGGTGCCCCGAGAAGAACCGTTTCTGGGCAGCGTGGTAACAGCACATTCTGTCTGTCTGTCTCCCGCAGTCCCAGTTGTTTGCGTGTAGCGTCCGTCTCAGCTCTCAGTTGGTCTGTTTGCTCTTTCGGTTTCTCTTACTAAGGAAGCCTGTAAGTTCCATGAATGCAAGAGCTATTTCATGTAGTGTCACGTGCGGTTCAGCCTCATCTTTTCAAAGACTGTGGCCTATTCCATTTCATGTATGTATCCTTTTTGGTACCAGTCCCTTATTGAAGGCCTTCAAAGTTGTTCTTCGGATTTTCGTATCAAAACACCAGCAACAAATGAAAAATTATTGATTTATATATCTCTGTGTGTGCATGCATGTACATACATCTGTAGGAGAGCTTTCAAAAAATGAAGTTGCTGGGTTGAAAGATTGAGGTCTTCAAACTTTTGATAGATACCAACAGTTCTTAAAAAGATTGTGCCGATTTCATAGGACATCAGTAGTGAGAGTCGTGTCTGCTTACCATCAGGCCTTCACTTCTGGCTCTTGGCAGGTTTTGGCAGATCAGCTGCGGTGTCTCCTTGTTTTAGCTCGTATACCTCTAATTATGACTGCAGCTGTACATATTTCATATATTGTGGGTTTCATTTTATGGAAGCTTCTCATTTAATATTTGGTCCATTTTCCCTGATAATTGTTGATCTTTTTCTTTTTGATTTAAGGCTTTTTATTAAAAAATGTTTTCCTGTCTAGTCTTCTAAGAAAGTTGTACTGTGTCATACGTCATTGTCATTGAATTTGGAACTATATAGGGCTTTTAATCTCTTTATGTAGCCTGATAATAGCTAAGTATGCTAAAAGAACACATTAGAGACGATTGTATTCAATAGCTTCTTGTTGAAACTGACAGTAGTATGTAAGTGTCCAGTATATAATATGTCTTGAATAAAATATCTTGGGATAAATGAGTGACAAAGGAAAAATGACTTTTAAAGACAGTTTGATTTTATTTGGAAGTTTATTTAGTAAAATTTGCTTTTCGTAGTAAGAAATACTTTTGTCTTAAGAGTTGATAAAAATATAGGTTGCCCAGTTAAACCTGAATCTTAAATAAAGTATTATTTTTTTAAAAGTATGTCCCAAATAATGCATCATAGTAAGGAAGCTTAACATATCTATTAGTTAAAAGACAAGATTGTTTTGAGACAGTTTATAGAAGTGTTGGATTTGTGGTAGTAACCAAAAAAATTTTTTCTTGAAGTTTTGCTTTGTGTAAATGTATGTGCACACATACATTCATAATGTGTATATGATAAATATGACTAATGAATTCTGTGAATTATCTTTTAATATTTGCCTGTTTGTCAGTTCTCTCAAGGTAACAGACCTTTGTGACAGCAGTTTATTTTCTCTCCGAATATACTTTGCAAATATACTATTACACATCTGAAGGAAAAGACATGTTAAAAGTTTCCTTCTAGGCTCTTATGATGCAGCCTCCACCAGCCAGCGCTCTTCCTGTATTTTGTTCGGGAGGCACTAATTGTCCGCATTTGGCAGGTTTAACACTTCCTGACGGGGAGGCTATTAAGGGGAAGTATTCTCCAGGAACTGTCACTGGCTGGAACAAAGAACCTTCAAACTGAATGTGTGGAAACCACTAACATTCTTAAATGACCTTTTTCATGGATTTTTATCCCTTTAAGCTAAAATTTGGAGAATGTAGGGCCAGCGAGAACAGCAAGGTGTAATAAAGCAGTAAACCTTGATTTTTGGGAGAGTAGAGTGGGAGGTATAGATTTATCTCTGCCTTGAAAACAATTGTTATTTGGAAAATCTCATTAGCAGATGTGACTGCTTGGAGTTAAAAAAAAAAAAAAAGACTTAAAACTGATGTCGCTTTCAGGACCGCTTTGAACTTAACAAGCACCTATTTGTGGAGCAGACTGGCTAATGAAAGGAAATTAAATTTTTCTGACAACTTCCCCTGCCAGCCTCCTTATTCAGGGGATGTTATTAGGTACTGAAGACTTTTAGGGAAGATTTTTTTTTTTATTAGGCATAAATGAACCAGTTATAAACATCCCCCGCCCCTCCTTTTGGGGGAGGATTCTGACATGGTTACTCTACATTTTTAAATTACTAGCTTAAAAGCTTGCAAAATATGGGCCTTCGCTTTAATATTTTAAAGTAATTTTCCAAAAGTTCAGGTATTCTCACTAGCTAATGGTTTCAAAACATTGTCATTTCTTGTGATTAGTTTACATCAATGAGTTGTAAATAAATGCCACTTTACTAGGGAGGCTTGGGCTTAACACCTTCTTTTAAGCTTTTTCCTTATTGTTCTCTGGAAACCTATGAGGAGTGTCCTGTGCTTTTGCATTAGGTGAGCATTAATGATCAATGAAATGGTTTAGATTCAAGGGAACTTTTTCTCCTCTCAGTTGCATTGGTTGGTATTTATCAGTAATTCTTATATTGATCAACTAACTCTTACCTTGCACTTCTTTGGAAGGCATTTGCTTTCCTTGGCTTTTTTGAAGCTTCCCCCCACAAGTTGTTCATCGAATTTAAGGTTTTAAATTACGTAACAAGATGTACCTAGTAAAGACAAAATATGTACCAGAAAAAAGGATGAAAAGAAAAGAGTAATGGAGATTTCTAAAGGAATTTGTGGGGGGACAATTGGCAATTCCTGTAGATACTGGAAATTTACTTTTTATTTCTAGAAAATCTTGAGCCTCTCCCAAACAATAGAGAATCAACTCCCCCTGCTGACAGAATGCAGGAAAACATGACATGTAAATATCAGAGGGAAAGAAACAAGCTGGCTGTAGACAAGCTTTAATGATCTGATTTATGATTCGGTATTGATGGTAAACATCTAAATTCTGCTGTTAAATTCCAGCAACTGCACCAGATCATTTGGCAATTCTGGTTGTGCTTCCTGCCGGCTCATTTCAAACTGCTTTGAGTTTCTTAATATAATAATGATGAGGTAGAATTTACATTCCACTTATGGTATTAATTTTACATTTCTCTGAATGAAAAGAGTTAGAAGGTTGTAAAATTGAACATTAAATGAATCAGAGGAGACAGTAGTGCAATATATGACTGCCCTGAAGACATTGTGCAGTGGCTGATGGGATTAATGTTGGGTCTCATTTCCTGCTTTTACAGGATGCAGATGAAGCTGTCAGAATTTCAAGGGAAATTGGTGAGTTCTTAAATTAACTTTGGTAGCGTTTCTAGGTCTTTCAGCAGATACGGTTGAGTAAACATGTAATAAGTGACCCCACAGAGCAAATAATATTTTAATACTTTTAGGATTTTGATTACTTGTCCCTTTGGAAGAATGTATCAGCTGACTTACCATGTTCTGTTATGAAACATAAAGTGAACGTTAAAGAGTATTCTGACTTTAATTATAGCTCTTTTGTAAGTTGAAATCATAGGCTAGGTAGAAGAAGGAGTTGTCTTAACTCTTGAGCTTGGATGTAATATAAATTTTATGCACTTACTTTGTAGAATACAATTTATTAAAGACACAGATAATTAAAATGAAGATTTCCTCTTTGACAAAGCCCTTCAAGTTTCTACCTTTTTTTAAGATGTTAAATATAAACTTTTAATAACCGTGCTAGGAAAAAGGATGTGAGAAATCAGAACTGAATATTATAAATTGGAGTAAAACATAAACTGAAGGACGTCTGAATGACTGTTTTCTTGACTGTTTTAGGTACAGTTACACTGGGCAGGGCTTATCAACTTTTATTTTTTAAAAAATGTTCCTGTTCATGACAATCCTGTTTTCAGTATTTGCTAATTAAAAAATGTATGAGGGCATACTGTTATCAGTAATTAGCAATACTATTAAATAATTTCACAGTTGTATTAATCAAATTAGTATTTGTACACATCTGACAGAACTTCTGTAGGTATGTGAGAGGAATCAGACAATTCTGGGCATCTTAGCTAGCTTTCCTACTTGGGTAGGGCCAACATTTTCAGCATCCCACATTAACATTTCTTTAGTCCTGTTTTCTCATTAAGATTGATGATTCAGAATTATTTTTTTCACTGGGAGAGCATTTGATTTGATAAAATTTACATAGTTTGTGTGTGTGTGTGTGTGTGT
>RCUC01142452.1:0-13851 GCA_003697995.1 Taxidea taxus jeffersonii
AGTTGTGGGTGACAGTAAAAATAAAAAGGTTAGAAAACAGGGCTCTGTACCATCTTAAAGGAGGGCTCATTGGAGTTAGAATCCCTGACTCTACCACGTGTATGAAGTATTTGCTGTGTCTCTAATTTAAATGTTCTGGTTATAAAGTGCTTGGGTCACACTTTCTTTCACTTAGTATGCTGTAAACTTTGCCCTGACATTGTTTATTCATAGGGAGAAGTCCAAGGCCAAGTTAGAAGTAACTTGATCTTCTTTCCTGGATGCCTGAAAGACTTGCTTTATTATGAAGGCGCGTAGTTCTTCTTGGGGTATTCTGTGCTCTTTGGGTCCCTAGCTCAAAGTCTTTTATTTCTGGAGGTTACCTGAATGATAGCTTTGAAGTTTTTGTTTTGTTTGGTTTATTTTTGGTTGGAGTTTCCTCTCTTTAATTATCTATTGTGTGTGTGTTTTATCTGGCCTGTGTGTTATAAAGCTACTTTCTCCTTGATCCTTTTAATTCTTTATAAATTCCTAATTATGCTTGCTTTCTCAATCCTGTCCTCCATGGCTCATCCTGTTTGTTTCCAGCCATGGCTCGGTCACTTTGGGCTGCATCTCTACCACTGTCATTTCTGTGATTCTTGTATAGTCTCCTTCCCTTCACTTCTGGCCCGAAACAACTCCTAGTTCATCATTTTATGTTGTTGTGCCATATTTCCAAACTCAAATTTCTGTTGTCCACAGGTTGATTGTTCTACTTTTGCTTTGAATGTATTGCACTTTCTATTTTGTATAATTTTCATCTGTTCGTTGTTTTTTGGTTTGTTTTTTGCTGTATGTTTATCTTCTTCCTTTTCCTCACTTTTTTTTTGGTGTATTTTACAGATCGTGTACTAATACGTTGATGTTGTTATTCCTACTACTCACCTCGGAATTGAGTTTCTCCTGGACCATATATTTAGGGTAGAGCTGACTAGGGCACTGTTTCAGGCTAAAGGGAATTCTCTCCTTAACATAGAAACTCCTTATGACCCAGAGAAAGAATGTGTGTGTGTGTGTGTGTGTGTGTAAGCAAGAGAGAGAAATTGAAAGTGCGTGTTCACCTAGCCTCTCCTCCTCCCTAGCCTGCAGAGATGGGCAGTCACTCGCCTTTCCGTATTTCTCTTCTCCGAGGGCTTCATCACCGTGCGTGCTTCAGGCAGAGATGGTGATTCTGGTCGGTTCCTCACTGACGCACCTTAGAATTCACCACTTAGTTGGAAACCTGTGCTCTCCCACGATGGTGGAGCTCTCCCGTAGCTCTCCCTGCTCTGGCTTACTCTAGCCCCACTGGATCCAGTGGCATATGGCAGCCCATGCGGATATCTTGCCATTTGGGATTTCCGAGGACTCCTGAGTTCATCAGAGATGGGCTGCTTTCGCATCTCATGGTACCCTTGCTGCCTCGGGGTGATTTCTGAGAGGATAAGGGGAGGGGATGTCCATTTCCATTATCGTTGAAGAGGTCTTCTGTGGCTCTCCAGTACTCTTTAACCTTGCCAACACGCCTGCCAGCATGTACCCCAGAGTTAGACTGGCTGTGAAGATGAGTTGGAGAGTTCCTGGCCCGGAGCTGGGCCCAGGCAGTGTAGTGAGAATGAACGACAGGGTCTAGAGCCAGAATTAAGTGTACTGAACTGAGGCCTTCTGAAGGCGATGGCAGTAAAGTCCATTGCTGGCCTTCGTCCCTACCCGGGGAAGCTTTTATCGCTCTGTTGCTTTTAGTGCGATCTGATTCCAAGGTCCTTGCTTCATTGACCCGCGGGAGTCACACACTCAGCTTTGTCTCAGCCTCCATCAGAGGGACTGGAATGACCCAAACCCAAGAGAAGGAGGGGAGAGGGGACAAGAAACCCAGTCCTCCCTGGTCTTACTGTCCTCCTGTCCTGACTTCGAATTCTTAAGGGCATCGTTTCCTTGATGCATCACAATTGTTGGGAGCTGCCATTATTACTGCCCCTTCGGACAAATGGAGAAACTGAGACAGAAGAGCCTATGGAACGGGTCAATCAGCAGTCAGTGAGTGTCAGGGCTGCGCCTTGTGTCATCTTCTCACGCCTCTCTGCCTCCCCGGTGACCCTGGTCCCTGAACTGAAGGCATCTCAGTTCCGACCTGCGCATTCTGTAAAGATAAAGTCAGAAGGGCCGCAGAAGGGCCTCCCAGCTGTTTTGTTTTCCTTACTCAAGTGCGGTGATGCTGCTCTTTTCCACGGACCGGGGGTGGGGGGGCGGGGGGGTGGAGGGCCCTGCTCAGAGCGGCCTCGTCATCACACCCGCCACTTAACTGTGGCGTGTCTCTCATCAGCAGTTGGTAGCTGGTAATTAGTCCCTGGGAGGTAAGTCGCTGTCTCACTTCGCAGATGAGGCAGCCCCTACAGAGAGGGCTGGAGCGATTTTTTTTTTCCAGGATCAGCAGTGAGTCCCGGGGAGAGAGCGTGGTCGTGGGCCTCCCCATCCCGAGCTCAGCCTGTGGCCCGGGGCCCTTCATTCCTTCCCGCCTCTCCCACCGGAGTGTGCTCCCGAACACAGCTACATGGGAGGAAATGAAGGGTCGAGTCAAGGATTTAATAACACGGGAAGCTCTGCTTTCAGTGTTCAGTTTCAGGTTTTTCAGAGCACGAGGCCAAGACCATTTCAACGGAGCCTTGCTCATAATGACGTTTTCTCTGCATTAAATGACGTTGAGCGGGTTATGGGGAAAGGCATCAGCTTACTTGGGAGAAGACCGTCAAACAGTAGAAAATGAGGATGTGTTTTTCTCTTATTGGCTGATTTTAGTTTCAACAAGAGATAGCCGTTTCGGAATACATAAATAGATGACCATACAAAATATGACTGCTTTGCATTTGCCAAAAAAAGATAAAAAATCGCCCCCCCCAAAGGTATTATTTTGAAATACTTGCATGATAATGGAAATAGCCTCCGCTTTCACCCAGTGCAGTCTAAACATTCTTGGAGAAGTCCTTATTTTTCTCCTTAAGTGACATTTTAATATATAATATTTCAAAGATAATGTTATTTTTGGAGTAGCAAGTATGCAAGCAGCAAGAGAGAAAGAAAGTACACTTAATCTGCAGGTAGGTGTCCCAGCAATTTTCTTTTTTGTATGGGCAGCCCATTATCTCCCATGATAACTTTGTTGACAGCACCCACAAATATATTGGGAGCCTGGTTTTGTAAGATAGATCCAAGATCGTGTGACTAAGAGAGCCAACTCATGACATGTGTCAACCTTCAGATAGATGGTACATTTTCTGTTTTAAAGACTCAAACAAAACTTTTCACATTCTTCTTTGGGGGGGAAAAAATTACATTTGAAGCCCTTTTTCACCCAAACCCATTTTGAGATAAGAGCTCACACGTCTTGACATTATTCCATTTTGTTATGCGCATCTGTCAAGGAACTGAGATAGGATACAGCTACTAAAAACTGGTGATTGCGGAACAGAGAAACTTGACAGCATTTCATTCCCTTTATGTTCTGATTATACATTTATCAGAAAACCTGTATCTCTTCTAGTCCAGCTAGAAATTGGTAGAATTCAAGAACTCAAAGGCTTGGCAAAGAACTGCCCTATTATTTGGTATCATCTTACATTTTAGAGAAGTTGCTCGGTGGAGTCATTGTTAAAGCTCTTGCTTCTCTTTTCATTATTGTGGCCCACTATCCCCAGATCACATTTCTATAGGGCCCTGTAACTGCTTTGCCGCACAAATTAAACGCCGGGATATTTCATACATACGTGCCAGCGTTTCAATGCTTGTCCATCAGAGTTTATAAAATATAGGGATTACAACCTGATATTAACATCCAAATCTATTGTGCTCATTCTATGTGTGAAAATGAGAAACCCTCGTACCGACGCTAGATTCCCCCGGCCTCTTTGTCACCCTGTTTTTAATTTATCTCCAGGTTTTGTGTCAGTAAAATGATTTTGCTTTATCAATTTAATGTAGTGATAAAACGTATCTGTGAATCAGAATGATCAGAAGCAAAAAGGGAGCTACAGGTTGTTTGGCATTAAGCCAGCTCCGCTGAGGAGTTTAATCGGCTGCTTCCTTCATCCAAGGGAACACGCCCCTGTTTTTTTTTTGTTTTGGTTTTGTGTTGTTGTTGTTGTTGTTTTTTTAATTATACCTCCACCAGCGGTGGGATGCCCTTCACGTGAAGACGTGGGCATAGACATGCGTCACCTTGGGGAGGAGGACTTGGAAACTTTTAAACGTGTTCTTTTTACACCTGTCTTCCTTCTTCTTCTTTTTTTCCAGGAGTATTTCAAAAGGAATTACCCAGATATTACTCACAGTGACCACGTGGTTATGAATGTTTCCAATGGACAGCCTTCAGCCTTCACTATTTTTGAGACAGCGCTGTGATCCTACCCCAACATCAAGTCTATTCCAAAGGCATTTTTGTATAGTTTTTGCACTGTGTAACTATATATTGTACTTTTTACACTAGCAAAAAATTATTTTACACATACAAGATGTTTGGATTTTTCCTCCGACTTCACTTGGTGATTTCAAGCTCAAGCAGAACTATTTTTTTTATTTATATGTTATAGTATTTTTTTTTTTTTCTTATCCAAATCACAGGTGCAGGACACCAGTAAAAGCTGTTAACCAGGTCTGGTGCCTTAAAGAGACATCAGAGCCAGATCTCATCTTGTTAGGTCTAAGACAAAGTTGTTACAGACTTTTTTTTTCTTTTTTTCTGCCCTCCCAAATTACATATTACTTTCCAGTGATATCAGGGATTCTATTTACTTGAAGACTGTGTGAAGTTGCCCTTTTGTCTGGCCACTTCCTTTAACATCACGGGGATCCATTATTTCTCCCCAGAGGCCTCTGGTTGAAATCGTACAGATACAACTATTAGGAAAAACCGAAAATACACTCTAAGGGACATTAGAGTGACCCCCCCCAAAAAAGAGGACATATGCTTGACACACAGGAGGGCGGTGTTTAACAACACGTGCTGAAACACAAGGAAGAGAACATCATGCCTCTTCACCATCGCAGCCCACGTGGGTGACTTGATCACAAAGGACACACGTATGACCGTTGGTCACCTTCTGGATGTGCGCACCTCCACCATGGGAACCACTGCTGTCCCAGGGCTCAGCGCGGTGACGTTTTCCAAAAAGGCCCAGCCGCTAGCTATAATTCTGGACAACAGAGCAGTCGTCTTATCTGGATTTCTGGCTCACTGCCCCCTAACAGTCTGTTGACTAAAAGCCTTTTTGGTTTAGCCTTTCTTGCCATCCCTGCTACGCCTCACGTGCAGGCTTTCCTGACTTGGCAAGGAAGCCCAAACCTCATAGGCAAAGATGGCTGTGACTGTGCAGTGTGTTCTCGGGGTGCACCCAGGGGCTCCCTTCCATGAGCCTGCCCAGGTTATTCTCCTTCTGACCACTACTAGTGCTTCGTTTGGGTCTTCCTGACGAGTGACTCCGCAGACCGCTCTACTCCCCAGGCCTGCTGCACTTTATTTGAACCATGGGTCTTTTCGTTCTTCTGATGGTGGCTCCCGTGCGTGAGTTCAGGTTGCTAAAGGTTTTACAGTTGCAGTTCTAAGTGGACGCTTGTGACATCCAGGAGAAGGCGTGACCCCCGTCAAGTCGCATGTATTCATCGATACGCCCTCATACAGCGGATCTGGGGACTCTTCAAAGAGGGAAACGGATGTTTCATAGCATCAAGCCTTAAGAAGCACACCCAGCAAACTACACAAGATACACTGAGTGCAGTCGCTGTTGAACTCGTATTTAGAAATGATAAGGTGAAAAAAAAATGATAAGGTGAATGTCTAGTTCAGTAAGTAAGTTGTTCGATAGTCATGGATAGTATTTCAGGAGACTGAAAGGCCAATGAGGTTTGTTAACGCATTGGAGATACTGGAAATGCGTATGCGCTTTTTTGGTCTCTAGAGGTTAAAGGCAGTTAAAAAAAATGTTTCTATTTTAATTCTGTTTTAATCTCATAGCATTTTTTCTAATGAAACAAAATTCATTTGAAATAAATGACAGTCTTCATCTCCATTCCGAGGTCTATGTTTTGTTCTTAGAGGGATTACTGACTCACGTCCTTGCCGTTGAAAGCCAACGAGTTTTCCAGAGATCAAAAAATGTCTTCATTATCAACTGGTTCTCTTGGCTAACTAGATGTACCAAATATGCTAAGTAGCCAGGTGGGTTTCAGACAGGTTGAAACACCAGCCTGGTTGCATCCCTTCCAGGAAGGGATAGAGTATTAGCTTATGCCCTAGGCTTGAACAAGTATTAAGTTGTTGAGGTTTTTGTTTTGTTTTTTTGAAAGCTGACTTAGCCCTGAACTAACAGGAAACATTTATTGCTGCTACACTAAAACACTAGAATGTTGGTTCTCAAAGTGTGGTCCCCGGACCTGCAGCATCAGCCTCATCTGGGAACGTGTCCCTTCCCAGATCTACTGAATGAGAAACTGGTGGTGTGGACCAGTAATCTGTGTCTTAACAAACCCTTAGGGTGCTTCTGATATGGGCTAAAGTCTGAGAACCAGGACCACAGGACATAAAGAACTGAGAGCTCATTAAGAAAAACACAGAAAGCCCAGCTAGAGAAATGGACTAGAGATCCGAATAGGTACCTCGAAAAAGAGAATATCCGAGTGACCGATAGCTGGAAAAGTCTCACTCTTATTAGTGACCAGGGAAATGCAAATTAAAGCCATGATGAGCTAGCACTGGACATCCACTTGCATGGCTACAATTAAAAAGAAACCCATCGGGGCACCTGGGTGGCTCAGCGGGTTGAGGCCTCTGCCTTCCGCTCAGGTCATGATCTCAGGGTCCTGGGATCCACGCATCGGGCTCTCTGCTCAGCAGGGAGCCTGCTTCCCCCCTCTCTCTGCCTGCCTCTCTGCCTACTTGTGATCTCTGTCAAATAAATAAATAAAATCTTAAAAAAAAAAAAAAGGAAATCCATTAAGCACCGCTGGGGCTATGGGAATTCTCACGCACTTCCGTGTGTGTAAAAGAGTGTACCAAACAACTTTGGAAAAACACTTTGACAGCATTTACTCAACTTGCACACCTTGTGATCCATTAATTCTACTCCAAATGTATACATAGGCTCCAAGAGATGGAGGATGTTTCTAGAAACATAATTCCTAGTAGCCCCAAACTGGAAATAATCCAAAAGCTCATCACCAGCAGAAGGAATATGCACGATGTGATAAAATACTCCATACCAATGGAAGCAGTTACCCCACATCGACGACACAGGTGAATCTCAAAAACTTAAATCTGCCCCCAAAGGTTAATTATGACTCTGTTTATGCAAAGTTCCAAAGGTGTTGAGATTGTAGTGTTCAAAGTCATGACACTTGGTTCACTTTGGGGAGGTGGAAGGTGTTAGTAATTGGGGGAAACAAAAAGGGAGTTTTTAGGATATTTAAGGTCTTTTTTTTTTTTTTTTTTTTTCTGGACTGGGCAGTGGTTAGGTCAGTATTGTGTTCCTTTATTTTCTGCACTTTTCTGTTGCATGTCCCTTTTTGCAATTCAGGAAAAATATTCTCAGCCTTGTATTTCTTCTGGAATCTCATTTAAATCCAGTAACCAACCTGCATCTGGGAAGTTACTTGTGCTGAGTTCTTAAAATATGAACTTGTGGAAGCCTTGTCCTGTGACCCCTAGCCAATGGCCTCATTTGAAGCTCTTGGTACATGAGAGGTCCAGGTCTGTATTTTCTCTGACCAATTAATAACATCAATCTCACCTCCTCTCTAATTTCAGAAGAAATAAAAAGGAACTGTAAGATCTTTCTGGGTTCCTTTTTAACCACTTTATTGAGGTACATGAGCGTACAAAAAGCTACATATTTAATGTGTACAACTTGATAAGTTTAGATCAGCATATGCTCCTAAAATCATCACCACAATCTATACCATAAACTTACCCATCACCTCCAAAAATTTCCTCCTAACACCATAATTGGTTGCTGCCTTGTGAAGAAGCAGTTTAAGTCAATTCAATGCAGTGAGTTAGACTTGTTAACTATTGTGATAATTTGGTTAGTCATTGGTTAACTTATCAGGTGACTACCTTCTTCCTGTGTGAGCTGAGGAAAACCTGTTTTTCTTACAGAGGGTTTGACCAGAGATTATGCAGCTATTTGTTTCTTACCTAATTCTGAAAAATGTAGTGATGTTTAGAATCCTATGTCTTGAAATGTGTTAAATTTAGCACCTGAATGTGAAGTCCCTTTCCACAATTCTGTTTTGGAGTGTTTTCAAGATACATTTTTACTTCACGCAAGATAATTTATGACATTCCGAGAACCAAATCTCAAGGGGGAAAAAAGTTTGTAGTTTCTCTAATGTAGTTCTGGGAATGGTTGAATTATATTTTGACCAAAAGGAAAGACATCTTTCACTTGGAATGAAGAAAACTAAGAAAGTTCAAATTAAAACTCCTAAAAACCATGTTAATGGTTAACCCCGTTTAGTGATCAACTGATTGAAATCTCAAAAGATGTTTTATTGAAAATTGAGTGTGTCAGTACAAGGAAATTATATTCTTAGAAAGTTATAAACTACATCATTCCACAAGTACAGGCTGAAAAATGGTCCTAGAGTTCCTTAAGAATTGCAAAAAATTCATGGGTTTGCTTCCACAAAGCAGGCATTTTAATGAGCATGTTGTTCCTTATCAAGTTGACTATTTTTTTCTTTAAAAAATTTTTTTTTAATTTTATTTTTTCAGTGTTCCAAGATTCATTGTTTATGCACCACACCCAGTGCTCCATGCAATACGTGCCCTCCTTAATACCCACCACCAGGCTCACCTAACCCCCTAGCCCCCTCCCCTCCAAAACCCTCAGTTTGTTTCTGAGTCCACAGTCTCTCATGGTTCATCTCCCCCTCCAATTTCCCCCAATTCACTTTTCTTCTCCTAACGTCCTCCATGTTATTCCTTATGCTCCACAAGTAAGTGAAACCATATGATAATTGACTCTCTGCTTGGCTTATTTCACTCAGCACAATCTCCTCCAGTCCCGTCTATGTTGATACAAAGGTTGAGTATTCATCCTTTCTGATGGAGGCATAATATTCCATTGTATATATGGACCATATCTTCTTTATCCATTCGTCTGTTGAAGGGCATTTTGGCTCTTTCCACAGTTTGGTGATTGTGGCCATTGCTGCTATGAACATTGGGGTACATATGGCCCTTCTTTTCACTACATCTGTATCTTTGGGGTAAATACCCAGTGGTGCAATTGCAGGGTCATAGAATCTATTTTTAATTTTTTTTAAGGAATCTTCACACTGTTTATAAAGAACTCCTCAAACTCAACACTCAAAAAATAGATAATCACGTCAAAAAATGGGCAGAAGACATGAACAGACACTTCTCCAGAGAAGACATACAAGGGGCGCCTGGGTGGCTCAGTGGGTTAAAGCCTCTGCCTTCGGCTCAGGTCATGATCCCAGGGTCCTGGGATCGATCGAGCCCTTTATCGGGCTCTCTGCTCTGCAGGGAGCCTGCTTTGCCCTATCTCTCTGCCTGCCTCTCTGCCTACTTGTGATCTGTCTGTCAAAAAAATAAATAAAATCTTAAAAAAAAAAAAAAAAGACATACAAATGGCTAACAGACACATCAAATTGGTTATTTTTTAAAAGATTTTTTTTAGAGAGAGTGTGAGCCCAGGGGATGGGGAGCAGGGAGTAGGAGAGGAAGAGGAAAAGAAAATCTCAAGCAGACTTCCCACTGAGCATGACCCTTGCCCCCGCCATGGTGCTTGATACCACAACCTTGAGGTCATGACCTGAGCTGAAATCAAGACTTGGACGCTTAACTGACTGAGTCACCCAGGTACCCCTCAAATTCAGTATTTTAAACAAAGGTTAACCATATTCACACACAAGGTCTTTATTTCCATTTTGTGTTTTATTTGGGGGATTTAGAGACAATGTTATATATATAACCAATAATTTTCAAGCAAATGCCCCACCACCGCCAAGTATTGGAATCATTTTAGATAACCTGTTGCATTTTAGTTCTCTGGGACACAGACTCCAAGGTGGACTTCGTGTTGGGAATGTTTATTAGGGGTGCCCTTGAGATCTGTGCTTGTGGAATCAAGAGGGAAGAAACAGGATAGGGCAAAGGGAAAAAAGCTGGAATGCCAACCAGGTGACCTTAGCTGACCTTTCCAGGGTTCCTGGAGCTCACATTGCCCGTCAGAGTGTCCTGCCATGGGCTGATGGCCAGGCCTTTAAAGATCCCCCTATCTTGATTGGCTATTGCCTATGGGATGCCCCCAGAAGGGCTGGTAGCTGGATGTTGCTCACTAGCAGCACTTCCGGCAGCTGGAGCAACGTCCTTGAAGGGGCATCTGGGCAGAGTATCTCCGTGTCTACATGGCGTGTCACAGCTCCAGAAGGAGATGATGAGGGTGTGCTGGCAGAAGACCCTTAGTGATTGACATTTAAGTCAAAAGTACCAACCAAATGGTTGTCTTCAGTGCCCTGGTCTAACAAATAGAGGAGAGTGTCCATGTAGGGGACACAGGCCCATTCTCTAGGGTCAGCCCAGTTTTCATCCCTTCTAGGAAGCCATCTTAGGATCAGCCTTTTCCTGGGACGCTCCTATGTATTTCTGTAATACCCAACCAACGCATGTGTTAAACTGAGCCATACCTGCCCTGATGTCCTTTTGTTGCCGTCTCGAAACACTTAATTTTTAAACAAAGGACCCCGCTTTTTCATCTTGCACTGGGCCGTGTAAATTCTGTAGCCTAGCCTAACTATGTGAAGAAGTATGTGAAAGTGACCTGTTTCCTCACTCAACCAAGAGCTTCTAAAGATTTGAGTGGTGCCCTCTTTGTTTCTTAATTACATCTTACAGCAAAGTGTTACATAGGGGGTGCTCAATAAATGTTTGCCGAAATGAATAGTGACAGAAGAAAACCTCCTTTTCTTTTTTTTTTTTTTTAAGATTTTATTTATTTGAGAGAGTGTGAGCAGAGGGGAGGAGCAGAGGGAGAGGGACAAGCAGACTCCATGCTGGCCGCAGAGCCCGACACAGGGCTCCATCCCACCACCCTGAGATCATGACCGGAGCTGAAATCAAGAGTCAGACGCTTAACCAACTAAACCACCCAGGTGCCCTGGAAGAAATCTTCCTTTTAAACTTTATAATTCTGACATTTTAAGATGTAGCCTGGGATCACAGAAAGCCCTGGTTTGGAGTCAGACCCACAGATCTGCCTGCCAATTCTGTCTCTGCCACTCGCTAGCAAAATGGGTGACCAGAAGAACGTACTATCCAAAGTGGGACATTTCTGACTGAAAGGAAAGTGCCAAGGTGCCCGAGCAATAAACTGGCACCATCCTCAACAAAAATGGGATATGTCACCCTCTAGCCACGTTGGGTTTCTCAATCTCTTTCAACTTCAGCTGCTGCATCTGTAAAGTGAATCTATTTCCTGCCCTTGCATAGTTGCTTTGGTTGGACGATCACAGGGCCAAGAACCCCAAAGAGACAGGATTGCATCATTGACCTTGGACAAGAAGAGAGGGTCCCCCTCTTCCACCAAGAGAAGAGAGCAAGATGGGTGTGGATGAAGGTGGGTCTGTAGATGGAAGGTATGTTTGAGGAGCTCCTCATCTGATGATCTCTGCCAAACTGTTCTTACTTCACATGGAGTTAAACAGAAACCAGCACAAGTTTTGCAGACAGTCTTCTAGGTTCAAATACTGGCTCCTTCTGTGCATTGGCTGTCGGGCTGTGGACAGGAGATCTACCACTTGGGATCTCATGGTCAGGAAGGGCACTACACGTCAATCCTTTGTAAGGTTGAGATCAGAATGGTACTTTGCTCAGAGGGCTCTTGCAAGGATTAAATGTGACTATGACACAGTGTATGGTCTGTAGACTAATGCCAGTCCACGAACTGTCTGCAACTATTTGACATTGCCATGACATCCCAACTCTGGATTGGTGGAATCTTGTACAACAGGCTAGAGACCAATTTGAGTGTTGACATGGTGAGGAGCATGTAGCCTGAGCTACCTTCTCGCTGTTAGTGGTGGAATCTGTGTTAGTTTGCAATGGACTTAATTTAAAATAATTAAATTTAAAATAATTACAATTTAAAAAAATTAAAATTAAAATTAAATTTAAATTAAAATTTTAAAAAATTTAAAAGAATTAAATAGGGGTGCCTGGGTGGTTCAATTGGTTAAGCGTCTGCCTTCAGCTCAGGTCATGATCCCAGGGTCCTGGGATCGACCGAACCCCATGTCTAGCTCCTTGCTCAGTGGAGAGTCTGCTTCTCCCTCTACCTCTCCCCTCCCCCCACCAGCTTGTGCGTTCTCTCACGTGTACTCACTCTCTAACAAATAAATTAAATCTTAAAAAAATAATTAAACCGATTCTTAATCCCACATAATTGAGAAGCACTGTTTTAGGACAGTGCTGAATATGTGATTAGGTCTCAATAAGTACTAGCCTCTTCATTAATTGTTACCATATCAAGCAAAAATTATTTCATATTTATGTTTAAACTTCAACCTCATAGGCTTTCAAAAGTCTCTACTCTGCATTTGCAATACTCTGTTACATTAAAAAGTTAAAAATAATGAAATTCCTGCTTGAAATTAGAGTTTTTTCCCCTTAGTCTAAAAAGATATTGAAAAAACAGAACAATACTGTGTATGTGTTTATACCCGCTGTATTCTTTAATCTAAAGCATGGTCTTGGGGAAGGTACCTGGGAACACACCAGGCCACTTTAAAAATCCTCTGAGGGAAAAAACAAAATCCTCTGAGAAACTTAAGGTTTTATGTGTGAGCTGTTGATTTCCCTTGGAAAACAGAAAGAATATGGATTAAGTGAACTTGTGCTTTTTAAATCTAATGTTCTAAGGAAAATAACCTCATTTCCCCCCCCAAAAAAACTAAAACAGCAGTGTGTGTTGAGAAAAAGAGAAACATATGTTTATTTGATTTTAGAACTTAAAAATAACATTAATAAAAGGAATAACTTGCCTCAGCCCTATAAGACCTCCATGTATACTCTGGGCCCATCTAACTTGCCTTGGGGGTCAACATTGGGACTGTAAGATTCTTCAAGAAGAACCAAGATCAAGACTTAGATACACTAAGAATGTTTTACAGAAAGCTTACATTGGATGGTTTTGACTAAATTCAGTCTTTCAGCAATCATGTTCATAAAACTAGCCAACTCGCAATTATCCATCCCAATAGATGGAAGCTTTGGGTATTCCAAAACAGTGTTTGATCCAAAAGTTAATCATATTTAATTTTGGAGAGTATTACGTGAAAAACATTTTTTAAATTAAATTTTGCCAACTACTAGTCAAAAATTAAAAATGAGTCTCTTTGAGGCAGAGTTTATATCATGTTAAGAGTGCTGTAAGAAAGGAACCGTCAACAGAGGATTGAGGATTTTTTATATCTCAATTTTAGAACACATGGGTTTTTTTGTTGCTTTTTAAAGATTTTTTTTTTAAATTTTATTTATTTATTTGACAGACAGAGATCACAAGTAGGCAGAGAGAGAGGAGGAAGCAGGCTCCCCACTGAGCAGAGAGCCTGATGTGGGACTCGATCCCAGGACCCTGAGATCACGACCCGAGCAGAAGGCAGAGGCATTAACCCACTGAGCCACCCAGGCGCCCCGCTTTTTAAAGATTTTTATTTATCTATTTATTAGAGAGAGAAAGAGAGAGCGAGCTCAGGCTGACAGGGTGGTAGGCAGAGGCAGAGGCAGAAGCAGGCTCCCTGCCGAGCAAGGAGCCCAATGTGGGACTCGATCCCAGGACG
>RCUC01142453.1:0-22451 GCA_003697995.1 Taxidea taxus jeffersonii
CCTTAGGAAAGGATCACACCAACTATCAGTGAGAATGTGAAGAATGGGAAGTCTCAGGTGGAGACGAAAATTGGAAATTCTGCTTTGGAAAAGGGTTGGCTATTATTTTCAGAAATCAGACACACTCCCAGGTCAGTGTTTCTCAACCCAGGGCATTCACTCTTCCCTGCTCAGGACATCTGGCAATCTCTGGAGCCATCTTTGCTTGTTCCCAGCTGGGGATGGTAGTGTTATTGGCATCTAGGAAGAAGAGACCAGGGATGTAGCTAGCCATTCTATAATTCCCAGGATAGCTCACCAGAAAAAGGATCGTCTGGCACAGAAGATCCAACTGTGACTCTGTTAAGAACTTGTCTTAGGTAAAACATCTACAAAATTGCATGTATGTATGCTCCAGGAGACATGTAGAAGAATGTCAAATGTCTATAATTGTCAACATCTAAACAGTCCAAATGTCTAATGTCTAGAGAGTAGGTAAATACATTGCAGTGTATTTACTCTTACAATACTCTGTACAACCAGAAAAATGGACAAAAGACAACTATATACAAATCATGATTTTATCTCACAAACATAATGTCGATCAAAAGAGAGAGGCAGAAAATAGTTCCTGCTGTTAATGTTCAGTCATGTATATGTATGCGAAAAAAATAATGAGAAAAATAAGGAGGAAGCAGAATTTACAAGTTAGCAGAGAGAAGGGTGGTGGTGTTAAGGGACTTGTAAGGCTTCAGGGTTATCTGACTTTCTTTCAAGGGAGACTGTTATTTATGTGTTCAGTTTTAAATGAAGTTTACATTTCTATTTTATGTACATTTCTACATGTGCATTATATTTCCCAATTCTGAAAAATACTTAAAATATATACCTGCACATGTATGTATCCATAAGATGACTTTGAGAGTTTTTTGTTTGCTTGTTTTGCTTCCTTTTATTTTTTAGTTAAGAGAGCCTCACCCACATTCGCAGCAACTCATTGAATTTATTCATTTCTTTCAGGTCACAGAAATCTTAAAATAATAGTAAGCATTCAACAATTATTACTTTTTTGACAAAAACCTTCCCTTTCCCTGTATTCAATTATCCTTATACATTAACTTCTGAATATTGTGCGAATTGAAGGGCTGTTGAGCTGGAAAGAGATACAGCTCAGTTTTTCTAAAATGGAATAGCTGGTGATCATATTTTGGAACCAATATTTTTGTCCCATGAGGTCAGAAGGGAAAAATGAAATGCCAAGCTGTGGTACTAATCCTCATGTAGTCAAAGTTTAGCTAGGGGAGACATCAGAGAGGCTGGAAAGTGTTAGTTAAAAATAAAACAAACAAACAAAAAACACGAAAAACAAACAAACAAACAAAAACCTTCATAGAGAAGTAGAATTTCAGCTGGAGCTTAGAGGAAGACTGGAGGAAATAACAAGATCAAACAAATTATGATAAATTATCTCCAGGCAACTCCAGAAGGGTTGGGGGTCACTGCTCAAGAGAATCATTTATTAACCAACTATTCTTTGTGCTTTGAAATAGTACATGTCTTTCTCAAAGTGATGCTCTTTTTCAGTTGCCAATGAGAACAGTTTAATGGAAAATTCTTTCTTCTTCTTACGCTAGTTGATCCCCAAGTGAAGAATGATGTGTTTTTATAATGGATCTCCAACTAACACAAGTTAATTCTTAAATACAGAGCAATGTGTTTTCATAATGATTGCTTGGGCTTCCTTAAAAAGTGCATCTGGCTTCGTTATTTTAAATGGATACTCCTAACTTGGAAAGTTATACTTAGAGCTATTTTCTGGCTGAGAAAGCATTATGTGAGGGGTTCATCCTTTGAAACTCCAGTTCTCACTAGCAGTGGGAAGATGTAAGTGTTTTTGTTGTTACCAGTGACAGCAGAAGAAATTTTCTATCTTGGATTCACTGTGTAATTCTTAAGAGAGAATTAATTATTAATATAAGGAGTATTAGACTGCAGATGAATTTCCCTAGGTCCCAGTCTGCCATCATCTAGATGTCTGGCTATAGACTAATTGATTTTATCTCTCTAGATCCCTGATTCCTTTTCTCATCCATAATGTGACATGCTCGGGTGATCTCTGACGTCCTGTTCAGCTCTGTAACCTGGACAGTGCTGTAGTATGTAATGCACAAAGAATTTGTGAATCTAGTGTCCCTTTTATAAATGAAAGGTGGCTTGATAAAACAAGTGAGCATGGCCGCAAAGCATGTCAAATAGTGCCTATTGTTGAAATATTTTGTTGTAGTCCTGTTCCCCTTCTCCTCCTTAGCAGTTCCAATTTCCATTTCAGGACTCCTGTGGTTCCAAAGGAGAAAATCCTTAACTTCCTGGTAGAGAAGAAAGGACTTGGGACAAAATAAATCCACATGCCCCATTATGCTGGCTAATGATTATTTTGATGACCCACAGGACAAGCCCACTCTGGACCTGCCAATCATGGGGAAAAAAATGTGAAGACAAATGTGCTTTCTCTGTCCTGCTGGAAAAGAACAAGAAAGCATATACCACTGGATATGATTTAAAAAAAAAAACAACAACAAAAAAACAGTTGGAGTGTGAGTAGGAATACACACTTAGGGCAGAATGAAAGTCAAGTTTCAGTAGGGTTTGCTGAACCACTTGATCAAGTCTTTACTGGAGTTGATGTACTTGCTTTACTACACATCTGTTTGTCTTTTTTTTTTTTTTTTTTTTAACAGCTAAAAGAAGAATCCTGCCAATATTACATATTTAGCTGGCTACAGATTTGGCATTTCTGTAGAATATGTAAAGCCCATTTGAATCTCACTTTGTAATAAACATACAGGGTCATATTCACCAAAGTCTGTCATTGTACTTCCTCTCACTCCAGAAGCTATGATTTGGAATCTAATTTCTATTTAATGAGAAAGAATGTTTGCATTAGAATAGATTAACACAATTTTTTATTTATTTTTCTCAGTTTGAAGATACAACCATAAATAGTATTGGCTTTACAATGGGGTATGTATATGGAATAGAAAAAATATTGTTGCAAGAGAATCATTTTTCTTGTGAATTATGTGTAATACTGAAAAATAAATATGCAGTAGCACATAGGAAAGCTTTTCTTTTGATTTGGGGGTTAAGGCAGAACCCTAGAATAGATTACGGGATAGAGGAGGAGAAGAAAGAAATATGCATAACTGAATAACACTTTAAATGTTTAAAATAGCTTTAAGTTATATGCATATGTATGATATCTATGGATATGGATATATACATATGGATATATATATGATTACATCATTTTGGTTATGATAACATCATAAGTTGTGTTGATCAGTCCTATTAAAATCAGTTAGTGGGGCACCTGCGTGGTCAGTTGGTGGCTCAGTCAGAAGCTTCTGCTTCTGGTTATGTCATGATCCCAGGGTCTTGAGATTGAACCCTTGCTTTGGGCTCCCTACTCTGTGGGAAGCCTGCTTCTCCCCCATCTTCTTGTTCCCCTCCCCACTCATGCTCTCTCTCTCTCAAACAAAATAGTTCTCTCTAAATAAATAATATAAAATGTTTTTAAAAATAAAGTCAGTAAATTTAGTCTACTAAACCTGTATGTATAAAAAGAGAGTAGAATAGTCTATCACTTATTACTACAGTACAGAAAGAATCAGATACATTCTTAGTACTTAATATCATCACAAAAATGTCAAAGACATCAAACTACAATTCTGTGTAATTTGTAAGATAACAGATGTATTCTAGTGGATTATTAGTGAAGAAAAACGAAGGGTACAGAACATGGAGGTGATGAACTTAGCATGTAAATTAAAAGGTCATAAGCAGAACACAAATTAAACACAGCAGAAAACTCATCTTCTTTCCTTCCTGGCAAATCAGGAAACTATATGATGGCTTTTACTAACTAAATTAAAAATGAAATGCAGTGATGGCTTTCCTGGTGTGCCTTCTTTTGCATTTTTTGTACTGCTTAATTATATGCGTTAGCTGCTGACAGTCTCACCAACCTCTCTGAGAATTTTGTTGTCTGGCGTAGCATCGCCTATACTGAGTGTTTAATCAGCAGCACTCATATTTACATGAAGACTGATTGGAAGAATATTGCTTTTTAGAACTTTGCATTATGGTAATTTTTGCTTAATTCCAATACATTAGTTTGCAACCAGAATGACTAATGATTTCTGCCACCTCAGGAGCCATGTGTAGAAGCAATAATGAGCTGCAGGCACTTGAAGACTCCTTCGATAATGGCTCCTTCGTATGAACCAAAGCCATTCCCTGGGCTCATCCTTGCATGCAGCCCAAAGGATTTGTCAAATTCTGCCCAGGCATACCCAGGATTCTAAACATTCATGACTGGCACTACCAGGGTCAACAAGAATCACCTTATTTTACGAACATTATTTGTCTTTTTCTTGCTTTCTATAATTCATTGGCACATGTCAGTAGACTACGTCAGATCTCTGTCTTCCCTCCCCAGTTGAAGAATTATGGAATTCCCACTTAAAGCAAACAGGCAAACTTAACAACACAATGCCTCTTCCAAAGAATATATTCTCAGGCATTTGGTGGAAGAGATGAAGGGAGGATCTTTGTTGATCTTGAGTGAGGCCTTGGGTACAAAATAACGAGTGCTAAGAAAATAAAATTTTGATATCCAATTAGAATAGTGCACAGTACATCTGAGTCCACTCAAATATTTTCAGATGAGTGAATGAAAGTGAATTAATTAATCTGGGTTTATCTGACACAATTTTCATTTTATACTGTTTAAAACTTCCTCAACTCTTACTGTGCTATGAAAATTCAGAGATTTGAACCAGGCAAATACACAGCCCTTTGCCTGAATTTTCCCCTAGGTTAAGCAGCCATTAACGATTCTTCTGTTACCCAATTTGTACTATGATAATTGCAATAGTTCAATTGTAATAGAAATAGTAGATTTTCTATAGATTTATAATTCGTGTGGTCCTCAATTACTTTGGTGCTCAAATTTCCCCAAATTGCACATGGAGATTCCCTTCAGAGTGGCTTCTGCAGTAAGGTGTTTTTTTATGAGATCGTTCAGTTGTTTTGTTTAATCTAAGTTGATCCTTAAATGTGATTACGGTGATGCCTGAGATAAGGCAGGATTGTATGAGTTTAGTATGTCCATTTTGGCTTATGATGCTTGGAACCCAATTTTTGAGAGCCACCACTGCTCTGTTCAGAGTCTTGCAACAGTATCTTCGTACACTTCAAACTTTATGAAACACGTAGCCACCTGTTATCACGTATATGCCTATCTGATCCATTATTAATCTATGCCAATAAAATGAGTACTATTTATATTCAATACAAGTGAAACCAAAATCCTACATGTGCCCAGCATGATCATATAACGTATATAGGAGTTATTCAGATGATCCAGAAATCACTTATTATTCAATTTTTTTCTAAACTTGTATGGAAATGAAAGTGCAAAACACTGCATTCTAAATAGTCATTGCATCATTAAAAAAAGAACTTCAGAGTATAACAGAGTAGACAAATATCAACATTCATAAGCATAGTGGGAAATCTTACATAAAAATGAACACGGTCATCACCATTATACAAGATTTGAACTAATATACCATCTGTATGGAGAAATTAGCCATTTCTGCATCATGATTTTTTCATTTGGAGTTTAATCAGATTGCTTAGCATTGATACCCCTGCTACAAAATGTTCATCTGAAGCCCACCATGAAAAACATATACCACTTTTCACAGGAGAATCAATAGAGTTTTTTCTAATGGGTTAAAATGGATATTTGAGAAATAATTATCCCAGAGCCCACTGGCAACTACATTATTATTATTTTTTCTTTTTAAAAAAGTGAATCTAATTTGTTTTTATTCAAATTGCAGAATAACAGCCTGAAAGAATTCTACATTGAAACATTTGTGGACTTTTAATAAGAAATGAAAAGAAATGTGAAAGGTGTTCTGTTGGATGAATCGATGGATTGGTAAAATTTCCCCAGATTTTAAAGCATATGTTCATGCCAATGGCAGCTGAGTAAAGTTAAAGTTTTTAAGTGATCTATAATGAAAAGGCATATTCTTTCTCTTACACATAAGAGGTTGATAAACACTTAAAAGTGCAATGACACCAAGTTCTGTCAAAAATGCAGAGAAACATAAATTTGTATGTTGCCCAAAGAAAAATAAATTTGTATAATTATTTTGGAAAACATTTTGGTTATACCTTGTAAAATGAAAGATAGGCATGCCTTATCATGTAGAAATCTTAGGGGTGCCTGGGTGGCTCAGTGGGTTAAAGCCTCTGCCTTCGGCTTGGGTCGTGATCCCAGGGTCCTGAGATCGATCCCCACATCGGGCTCTCTGCTCATCAGAGAGCCTGCTTCCTCCTCTCTCTCTGCCTGCCTCTCTGCCTACTTGTGATCTCTGTCTGTCCAATAAATAAATAAATAAATCTTAAAAAAAAAAGAAATTTTACCCACTGGCACATAACATTTAACACATTTTAGCACATTGCACTAGCTAATGAGTACCCAGCAACACTGTCAAAGTAAGAACTCATAAACAATCTGGATAACTGACACACAGGAGAATAAAAAATAAATCTATGTGTATTTTAAAATGGAAAATACTTACACAGAAGTCAAATGAATACATTGGAACTGTGCTTAACAATATGTATAAATATCATAAACAGAGTATTGAATAAAAAGTATTATTTTCTATGGATCATACATATGCGCTGATGGTATAATTGCACTCATGGGGATGAATACCACCATAGGGTCCATGCCATGAAGGAGAGTTACACATGTCAGCAAGGGACACACAGAACCTTACTTGTATCTGTACCTATTTGCTTTTTAAAAGTGTTCAATAATCATTAATTATGTCACTTATATGTTTGAAATCATTCCTAATAAGTTGTATTGCCATTTACTTGTCCACAAAACTGGAAATCTGCTTTACTGCACTTCATGATTCACTCAAGAAGTCTCAGATCAGAGGTGCCCTGACTGGTCAGATAGATAAACCAGAGTAATCTGTAGAGACTTTCTGCTCCCAACCAATATATTAGAGACCTTCTGCTCCCAGCCAATATATTTGGCCACCTTCTGTGTTACTGTAGTTTGAATAGACTATTTTATTTCATTTTAGCTTTAAAGATTTTATTTATTTATTTGAGAGAGAGAGAGTGAAAGTGAGAGAGGTCACAGAGAGAGAGAGGAAGAAACAGACTAGCCACTGAGCAGAGAGACAGATGCAGGGCTCGATCCGAATATCCTAGGATCATGGTGGGAACAGAAGGCAGACACTTAACCGACTGAGCCAGCAGGTGCCCCTGAATAGACTATTTTAAAAAGCATATTTTAAAAGGTCCCCTAATTATCACAAAGTTAGAGAACAGCCATCCTGAGAGCAGCAAGGATAGAACCATTTAGACTTAGTGTCTAAATATTTAATAATCGATTGGAAGAAGATAATTGGAACAAAGCCTATAATGAGGAATTTCAGAAACTAGCTAGAAGGGCAATGGACACTCTGTATAGATTACATGATGTGTAAAGAGAAAAATAAATAAATTCAAAAAGGACCCTTATACTTCACTATCTCCAGATGTTTACCTCTAAACTCTACCACTAAAATTATATTTCTAAAATACAAACTGAACCCTTTATTTCTCTAGTTCAAGCTATTCACTTCCCATGAGCAACAGGTTCAACGAAGAAAGTATTTTGTGTGCTATTATGGTTATCCATCATTTTTACTTGCCTGCTTTTCTAGCGGATCTCTCTGTTGGAGGTGAGGCTTGTCCACCTCCTTCTCCTCAGCTCCCTTTAGGTTTCCTAAATTACTTATATTGAGATTGGTGTCTCAGGGCTTTGGGTGTACTTCTCTCTTTGCTGCTTTTCTCACTTTATATTATTAATAAATTCTTTATTTGACAGGATTGACCTTGAATATTACACTTTCCTCTACCATTATGTTGACAGTTAGGTGCTTTTTCTTGGCTTCGATCACATGGTGTTCAGGTCTTCTCATTGACCTTAACACACTGAGTGTCATGATAAGTCCTGCCAGTTACTTTGTTACAATTCATATTCCTGCCAGGCACAGTTTAAAACACACACACAAAAATAAAATAAAATAAAATAAAATAAAAACACTAAGTATATGTTTCAAAAATATTTATTATAACAATAATTGAGTCAAAGATGTGATATCAATACTCAAGGTAGAGAGACAGCTGCCTACTGTTTCATTTTTATACCACACACTCCTGCTTAGTGAGCAAAGCAAGTGTGAGTAGTCTAGAAGAAGGGCAAGTTTTTTCTCTCTCCCACTGTATGAAGAGAATCATGTTGGCCTTTTTCTGCTGCTTCTGCAAGAAGTCCCAGATGCAAGAACAGAACTGATGAACAACCTAATTAAAGTCAACTACCAGCTATATCCAGGGACTTATGGGAAAGAATTTATTACAAACACTGAGAGAGGGTTAGAGCAGTTGGAACAGGATGCTAGTTCTATTTCTACCAATTCTATTTCTAATTTTTATTATAGGACCATCGTCAATTTAGTTAAATTTTCTAAATGTTGGTATTTTTCATTGGCGAAATAGGGATAGAAATAAAAAAAATCCAAAGCCATGTTCTGTGGGGGCTAATTAATTAATGTTTGTATAGTGCTTCACAGAGTACCCAGTAAATTGCGAGCATTCAATGAACATTGGGTGTGTTTTTTTCATTGCTGTTATCATTAATATCCAGCCCTGGTCTGGGATACCAAAGACAGAACAGTCTCTAGCATATCTTCTCTCTCCTACGTTTTGCAGTAGCAAAAATGTATTCCAGGAAAAATTCTAAACATTATGAATGTATTTTTTAAAAGTTCATAATGAAAAGACTATAAAATAAGGTATTACTTTACTCATGAGGACATGGAATTATTTGCCCCAAATTATAGAGCTCCCGTGCTTTAAAATAGTTTGTGGGTTCTATGCCCATTCTTTTGATGACTATGTTATATCTCCACTCTTATTAGTCAGCAACATTTTTTTTTTACAAGAGTTGAGGAATCATGTATGAGTAATTGATATAGAAATAAAACAATAATTCCTATTTGGCCCTTGTGCTCTCAGCTGATGAAGAATTAATTTTTCACAAATTAATCGTATTAACTAATTAATTATTATTTTGTTATAATAAAAAGTAAAAAGAAAATAAGTAAGAGCATTGTGCTGAGTGGAGCATATATGCATCCATCATCTTGAAAAGATGCACATTCCTTTGGTCACCTACTAAATGTTAATATGTATGGAGAGAGAGTTAAGCTGAGTAAGGACCTATAACATATTCAACAAAATAAATGCAAGCATCTGAGCTTTTGAGGTGCTCTTATTTATTTGGCAGAAACACTTTTATTGGTGATGCATAGTAAATCTCTTTGGTAGAATTAAAACAATTGCACATAGCAAAGTTGTTTCCTATCATAGTTTAGATAACACGTTGAATTTTTGCAACATATGTAACTTTGAGTCTCATTCTGGGACAATGGTTTCAGTTCTTAACTCAGTTCTTTTTGCTTTAATAGCATAAAAGAAGAATCTGCTTATTAAGAATAATAGCACTCCAAATTAATTGTTTCCTCCAGCATAAAAACCCAGGACATTTTTTTCACTTTTGACTCTTGTCTGATTTGAAGAGATTTTTATGATATATTAAAAGATTTTTTCTTTCCACAAAAGGTACATCTGGATGATTTAAAGCAAAAGCAAGCCAACTTATAGCATGAATTAACAATAAAAGCAGACACTGTTTAAAACCAGAGTTACTCACATTGGAGATAAGGTGTGACTAACCAAAGGCACTTTGTGGAATGTAATCAGTGAGGATGATTTGGAAATAAATCTTGCTCTCAAGGGTCCTCTCTTGTCTCCCTTTCCCTCAGGGTAAATAATAACTTTCTATTATAATTAATTTTCCAATTTTCCCACTTATAACTTTCTATAACATTAATTCTGCAACATATAGGGATTATGGATACTTAACAGAATCAGGGATTAGTCTTTAAAGGTCACACTTAAATAGCACTTATAAATTAGTGTAATCTGCAAATTAAATTAGACCCCCAAACCAAAAGCCTTTTTTATTGCAGGTGATGGTTCATTATAGCTTAATAAATTGCTCGCAGAAGATAGGAATGTAAATAATATTAGCTGATTTTTAAATCCTTTTTTTTTTCTTTTGCTATTGTTGGTTTCTGCACTATACCTGATCAGTAAATACTCCAACATGTCCCTTTTTATAAGTGAGGTAACTAGGGCAAAGAAGGGAAAAGTAATTCCAGAAAATTATACAGCTACATAGTGAGAGGGCTGGTATTTAAATCTAGGTGGCTTAATTCCAAATGTTATGTTTAATTACTAAGCTATACTTTTCCCATTAAGTAATTCATATGTCATGAATACAAAAGATTTCCTTTTTTTTCTTACAGCTTGTCTTTTTGCTTTATAACAAGGAGGGTTAAGGCTACCATATAAAATATTAACAAGTCAGCTCCCAGAAATTCCTAAATGAATAACAAATACCATGAACACTATAAAAAGTGGCAGGGCAGGGGAAAGGGCACTGACAGGAAATAGTGAGAGCAAAGCATTGTGGGAATATCCAGGCAACCATAGATTCAGATGCTTATTCTCACTTAGTTTATTCTCACTTAGCCTTTTTCACTTTATAGATGTTTGTCCAGATCATATGAATCTAAGTAACTTATACAGCCGTGTCCATCCAGAGTTTAATGTAATACTCATATATTTATTTATATAGTTGATTTTTATTAAATATCCCTTTAGGATAAGCAGTATCCTCAAGTTCTAATGATAAATATGAGAAAATAGACACATAAAAACACAAAATAGGACTGGGTGAACTTGACAATGTTCATGGTGATGTTTAGTACACGTGGGGACTCCTACGAAGTTGTTCCTAAATAAATAAATAAATAAATAAATAGGGCCAGGGTTTAGAAAGAGATAAGCCCAAAAAGATTATGGAAGACCATGACATGCAAGGTTATGGAGGGTTCCCATATTCCACAGTGAATAATTTTTTTTTTCTCTCCTAGAGATAAGAGGGAAGTTCTCAACTATGAATGGAATGATGGGCTGAGCCAGAATTGAGGGAATGAAGTGAGTCAATACTCTGAAATACACTATTTCCTTTTATAATCATAAGAAAATTCCTGGACTATATGAAAAATCATTTTAAAAAATGAGAGATATCAGCTTATTACATTGCATAAATTAACTGAATAGCTCCCAGGAATGCTCAATTATAGGGCATTTTTGAACAGTTGGTGCTATATGCTTATTTACTGATTTACTTACATATGCATATATTTGATTCATCTATTCAGACTGGTTGGACAGTCCCTTCAGTGTAGCAAGAGGGCCAAGATCTAGATTGCAATGGTTTGATGACAAGGAATAGCATACCAAGTTTCTAAAGTGGTTTGGCAGCAAAAGGTATAGATCAAGGGGAAGCAATAGGAAAATAGATGGGGAGTTTATAAAGAGGTGGTTTTTTTTTCTTGTTTGTTTTTTGTTTTTTTTTTTATGTTTTTGATTTTGTTTTAATGTGAGACAATGGAGTATTTTAAATTGCCATTGGGAAGATCTGTCACCAGAGTGAGGTTGGATCCACAGGAGAGAAAGGATAACCATAATTACCATCCAATGCTAGTGAAGCCAGCAGGGATTAACATCAGATTTACCAAAAGCAATTTCACCCTAACAAAAGAGGAGAATTGTAACGAGGGCACCCATCTATATTTGGTAGTAAGGTAAAGCAATATTCAAATATAAGGTGAGTGATCTGCAGAAAAGGGGAAAATGAAAGAATATTTGGGAGAACCAGACATTTGAGAAGAATAAAGAAAATTGGAAATAACCATTGTAGAGTAATAGGTCAAGCTGACCAGAGAAACATATTGGTAGTCTCTGCCAACTAAAAATACAATTTAAAAATTGTATATTTAAGTTATATTTTTAGTATTGTATTTGTATTTAATATTAAATTGTATTTGTATTTAGTATTAGTATTGTATTGTATTTGTATTTTGTATTAAATTGTATTTTAAGTTGTATTTGGCAACAGGTTGCCAAATTATATTTATTGTATTTATCTCTCTAAATGCCCACAAAAAAGCCAGGAAGGAAATATAACAGGATATTGACACTAACTGACTCTGAGATATAGAAATAATAGACAAATCTTTTTCTTTATGTATTTTTGAATTTTTCACATTTGGTTCAAGGAGAATGGAATACTATGCAGCCATCAAAAGAAAGGAATTTGATTTTTATAGGTTTTATTATTTATACTTCTTACCCATAATTCATTTCTTCACTGTTGAATTTCATTTATTTTCCATTTTATAAGCATTAAAAATGATGGACATCTTTTGTAGAAGTTTTTGTACACATGAGCAAGAATTTCTCACAGGCTATGCACTAGAAGTAAATGTTTAAGTCACAAGATATGCGTGCTTTTCTTTTTAATATATTTTACAGCTTTAACAACCTCTAAAACTTCAGAGAATAAAGTGACAAGTGTTTAAGTTATTCATTGACCCTGAATTAGCTATTGTTCATTTTAACCCTATTTCTTCAGATATTTTAAAGTAAATAGTGAGGCCAGCACAGATATTGCTGAACCCTATCCTGTTCCCTTATGCAGTTATATTTCCTCTCCTCTCCCCAGAAGCAACAACCACTATTCTACATTTTGCAAGCTTCACTCCTGCCTATTGTTTTATTTCTAGTAAATATTTAATAATCCATAAACAATGTAAAATAGAATGATGTACGTGTTACATTTTAAAATGTATCTGAAGTCTTTTCTCTGGCATACAGAATTCTACACTAGGAAATTACATAGGGGGTCTTATTCCACTACTGTATATAATCACAAAACCAGGTTAGAAACTAGAAAGAAAAGAAATAAAAACATAGGAAAAAAAACCCCTCTGTTTTATTTATACAGTGAACTGTTTTATAGTGTTAGTAAATGAAGTAGATCTATAGGAATGAACATGAAGAAACTCTGAAAACAATACTGATGATATTATTTTGGTGACAAGAAGACAAAACAATATATGGGTAAATACAGTGTTGTATATAGTTCTCTTGGAGGTTTTAAATTAGGAGACAATGTTCATTAATTTGTGTAATGCATACCAAATTAACTCTCTTGGTTACGTTCGCTTTGCTCCTCAAAATTTGAGACTGAAAAATGCCTGTATTTGCTTTGTTCTCTTTCGGTAAATAATTAGTTAATGCTTGTTCACTATTGCCTCCTCTAAGCTTTTGCTTGGATCAGACAAATGTATAAAACCGTCTTTCAATTTTTGTTTCCTACAGTATTCCCGTTTAATTTTTTTTAACCAAAACTCAAGGTTCTCCTCCAGAAACAGGACTTTTCTTGCACTCCAAGAAGAATGGTGCCACATAATCCCAACTTCCAGTCGCTGAACCCTCATGTGTTTACTATTGAAATGTCCAATATGTGTGTAAAGAAACTTGTAGAATGGAGGCAAGTCTCTTCCCCAGTCTCTAAGTCAACCTACACTACACCCACCTTGACCCCAATAGATCATAAGTGTTTCAATGGTGGAAACATGATCTCATGATATTAATATGCACTGAACTAGTGGTCATGTAGAAATTTCATATTTACCTTTTTTTGTGCTGGTCTAAAGATACCTTGAAGTTTTAAAACACAGAAAGATTGCTTTTTATTACTCAGTTCCTTTATATAATTTCCATTTATATAAAGGAGAAAGCAACTTGTATTAGTTAGCTATCACCACAATCACCCCGTGCTTATGCACTGTGCGTTAGCTGCATCCCCCCACTGCCATGAGCTGCAAAGCTGCAGGTTGGTAGGTAGCTCTGCTTCATGGGTCTTTGGATCCTGTCTCGTGCTATAGTTCCTACACAGAAGTGGTATGAGGTTATATATAGTACCTATGTAGATCTTCATAATAGCCATGGAAGCACAAGAGGGAAATCCCATGACTTCCCTACTGTGTCTTTAACATCTCACTGAACAGAGCATGTCACAAGGCTACCGTCAAAATCGAGTATGCAGAGTATGCCAAGACTGAATGATACACAGAAGAATCATCTGCCTGCCACCAGACCATGCAGATAGTATGGATCTATCGTTCTATAACAGAGACCGAAAAACATTGAGACCAATAATTCAATAGACTGCAGAGCTCACTTCCTGCTTGAATTATCTTGCTGAAAGGAAATATTGGCTCTGCTGAACACATGGATTTCTAGGCTATCTCTTCTCAGAAAAGAGTAGCACTGTAAGCCAAGATGCTTCCTTGGTTAAGACAAAAATATTTTCTTAATTGACAGAAAATGGAGTGTACATCCAGAACCCAAGTACAACACAGTCATCTTTTCTTCTCAGGAAAGTAAGAATTCCTAAATCGGAACTCTATTTTATTCTTAATTGTCTGCTTTCGAATCCTGTTTTAAATCACAAGCTCTTTCAAGTTCTCTTGCAAGTAGGCAGGGCTTTCAAAACAAATAAATTCTGGTTTGTGGGTAAAATAAATTATTAAGCACTTTAATAAGTTGGAAAGTGACAGCCCAAATATATATCAGCTTCCAGAAAGTCTTTAGGCAAACATTAGGATGAGAGAACAGCTTGTGTGTGGATGTTCACAGAGAACTAGAACAATATCTGTGTTTCTTCTTAGTGTAATGCAATGCATTCCTTCGCATACTTTCAAATGTGCCAAATCTAAAGTGCCATGGATTTGTTGGGGTGGAAAGAAGGGAACAAGAATACTTGATTCTCTAGGCACCCTTCCCAGAGAGGGTTTGGCTTTGCAAAGGTGTCCAGGGATGATGGGACAGTTTGAACGTACTAATTTTATTGGGATTATACAATTATATAATAATTATACAATAAAAGATTATTGTTGCTCTGAACCTAATAAATAGAAATAATAATTAGCTATACCCTAACCAAAAAAAAAAAAAAGCTATTGTAAATTCTAGTGCCTTTCTAAAATTAAATAATAGTGATGAATTTATTTTCTTTCTTTCTCAAAGTAAAATTCATTAGGGAGAAGAAGAAAGGATGATATATTGGAATTCAGATTTATAGTTTAACTGTTTACTGAAGTTTCCTCTGGATGAAATATTGCAGTTTGCATACTGGAGTTTTTAGGATATCTCTTCACTTAACAAAAACTAATTGGGAGGCTACTGTATGTCAGGTTTTGGGAGCTGTCATATAGAATTAGACAAGTCCCTATGCTCATTGGCTAAGGCACACACACAAATATATGTATGTAATAAGATATTATCAGGTGGTCAAATGTAGTAGGATAAAAATAAAAAAAGTCATACAACTTGGGTTGACTGAGAGTATGAGAAATGGCATTTAAATGTAGAAAAAAACAAAACAAACAAACAGAAAAACCAGCAGACCTGAAGGAAAAGCATTCCATGCAGAGAGTGTAGGTAATACAATGTCCCTGAAACAGTACTTTTCACCATCCGGTTTTAGGAATGACTGGGATGTAGAGAGCAGAGCAGAGTCATAGGCAGGGGCTAGTCCTGTGAGCCTAGTTGCCAGGTAAGGATTATATATCCAGTGCTTGTGCAAAGAGGGAGACCAAGGAGTTTGACCAGGAAGTGGTCATACATTGAAAAGATTATTCTGCAGCATGCCAAATGGGTAATAGATCTAAGAAAGGGTCAAATGTGGGAGTCCAAAGTCAAGAGACAGGTTAGTCAAGTAGGAAAGATAAGATGAAGCTTGGGTTGATGATACACTTTGTTAGTTAAAAATAAAAACAAACAGGGACGCCTGGGTGGCTCAGTGGGTTAAGCCACTGCCTTCGGCTTGGGTCATGATCCCAGCATCCTGGGATCGAGTCCCACATCGGGCTCTCTGCTCGGCAGGGAGCCTGCTTCTCCCCTCCCCTCTCTGCCTGCCTCTCTGACTGCTGGTGTGATCTCTGTCTATCAAATAAATAAATAAATAAAATCTTTATAAATAAATAAATAAATACAAACAAACAAACAAAAACCTTTTAAGTAATCCACTCTATGATTAAAAAGTGGCAAAAAAATGACATAAGACTAGTTATTACAAACAGAGTAGGAACATAACCCATATTATGTTATTTATATTAAATAAAATATCCTTATCACAAAAATTATTTTAAAAGTGAATATTTTAAAGCTTTCAGTTTCCAGTACCACATGTAAGGAGCTTAGAAGTCTCCACTCAGTCATAACAATAAGTACAAATCTGAACAGGCTGAAAAATCAACAACTCTTCTCAGATCCTTAAAAGAAGTGAGTTCACAGGGCAGACCATTGCCACTAAAATTGGAGAGATAGACTGGTGCGTACGAGGATCACCAGAGCAGACCCTTTGAGGGTC
The DNA here is from genome assembly GCA_003697995.1 of Taxidea taxus jeffersonii. Taxonomy (NCBI): domain Eukaryota; kingdom Metazoa; phylum Chordata; class Mammalia; order Carnivora; family Mustelidae; genus Taxidea; species Taxidea taxus. The sequence continues at coordinate 16,481 of RCUC01142453.1, forward strand.
TTACCAGAGCAGAGACCTCTGCAGGAAGCAGTGCCTGGTTAGAAAAACCTGAACTGTAACTGAAGAATTTCTGGAGGCTTACTGTGGGCACTTAACGTTAAACAACTCAGAGGAATACTCAGTCATAAGTGGGGGGCCCTACGCTTTTGTGAGATTTACCTCTCAGAAGTCAAGGGTCTCAAAGCAAATAAAGGAGTAAAATCCCCTGGAACTTCTAGCAGAGGGAGGGGAAGGGAATCATTTTGAAATAAGCCAGAGAACTCTGTTCTTAAAGAGTCTGCCCTCAGAGAAACTATTTAAACAGATCCTAAACTGCTGGGATTTTATCAGAGTTAACTGACTTGAGGAAAGGGAATAACCCAACTGCAGCCCACTCTAGTTATTCTATCCCACCTAAGGGGATTAAAAAAATTAAAAACACTTGTGAAGTTCATAGTCCAGAGGCACAGGCTCACTAAGAACTGGCACCTAATCATTGAACACTAGAGTGCTTTCCTTACCCAAAAAGCTCAACAACACATTATTAAAGTCTTATTTAGAGCACTTTCTTTTACTTGGTTGATCATATCTGGCTATCAAAAAAAAAAAAAAAATGGCACACCAAAATGCAAAAAACACAGTTTGAAGAAACAGGAGCAAGCATTAGAACCAGATATGTTAGTATTGTTGGATTAATCAGAGTGAGGATTTGAAGCAATTATGATTAATAAAGTAGACAGCATATAAGAACAGATGGGAAATGTATGCAGAAAGAGGGAAATCCTAAGAATGAATTAAAAGGGAATGCTAAACACTGTGACAGAAATGAAGAATGCCTTCGAGGGGCTTATTAGTGGTGGACTAGACATGGCTGAAGAAAGATTCTGAGCTTGAGGATATCTCAATAGAAACCTCCAAAACTGAAAAGTAGGGAGAACAAAGACTGAAAAACAAACAAACAAACAAACAGAATATCTGAGCACTGTGGGACAATTGCAAAGAATATAACTTACATATAATGGGAATACCAGCAGGAGGAGAAAGGAAGAAAAGAAATACTTGAAATAATAATGACTAAGAACTTCCCCCAAATTATTATCAGACCAAAGCACAATCCAGGAGGCTCAGAGAACACCATGAAGAATGAATGCCTGGAACTCTATACTAGGGATAGCATTTCAAGCTATAGGAACATAAAGATTATAAACAAAAATCTTGAAAGAAGTTAAAAGGAAAGAAAAACTTTACCTGTAAGAAGTTCAAAGATAAACATTATGTCCAGCTCCTCAGAACCATATAAGCAAGAAGAACATCATAAAGTGAAATATTTTAAGTATTGAGAGAGAAAAAAAAATCTCACCAATTTAGAATTCTGTACCTTGTGAAAGTATTCTTTAAAAGTTAAGATGAAATAAAGACACACTCAAACAAACAAAGGCTGCTTCCAGATCACAGTCTTTATATAGTAATGTAGTGTTGAAAATATTTGCACAGTGTACGTGACTGAAGCTAATTAAGGCTAAACTTTTAGGATTTAGCAGGATGGTGCCGGGATCCACTTGCCTCACAGCCACCAAAAACAAGCCTTGGATATAAGTTTCCTTTGCTTCTTAAAACTTCCATGTACCAACCTGGAGTGACCAACTTCTGCCTTCTGTCTTTCCCTGCCCTCTGCATATGGTGGTCACCTTCAGATCACAGCAGGGAAACTCCTGAGAGGATAATGAATCAACAGAAGAAAAACATAAAACTATAATGAGTGAAACCAAAGAACTTAATAATTGGAGAGATATTCCTAATCATCTATAGGAACACTCCATGTTGTCAAATGTCATCTTTTCAACTTGATCTGTAGATTCAACAGAAAGACATAGCTGGAGATTCACATCACCTGACTACATGATTTGCTATACAGTTACACTAATTAAGACAGTGTAGTATTGGAAAAAAAAAATCATGCAACAAAGTAGCCCAGAAATAGACGCAAGTAAATACAGTAGCCCATTTTTTTAAAGGAAAGATTTCCTTTTTTCTTTTTTTTTTTAAAGATATTTATTTATTTATTTGACAGACAGAGATCACAATTAGGTAGAGAGGCAGGCAGAGAGAGAGGGGGAAGTAGGTTTCCGATGTGCGGCTTGATCCCAGAACCCTGGGATCATGACTTGAGCTGAAGGCAGAGACTTTAAACCCATTGAGCCACCCGGGTGCCCACAGTAGCCCAATTTTTGATAAAGGACTAAAAGCAATACAACAGAGAAAGATCGTCCTTTTAAGAAGAAATGGTACTGGAAAAACAGTACATCAACATGAACACACACACACACACACACACACACACACACACACACAAAAGGAAGAAGAAGCAGAAGAAGAGAAAACGGAAAACAGAAAAGAGAAGAAAATCTAGACACAGATTTTTCACAAAAATTAACTTGAATGGATCACAGACTTACTTGTATGTACAATGAAAAACTATAAAACTCTTAGAAAATACTATGGCAGAAAATCTAGATGACCTTAGGTTTGGTCATAAGTTATTGGACGCAACCCAAAGACACAACCTATGAATATAAGAATCATTGGCTGGACTTGATTAAAACTTGAAATTCTATTCTTCCAAAGACAATCTCAAGAGATGAGAAGAAAATCTACAGACCGAATGCTGGAGAGGACATGAGGATGAAAGGGGTGGTTGGGAATGCAAAAAGTGGTGGACTCACTTTTGAAGATAATTTGGTGGTCTCTTATGAAACTAATCACATTCTTAGTATATGGCCCCAAAACTGAGCTCCTTGGTATTTAACCAAAGTCATTAAAACCTTAGAGGGAAAGTGGGGGCTGAAGGGATGGGGTAACTGGGCGATGGGCATTAAGGACAGGACATGATGTGATGAGCACTTAGTGTTATATACAACTGATGAGTCACTGAACTCTACCTCTGAAAGAAATACACTATATGTTAATTAACTGAATTAAAATAAATAAATTTAAAAACACCTTATGTTCCCACAAAAGCCTGCATGCAAATGTTTATAGCAACTGCATTCATAATTATACAAAACTGAAAGCAACCAAGATGTCCTTTGGTAAATAAATACATAAACTTTGGTACATTCAGACAATGGGATATTATTCAGTACTAACAAGAAATGTGTTATCAAAAAACGAAAAGACCTGAAGGACCTTAAAATTCATCCTATTAAAGAAGCCAATCTGAAAATAAACTGCATGATTCCAGCTATATGACATACTGAAAAAGGCAAAAATACAAAGAAGTAAAAAGATCTCTGGTTCCCAGGGATTAGGGATGAAGGAGGGAGGAATAGGGAGAGCACAGAGAATTTTTAGGGCAGTGAAAATTCTCTGTATGATACCGTAAACATGGATACATGTCATTAAACATTTATCCAAAGTAGTGAAATATACAACATCAAAAGGGAACCATTAGGTAAACTATGGACTTTGAGGGATTATGCTGTGTCAATAGAGTTTCATCAAATAGGACAACTGTACCACTGTGGTGGGGGATGCTGATAATGAGGGAGGCTATGGGTGTGTGGGATCAGGAGTTATATGGGAAATCTCTATCTTCTCAACTTTGCTGTGACACTAAAACTGATCTAAATAAATAAAGTCTTCTGAAGCAGGATGTCATACATTTCCTCTTACATAACACAAACAAGAATTAAGAGAAGGAAACTGACTTAAAGAGCAGTATAAACAGACTTCATAAAAAGATTCTTATCTCACTTTTCCTCCTCTTACTTGAAATTTATTCCTAACGGTAGAGAACTTTTTCTGCTTCAGCCAAGAAAATACACTAGTTACCATAAATAACAAAAATAAATGAATCTTTTTTTTATTTATAAGATCCATTCTCAGTAGTACAGGTAGCATCTAATCCGGTGTAATAACTATGAGTTTTCCAAGGAGTTATTACTACCTTTTCATGAGAGTTCATAGTGTCCTTTGATGAGTCAGGTTATTATTGATAAAGTCCAAGCTGAATAATGGCAATACATCCTCACTAGATTACAGTTAATCTTTTCTAGGAGATACAAAAATCTTAATTTTCAAGTTAATCCTATCTCGGTTGCATTTAAACTGTAAGGAAATGGAGTTTATTTTACTTGGACATATAGAAGGAGAGGCCAGGGACTTGCTGTTTGAGGTCACAAGTCAGGTGGTCCAGGCTTGAGTCCACCTGTGCTGGATCTGACTCTTTTCCTCTTCCTATGCAGCATTGTATTGTAGGAAAACAGTTATGCAGGCCTGCCTTGCTCTCCCCCTGCTCCTGTGTCACATTGTTTGTGTCTGGGTTTGGACACTGAGAGATACTGGTGGAGGTTGGAATTTGAAAGAAAGTGGGAAATCTGGTATTTCTTTCCTTCCCCAACTTTCCTAGGAACATGGCAACACTTCCACAGCAACTGCTCCTAACAGATGACCTGAGGCCTTGAACTCTATCAGTCTAGCCCCCCCCCTTTTATGTTCTTTCAGCAAATTGTTGCTGATTCCTAGGTTTCTCACTGTCCATGGTGGGTTCCACTTTTGCTTTCCTGCTATAAATACACACAATCATTACTGTTTACCTGGATCTTCACAGACATATCAGCCAATATCTTTGTTTGTTTGGCTTTGTTCTCTCTTTCTCCCCCTCTCTGTCTCTGTCTCTACTGTATCTCTCCACTCAAATTACCCCTCCCAGTGCCAAGGACACTGAATGGAATGGAAATCTTTTGCACTAACTCATTAGGGAATGTATGAGAGATATAAATATTAATCTGGTACTATGTAAAATCAGCTTGTACTTAATTCATTTTCTTCCTCTGATTGTGTTGTCATCTTACCAGGAAGAATAGAAATGTCTGATACAGTTTATTTAAACTTATGCCTGGGTGTTCTTCTCAAATATATAACCTAAAAGATCTAAGTAAAGCTTATCAGATCATAGACAATAGAATATCCATCTTCCCTAACATGATGACTACTCATGGTAGGAATTCAATTTAAATCAGTGTTGGATGGATCTGGTTTTGCAAATTTTATATATAGTGCTTGAATTCATTGCCTCATTCATTTACCTCAGATTCCTTTATTCCTTACTAGATGCAAGGATGGAATTTTTTTTTAAAGATTTTATTTATTTATTCGACAGACAGAGATCACAAGGAGGCAGAGAGAGAGGAGGAATCAGGCTCTCCAAGGAGCAGAGAGCCCTATGTGGGGCTCGATCCCAGGACGCTGGGATCATGACCTGAGCAGAGGCTTTAACCCACTGAGCCACCCAGGCACCCCGAGGATGGAATTTTTAAAAAATATTTTATTTATTTATTTGACAGAGATCACAAGTAGGCAGGGAGGCAGGCAGAGAAAGAGAGAGAGAGGGAAGCAGGCTCCCCGCCTAGCAGAGAACATGATGCGGGGCTCCATCCCAGGACCAGGGGATCATGACCTGAGCCGAAAGCAGAGGCTTTAACCCACTGAGCCACCCAGGTGCCCCCCAGGGATGGAATTGTGATTGAAGGCAGATGATCTTCATTTTCTGAGGTCTGCAATCTAGTTAAGAAGATTGATCAATAAGATAATTGCCTGATAAATATATATCAACTTCTCGAAGGGCTGGGAAGAAAACCTCATGGTGACATGTCAGGATAATAGGGGAACTCAAAATTTTAGGATTCAATTTAACAGAAACTCCTTCCTGGAGTTCTAACCCTGAGATGTGAGCTGAAGAATGGACAGAGGTTAGGCTTATGAAGAAGTCAGGAGACAATTCCAATCAGTATAAACAAATGCATCTGTGGCTAAGAGGAGGATGTCAGAAAGAAGAATGGAGTGGCTCTTGCAAAGGGAATAAGGATGAGGAGGGCCTGGATGGCTGCTCTTTCTTCCAACTTTAGGTCATTGTGTTAGTTCTTGTTTGCTACCTAATAAACCAGCACAAATCTGGCAACTTTAAACAACAACTATGTATGAGCTCACAGTT